>JANAVB010032189.1:0-71792 GCA_029216955.1 Iris pallida | reverse complement strand
TATTTGCTTAGTACGATTTTCCTGACCCGAGACTCCATCCTGATTATCCATGGAGTTACTTTTGATTTCGATTTGAATTAAGGACACCTTTGACCTAAAACTGCCAACCAATTTTTGGACATAACCCAGTATGGTCTACTACCCATATTTTGATTGTTGGACCTTATATGTTGCCTAGGTAGTGGCTTCGACCCTGATGTTGGAGGTTTGACCTAGGAGGAGTACGACCATCAAATTTCGAGGACGAATTATTTTAAGGTGGGTAGACTTGTAACACCAAAGTTTCTAAAATTGGGGTATTTTTGAAAATTTATTATTTTTATTATTCATTAGTGGTATTTTAGTCATAATATGATTTTTGGGTGATTTTAGTTAAGTTAAACTATTTCCAAAGTCATGACTTATGGCTTTGTGACTTTACTAGTAAAACCTTAGTGTAAACCCTAGTTATTCCTTAAACTAGGAGTTGCCATGACCATGTGAGCTTAGCCATAGGCTTAGAACACCAAATTAGTGATTTTAGTCTAAAAGGGTATTTTGGTAATTTTCTAGGATTTATTTAGAATTATTTGGATTTATGTGTTTTTATTATTAATTAATTATTGATTAGTGTCATGATAGTCCCTAACCAAGTTTGGCCTAATCTAGAGGTTAGCTACTAACCTAGAATGACTAAGGGGATAGATATTTGGTCATGGTTAAAGTGGTATAAATATCTTAGATTTGCCTTTATGGATATTTTCCTTAAACCATTCAAAATATCCCAACCTTTACAACCAAAGTACTTCTCCATGAAGGAAAGCCAAGGACACCCCCCTTGCCATGGCCGGCCAAGGACTCCCCCTAGCAGCCACACATTCTATATAATCCCCTTACATTAATTCATGAACATTTTACATGAATTTTAATCCCACAAAAATCCCATTTTCTTCAAACCTACACAACTTGATCAATTTTGATCCAAATCACCTCTAGTTTCTTGCATTGGACTCCCCTACACTAGAGGGTACTAGTTAGGGCCTGCTATTGAGGATTTGAGGGGCTTTGGGCATCACCAAGTGGAAGGACACCCCCCCTCTTTCATTGATTTCCATTGGAAATACACAAATAGGTAAATGCCCATAAACCTTGTTAATATTGTGTTTTCTCTTCATATTTGCATACATCCGGGTACTAGGGAACTGTGGGTCAAGTTTGGTGAAAAATAGGATTGGTTTGGTGTCCGTATCGGACACGTATCCTAGACTAGGAAACCTTGTTTGATGAAATGCCACAAAGGATCTGTAAAACAAATTATATTTTCTGGTAGCCCTAGACTTCTAGGTCACAACCCTAACTTACTGAACACATTTTTGAGTCGTGTCCGTGTCCAAAACGGACACGAACTCACTACACGAGGCTCGCGTGCGTGCCCTGCTACCACGCTCCTCGTGCTCACTGCACAGAGCACTAGGACACGAGATTTTTGACATGGACACGGGGGCAATGTCTGCGAACATGCCCCCAAAGTTTGGTGTCGCGTCGTGTCGTGTCGAGTGAGAAATCTTACTCGTACTGGACACGTGCTGTCAGCGCACACGCGCGCGGGGGCAACTTCGAGCGTGTCGTGTCGCACGGACACGACACTTGGGTGTCTCGTGATGACACTAACGTGTAGCCCTTCATGTGGCGTACACGAGGACACGAGCACGAGATGCGTCGTGTCCTGTGTCGCAAGAACGAGACGTGTAACCACGTGTACGACGCTGTCGAAACGCGTGTATCAGTCGTGTTTTTCACGACTGATACGAGTTTCGTATCGTGTCCACGAGTGTCGTAGACACGTGTCAGAGTGTCCATCGTGTAGCCCTATGTGTGGGCTACACATGTGCACGACCACGAGACGTGTCGTGTCTCGTGCTGTGTCCTAGAGTGGACTGCACGCATGCACGACACTGCGGTTTAGTGTGCGTATCTCAGTTTACCCGTTTGGGTTCTTTTGTGTTTGGACACGTTGTGTCGTGTCGTGGTGCAGTATCAGGGACCCTAGACACTAGAGGACACCTAGGGACACTGTTACCAACCCTTGGTTGTTCACCATAGTCGAGTTTAGGGGTTGGAATTGGGTTTACCTAGTTTCGAGTAAACAGTGTATATTATTCCAGATTTGGGATTTATTCCAGTTTTTCAGAAATGAATTTCAAACTTATTTTTGATATGTTTTATACATGTATTGGTATGTTTTTAGTGTATAAATATATAGTATATATGTATGTGTGTGTGTAGAAGGAAATTAGGTGTGTATACATGTATATACATGTATGTATATATGTAGGGGGTGTGTGTGTTTTTGGTATTTGGTTGGGGGCTGTTTCCTGTTCTCAGGAAAACTGAGAACAGCCCCCCCCCCCCCCCCCCCATTTCCTGTGTGTGTGTCTCTCCCTCTCTCTCACTGTTCTCTTTCTCATTCCCTCTCTCACTTCCCTCTCTATATATATGTAATATATATATAAGTTTTATATATATATATATATATATATATATATATATATATATATATATATATATATATATATATATATATATATATATATATATATATTGTATTAGATATACATAGTGTTATCATTATATATAAATATGTGGGTGGTTGTATTATAGTTAGGCCTATATTGATATATATATATATATATATATATATATATATATATATATATATATATATATATATATATATATATATATATATGTGACTTCCTAAATATAGGTTATATATAGAAACCTATAAGTCACTAGCCTATGGAAACCTAAGTCACTAGCCTATGGCCTAAGTGATTAGCCTATGGCATTGGGGCTAACCCAATTGACCTAATGACTAAACACTAACTAGTTGACCCTTGTTGACTAAGGGTTGATCAAAGTCAACCTTAGGTCAAATTTGACCTAGTTAACCTAGAATTGACTAGGATTTACCTAAAATGACTAGTTTGACTAGTTTGACTAAAACCCTAACTATTTGACTAGTGTTGACCTAACTTTGACTAGTTTAACTAGTTTGACCATGTTTGACCTAATTACCTTATTGACTAGTCTTGTTTGACCTAATTACCTTACTGACTAGTCTTTGTTTGACCAATACCTTAGTTGGTCTAAGTTTGACCTAGACTTGACCCAGATTGATCATGTTGACTAGTATTTTACTAGTTTGATTAGAATGTTGACCAGGAGTTGACTTTAACCTAGATTTGACTAACCTTGACTTGTTTGACCTTGTTTGACTTTATTTGACTTAGTTTGACTTCCTGTGACCTAGTTTGACTATTAGAGTTGACCAAGAGTTGACTTTTGACCAGATTGACCTAGAATCATGTAGTATGCATTGTATACTTTATTTTTACCATTGTGGATACATTGTGACTTGTATTGCTCTGATTAGGAGCCATACACCTCTCCTCAGGCAGTATATCCTCTTCAGACATTCAGTTATCAGGCGAGTACATTCTCTGACCGTTTCATATTTGCTAGGATTTATATTCTTGCTCTAGATTACTTTACTTGATGCTGACACGATTGTTATCACGGATTGGTAATATATGGATCTTTTCATGAGATGTTATCTCCCTCGGGAGCATCAGATACAGCATGTTTGTGCTTTTCACGAATCATCATGTATCTCTATGCTTTCATAGATTCACGAATCGCTTATGACTCATGTACTCTCATGCTCACAGAGCCTCTCATGAATCTCCCATTTATGGACTTATCACGAATCTTAACATAACTTGAATGGATCATTGTGTATTGATTGGGGATGGGGGAGTGGAAATAGTCATGTAGATATTACCCCAGTAGCTATAGTCATGAATCACTCTTAGCTGTAGCCATGAATCTCCTATGCCATTTCACATGTCTATATTTTACTCTGACTCACTAGACACTGCTAGTTCTCTATTATAGTAGATATTTCATTACAGTTATCTCTTTTGCTACATGTATCTTCCTTCAGCGTTTTCTGTATTTTACTCTATTGTATGCTTTATATTTCCTATCATACTATGCACTGCGTGAGATGTATTGTGCTTGTTCCTATCCTGACTGGACCTGTTGAAAATATTACAGATGATGAGGATGAGGCCCTGGTGTCTACCTATTATGGAGCAGGACTAGATGATACTTATGTTGTGGACCCTCAGCAGGATCCACCTGCAGCTGAGGATGTTGCCCCAGTAGTCTAGACTAGTTTAGCTAGACAGTTTTTTCTGTATTATCATTTTGTCTCACATCTGAGTTGTATTTTGAGATGTTGAGGTATATAGACTCTTAGACTTGTTGTATTATGAGTTGACATTCTGATGTTATGTTATCCTAGACACTTGGACTTATTTCATCTATTGTACTGTTCTCTTGAGTTACCATCTGTCTATCTATCTATCTTTCATTCTTCTACCTAGATGTGATTGAGTTTGTATTCTGTTTGTCACCTCCATTCGGAGAGTATAAACTGTACAGGTACTTTATATTGTTAGATGATTGACCTAGGACAGCGTTCTACCGCCGACACTGCGGCGTAGGCTGGACGTACCCACTTCTCGTGCCCTTACTCTAGGGTGCGGGTCGTGACAGTCGATGACGTTTAAAGGGGTATGGGGCTTTGAGGGAGGAGTAGGAGGCTGTAGGATTCGATTTTGGGGGTATTTGGTTTTGCAAATGAAAAAAAAAGGGGGAATCAAAAAATTTTTGGGGGGAGTGTAGTCAATTTTGTAATAGAAAAAGCAGTTTGGGATGGGATTATATTTTTTTCTAGCGACGAAATTTTTTGTCGCTAGTCAATCGATAATAAAAATTTCAATACACCGACTACTTACCGACAAAAACTGCTCCGTCGCTATAAAATTATTAATTCGTTCCAACAATTTAGCGACGGAACAACGACGTCTTGTTAATTAAAATACGAATTTGTAGACGTTTAGTCGCTATTTAGTCGCTAGTATAGCGACTGAAATGTGTTAGTCACTAGGTCAGTCGCTAATTTGTCATATTTTTTAGTGGACAAGAAGATGAAGAAGAAGATGTTACATAGGGAGGGAGGAAATGGTGGAGGAAAAGAGGAAGAAGAAGAGAGGAAATAGGGCTTTGGAAGAGAGAGTGAAATGTGGAAATAAAACTAAAATTTGGGGGTTGGAGGGAGGGGGGAATAGGGATGGGGTTGGAACAGCCCTATGAGTAAAAATAAATGGACTGTTCTGCATAATTTTTTCCCAAACTTAGACTAGTCTAGGTCAAAAAAAAATTGATGTGTCCGTTAAAAAAAAATCGACAAGTCACTACAGTCATCATGAATCAGTTCTATGTTTCATTGCCTCTTCTCCGCCACCACGTGCAAGTTCAAGAAAATAGATATCTAACAAGTGCTCCTCTCCCATCACCTCCCCTCTCATATAATCTGCAGCGAAGCTATAGTTATCTTATTTATTAGTACGAAAATATCTCTCTTCTTTTTTTTTTCTGACATATACATTGTTTCACTTGTTTTTCCAATTCCGTACAAATCATAACGCACCTACTTCTCGAATAATTCTTCTGCATGCGAGACTAATTGCAGTCAGAGATGCTAAGGAAGAAAACCCGATTATTTCGGTCAAAGTGCTGCGCAACAGGGACTCCGTCTGCGCGTGGAATTAAGATGATCGCGTGTACAACTTTTTTTTTTACAGAAGTAGATTAGATCCTTCTGGCTGGTTTTCTTCTCTTTGCTTTCCCAGTTCTCTCACCCCTTTGACATTTTCTCAAGTCAAGTTGATCGATCGATGGACACTTAGACAAATCCAATGCCCATTCCCACCACTATCCCTAACCTTTGCCCCCACTTTCAACTAGCTATATATATGTACTAATTACTATATATAGAATTATATATACAGGCTTCTATATACAATCCCACCCACCATCATCAATCCTCAACAAAGTCAGCGCACCCCCACTTTCATCTTCTTCTTCTTCTTCTCCCCGTCCCCTCTGTAGCAAGCAATGGCAATTTGGTGGTCAGAGACCAATAACTGGGATCTTCATGCAGTTGTCAGAGGCTGCAGCTCCTATAGCACTCCGACGACGTCGACAAGTGCTCGTGACGCAGCCGCTATTGATCCCTATGCTCTACTGAAGGAGGAGTCTGACGTCGATGAACGAGAAGTTGAACTCTCCGTCGCCGCCAAGGACGTCATTCACGAGCTGGAGGAGCTCTGCAAGCCTTACTTCCGCGACCCAGATCCCAAGCCGTGTCCTCCTGACAGAGCTAGCAGCCCTCCCGAACAGCCTCAAGCTCGAAGAACGCTTCCTAATAGTACTCCCCGTAACAAAAAGAGGTATATATACACCGACAGTGCACTGCATATGTAGGTATCTTTGATTTTTTTTTCCCAAGTAGTAATTATTATCGCGAAATTTAAATAACAGGAAGAATCAGCAGATGAAGAAGGTGGTCTGCCAAGTTCCGGCCAACGGAGTGTCGTCCGACTTGTGGGCTTGGAGAAAGTATGGGCAGAAACCCATCAAAGGTTCCCCTTACCCAAGGTATTCCTAGAACGATATGTCGGTCTGATACTCATGATCATGTCTCGTTGCGACGATTCTTTCGAACATTTTTATTATCGTTATTATGGAACGACGTTTGTAGTTGAACACGAGTCATATACACTATTGATGGAATAAAATTTCTTGCTTTCTGGCGCTAATTTGGTTCCTTTAACAATATGCCCAGGGGGTACTATAGGTGCAGCAGCTCCAAAGGATGCATGGCCCGGAAACAGGTGGAACGAAGCCGGACCGACCCGTCCATGCTCGTCCTCACTTACACCGCGGAGCACGACCACCCTCTTCCCACCCACCGGAACTCTCTTGCCGGAAGCACTCGCAACAAGTTCCCTACTCCCTCCTCAGTCTCCGATGGCGGACTTGGCCGCAGCGAGTGCTGTTCGTCGCTCGCGAACTATTCTTCGCCGTCCATGGCGGGGGATCTCTTGGCGGAGGAGCTCATGGAGAAGATGGAGATGGAACAGTCTGTGGACTTGGGGGGGTCACGTAAGCATAGCGGTTCCTCGGCTGATGATTCTGAGGAGGAGGATGAAGACGACTTTGTCAAGAGTTTCTTCTCTTCTTCTAGATGACAGATTTACAGTAATTGTAATGGGTTTACCAACTTTTAGCCGAGCAAAGATAGTCTCAATTTGTATGGGTTCTTCTCTGGTCTTGGAACTTTTCTTGTTTGCTATGTTAACTATGATGTATAGCTTCAAAAAAAAAAAAAAAAATTTATTATGTATGATAGCTTATCACAAGCCACTACTGAAGTGTAACAATGAGTTGTATACTAAGCTGCGTTTTTTGTCAGTAAAGATAATACTTACGTAAATCATATATTATTGTTATTCTTAAAAGGGTTAATTAGTCTTTTGATCCTAGAAATATTCGAAAAAAAAAAATAGCATTTGGGTCCTGAAAATATCCGGTTTAGAATTTGGATACTGGAATGACGGTTGATCTTATGTTGACCATCTAAAATCTATTAATAAATATTTTAGAGCTAATTAGTCTTTTAGGATTAATTTCATAATATTCTTATCCTTCTTGAGTTCTGATTCAATTTATTATTAACCAATGTTGTCAGAACCGGACCGGACCGGCTATCCGATCGGGTCTGACATGTTTCTCCAAGAAAATCGGTCCGGTCTAAATTGAACCGGCTTTTTTTTTTAAAGAACCGTCGATTTTTTTTTCAGAACTGGATTTAACCGGCCGAACTGGTTCACGTATGAACTGACCAATTTTTGTTTTTGCTTTTTCAAAAAAAAAGTCAAAAATATTTATCGCGTGAGATTTGGACCATTTGGTTCTTGGTTTGGTTTTGAGACTTATAGTTGTAAAATTAAACCAAACTAAACATGCTAATTAGAACTAAACCAAACCAAAAAGTAAATACGGATATATTTTCTATTTAAACCAAACCAAATTAAGTCTATTTGAACCCCAGTTAAACCCGGTTGAACTCCGGTCAGATCTAAAAAAAATCGGTTCAATCGCCGGTCCAATTTTTAAAACATTGTTATTAACCGATTTTTTATGGTCAATATGAGTCAACCGTCAGTTTCACAACCAAATCCTAAGCAGGACAACTTTACGACCCGAACCCTAATTTCTAAAAGTTTCTGAGATCCAACCCTTCTTAAAACTATGGAAATTTCCACGCTAGTAAGCTCGGGTGTATTAGCAGTATATTATTGTTTATGAGCTAAATTAGTGAGTCAATTATAGATGGCTTATCTGAACATAAGTTGTCACTAACGAATCTAATCTTTACTTTGATTGTAGCAAGAAACAGTTAATATCGATGAAAGTAATCTGGTAAATTTCTTAATTTGATGGAACCATGAGCATATAAAATTATTGCTATTCTTAGTTTTAAAAATTATGAACTCATGAGTTCCTATGGAATTTTTGTTTTTAAAACTCGGCTATAAAAAATGTTGGTTTACATGATCTGGTTCGATTCTTGATTTTTTTTTTTCCAATTAGAAAGTAAATAGTAAAATAAGTACACTTTTAATGTTACCACTGGCATATCTATATTATAAGTTATTATTATTTACATGTGATTTAGCAATGATGAGCAAAAGTTTTCGATTTTTGCCAAAACAAAATGTCACAACCAATAGTTTAAGATTCTCGCATCTCTAGGCGTAGAAAGGAATACAATTCGTACTCAAAATGTCCCTTTTAGCAAGGAACACCGAATGTAGCAGCAACTGCAAGTTCTTTTTTCTGAATTACATCCTGAACGGTTTTATTCTTATGGAGAACTTTTCTTCAGCCAATTCCTATCCATGGCTGCTGGCGAGTAGTAGAATCAGTTAAGACTTTTTTTTTCTTTTTTTTTTCCCTTCCATAGCCTCTTCTTTGTAAAAAAAGAACTTGCTTAAATTGCTTTACTCCAGTTGTACTTCATCAGCATCAGCATCTTAACTCCATTTGTGACTATCATCAGCAGCAGCAACATAATCAAGAGCTTTCTTTTGTGAAATTCCCTATGGAACAAAAGAAAGCTTCAGGTGTACCTATGAAACATGAAATATTTGTTGTTTAAATGTAGTTTTGGAATATATCTTAGGATCACAAGTACAATCATTATTGAGAATAAATTTATCTTGTTCCTATATAACAGACATCTATATTTACGGACATAAAGATGAGTAGGGACCTTAATTTTTTTAGAAAAAGATGACCATGCAATGATAAAGGATATATATCTCAAAGATAAATAACCTAACAATCTTAAATATGGATGGGAGCATGCTCTTATCTTGATAGCACATTATGAGCGGCACGTGTTCTGTTCACACCATCTCATGTTCTGTTCACACTAACCATTTCTCAATTTATTATAATCGGAAGTAACAAACCAATGTTTTAAAAACCGGACCAGTGGTTGACCCGGCGAAGGCACTGGGTCGAATCAAATTGGTTCAACCAGTTGGTTCAACCACTGGATTAACTTAAGTGGTCCAAATTAATCCCTTATGGCCATTAATTTTTTTACAAAAATACTAACTTTTAAACAAAACCGGGTCAAGACTGAACTGGACCGAAAAAATGACCGGTTCACCGGTTGAACCGGCCGGTCCGGTCCGATTTTTAAAACATTGGAACAAACACTTCAAAATATACTTAAAGTTGTGATGAAAAATACACTTTTTATCCATATGGAAAGAAAATACTACTGTCTGGTAGGGTGGAAGGAGAATAGAAGTGATACACTTTTTTTAGTTTGGTATGAAAAAAAGTGTAAGAAAAAAAATAAAAATATAAACTTTACCAGTTATATCCTCAACTAACAATATTTATTATCATTTGACTTTATTGAACTATTTTAAAATAATATAATTCTTATATGACATAATTGTAAATTAAGATGAGCATCTACTTTTTTTTTTTCCATTTTTTCCTCCTACATTAGGAATTATTGATTTTATTAGGTTAGGAGGAAAAATTAATCCCTCCATTTTTTCTTCCATCCACTTTTTCTTCTATATACCAAAAAAAAAAAAAATTTATCATGCCTTCCCCTTTTTCCTCCTTCATTTATCTTCCTTCCAGTTTTCCCTCGTACGAAACACACCCTAAGACGAGTCAAAATAGATTGGTGCATGGTGAATGTATCCTATTTATGGCTATGCAACACAGCTTATAAACATTTCAAAAAAGCTAGGCTCTCAAAAAATTTGGGTGATACCATCTCCCATTATGTGACATATGACATGGCTGATAACATGACAGCTGACAATGCAAAAGTAAACATTAAACATTAAACATTAAAATTAATATTAAAATTAAAATTAAAATTAAAATTAATATTAATATCGAATTAACATGAATATTAATATTAAAATTAACATTAACATTAATATTAATTTTGACATTAACATGAAAATTAATATTAACATTAAACTAAAATTAGCATTAACATTAACATTAAAATTAATATTAATTTCAAATTAACATGAATATTAATATTAATATTAATATTAACTTTAACATTAACATTAATATTAACTTTAACATTAAATTAAAATTAAAATTAACATTAAACTAAAATTAGTATTAACATTAACATTAAAATTAATATTAATATCAAATTAACATGAATATTAATATTTATATTTATAATAAAATTAATATTAATATCAAATTAATTTTAACATTAACATTAAAATTTATATTAACATTAAATTAAAATTAGCATTATCATTAACATTAACAATAAAAAAATTTGAGTAATTAATTTTTTGGGTTAAAACATGACATGTCAGCTGTCATATCAGATGCCACATAATGGAAGATGGCATTACCCAAAAAATTTGGGAGCCAAATAGCATATTGTAAACATTTATAACATGTCAATTTATTCAGAGCAATGGTAGGATTATAACCAAAAGACTAATTAGACGATTCTTGAGCCCCTCCCTGGGTTCCATCCTCCCAAAATTATGGAGAACCTTTGACCAAATCCAGGTTTCGGATCTGAATATAGACGCTGGAACCTTCCTGGTGCGGTTGGAGTCTGCGACGGTGGTGGATCGCATCTTCCTGGATGCACCATGGAGTATCAATGATGATCTCCTTGCTATTGAAAGGTGTGATCCTGGGAAACTCCCGGAGGAGTATCGATTCCAATTCGCTGATTTCTGGATTCAACTCCATCGGCTGCCACCGAAATTTCTGAACTGCAAGGCTGTTACTAGAATTGCTGAAGGCATTGGCTCTCCTAGACAATGCTCTATGGCAGATGAAATGAAATGGAAAACCTTTGCTAGGATTAAAATCCTGATTGATATTTCCAAGCCCCTGAAGAAAGCTATCTCCACTCTGATTGATGGGCAATCGATGGGCTCGGTCTCCATCAAATATGAGCGCCTGCCCAGGCTATGCACCTTCTGTGCGAAGGTTGGTCACTGGATAACCATCTGCCCTGAAAGAGAGTCTTTTCAATCTCTTATTGGGGAAGATTGGTCTGATGCTGAGAAGGAAAGGATTGCAGTCTTACTGCAACCTAGAATCAAAGAGGAAGACTACAGGGCTATCCTACATCGATCATTGGATCGTCATCTTATGGAGGATGCTTCGAAAGGATCCAGAGCTGATACATCCCCTCATTCTCAGTCCAGGGCTAATCCTCCTCACACTCAGGCCCCTACTAGTCCCACAGTTGTCAGTGAACCTGGTACTTCCCCTTCTTCTTATCCACAGGCAGCAAAGTATACCCCCCCATCTCTGGCCCCCCGACCCACTAGTTGATCTCTCCCTGGCAATCTTAAACAGGGAACCTCCTTCCCCTGGTTCCTCATCAGGAATGTCTCCCCAGCTTACAGTACCCGTTCCCCCTTACTCAATTCCTATCTTCATCGATCTCTACCTATATTATCCATGCAAATGCTGTGGTCGACATTGGGCTGGACCCTATGGACAGCGACCATGTGGAGAATGATCCTGGGGTGTTGGAAGTGTGGGGTAGCTCCCCCCATATCATGGGAATCACCCTGAACACTGTGAGGAGTCATCCTGTGGGTCTCACTCCTGCGAAATAATTTCTTATGATAAACCCATATCATCATCTCCTTGTACTGATCTCTCCCCTCAATTCCTGACTCCATGTTTTAATACTCCCATTATCGAACTCCCCCCTTCGCCTACCCCATCTCCGAAGAAGAATCCTCCCACCCGCAAACTGACTTGGAAGCGCAGGGCTCGTATGAGTCAAGCCACACCTATCTCCCCTGCTGTTCCATCCATAAAATCAAAAAGCGTTACCCCTGCTATCATTAATCCTAGAGCTGTGAAACGATTGGCTGATCCACTCCTCTCCCTATCTCTAGATACTTCAGAAACGGCGGCTGTCGTTCAACAGCCGCTTCATAAATGTTAGTGTTCTCCTGGAACTGTCGTGGGCTGAGGAATGCCACGACAGTCCAAACACTCCGCTCATTCCTCTCCGCAACTCATCCCTCCATCTTCTTCCTCTCTGAAACTCTCTCTTCCTCTCAATACTCCTCTCAAATCCTGCCTTTGTTAGGTTTCCCAAACACTCACTCTGTCCCCCCGACTGGCCGATCGGGTGGCCTCTGGCTTGGCTGGACTGCAGGTATAAATGCCTCAGTTTCTTTTTCTTCCCCCAATCTTCTTATTCTCTCCATCAAAAGTGAGGACGATACACCTCTCTGGAATCTTCTATGTGTATATGGCTGCCCACGGAAAAAGGATCGCCCTCTACTATGGGAATCTATCAAGACACTTTCAGAATCTTTCTCTATTCCATGGTGCTGCATTGGTGACTTCAACGCCATTACTACTGCTGAGGACAAATTCGGGGGCCGAGGTTTTGACAGACATTCAAACTCCTCCTTCCTTCAAATGATTAACCAATGCGGGCTTATTGATCTTGGGTGTATTGGCCCGGTGTTTACGTGGTCCAATGGTCGGAATTTGTCTCACATTATCCAGGAAAGACTAGATCGGGCCATGGCGAATGGCGAATGGTGCAGTAAGTTCCCCTTCTCCACTGTTCACACCCTTCCTAGATACAGCAGTGATCATGCTCCTATATTGCTCAACACCAATAACCGGACTCCGAAGAAAAAGCGACCCCTTCGCTTTGAGAGTTTCTGGCTCAAGAATGATAAGTATATTGATACTCTGTCTTCCGCTTGGTCGGCTGCTAAATTTGTTCCTGGTGCAAATTTCATGGGTAACTTACACTTTCTTATGAGTAAACTCCACAAGTGGGGTCGGACTTCTTTCAATGCTATTAAATCCCGTATCAACTCCCTTCAAGACCAGCTGCTGGCTATCCAGAAGAGTACACCGACATCTCCCCCTTATGTTTGCTGAGAGAGATGTTGTGAAGGAGCTAAATGGGCTCCTAATGCTTGAAGAAGCCTACTGGTGTCAACGGGCTAGATGTAAATGGATTACTGAAGGAGACAGATGTACCAAATACTTTCATGTCAAAGCCTCGATCAGGAGAAGAAGGAATGATATCCGTTCGATCCAACTTCCCAGTGGAGTTTGGACCTCTGAACCTGAGGTAATCTCTGCTTCTATCATTAATCATTTCTCTTCTCTCCTTGGCATGGATGACTCTATTCCTATGGACCTGGATTTTGGCTTTTCTACTAGTATTCTATCAGGGGAAGAGTCCACTGCTCTGGGCTCCGTTCTTGACCATTCTGAAATTGAACAAATAGTTCGGAGTATGGGAGCTCTCAAGGCTCCTGGACCCGATGGGTCCCTGCTTTATTTTATCAAAAAGGTTGGTCAGTGATTGTGAAGGATCTCACTGTTGCTATTCAGGATTTTTTTTGCAAATGGCGTGCTTAACAGGGTATGAATCACACCCATATAGCACTGATTCCTAAATGTGCTACTCCAAAAACCGCTACGGACTTCAGCCCTATTGCCCTGTGCAATGTGTCCTACAAAATCATCACCAAAATTTTTGCTTCCAGGCTGCGTCCTTTAATGGACAAATTAATTTCCCCGTTCCAAACTGCATTTGTTCCTGGTAGACAGATTTCTGATAATTGTGTTATTGCCCATGAGATTTTCCATGCTATGAATAGTCGCTCCAAGAAAAGCAAAACTTTTGCTATGAAGATTGATATGGCAAAGGCTTATGACCGCCTCTCTTGCCCTTTTATTAAATTCGTGTTGAACGGATTGGGGATTCGTGATCACTCTAATGACCTCATTATGAAGTGCATTTCCACTCCAAGTTTTTCGATCCTGATAAATGGCTCTCCGGAAGGTTGGTTCCAAGCTAAACGTGGGATCAGGCAAGGATGCCCCCTATCGCCGTTCTTGTTCATTCTATGCTCAGAGGTTCTATCACAATTATTCTATCGATTCGAACAAGAAGATCTCTATAGAGGTATGCGTATCAACCGCTATACTCCCTCTATTTCTCACCTTCTGTTTGCAGATGATATTCTTGTGTTTGGCCATGCTTCTTCAAACTCAATTTCGACTGTTCAAAGAATCCTTGAGAGATTCTCTGCATGGTCCGGACAAATGATTAATTTCGGGAAATCAAGCATCCATTTTAGCCACAGTGTCCCTGCCCAGGAACGTCGAGAGCTCTCCAGCATTCTTCAACTCTCACCTATGCGCAGCTGTGACAAGTACCTGGGACATCCTCTTCTCCTTCCAAAATCTAGGATCAGCACTTACTGTAATCTCCTGGAGAAACTCTCTTCTCGTCTTAAGGGATGGAAATCGAAATTGCTTTCTCATGCGGGGTGCACTGTCTTGATCAAATCCACCTTGGGATCCATTCCTATCTACTCTATGTCTACCTACAAAATTCCCAAAGGCATATACAACTCTATTGATCGTCATTGCAGGGACTTTTGGTGGGGCCATGACGGCGTGACCAGGGCATTGCACCACATTGCCTGGAGAAAATTCGTGTTACCCAGGAAGGAGGGTGGCCTGGGGTTTCATAATTCCCGCTGGGTTAATGAAGCTCTTATTGGCAAACTCTTGTGGAGGCTCATTACTAATCCACACCAACTCTGGGCCCAGGTTCTTATTGGCACTTATCTTCAAAATCGATCTATTTGGCACATTACTAAATGCAGGAATGCATCCCCTACCTGGGCTAGTATTCTCGATGTTTGTTGTCATCTGGAGGGGAAGATCCTTTGGAAGGTGGGTGGCGGTTGGATACACATATTCAATGAGCCTTGGGTCCCTGGCTTACCTGGGTTCAGGGTTAGTGCCATCAATGGCAATGTAACCAAACCTAGACTTGTCAGAGAACTCATGGACTCCACTGGCCATAACTGGAATATTTCCCTGATTAATTCTCTCTTTCCTCCCTGGGAAGCGAAGGCTATCACTGCTATTAATCTCCAGGTGGGAGAGGATGTTGACAAACTCATCTGGACGTGCTCCAAATCGGGTGAGTTCTCGTCTAAATTATTATACGAATCTATCCGTTGCAGCTCTCCTTCTTGCTCGACTGCCTCTGCCTCCAACCTCAAGTGGGAGCGTCTCTGGAAGTTGCCAAACACCTTCCCTCGCATCCTGATGTTCATTTGGCGACTGTGGCACAATGGGCTTCCTCTGTTTTCTATCATCAACAATAGAAATGCGCAGGTTAGTCCTATGTGTCCATTTTGCCAACTCTATGAGGAAACTACGGACCACCTGTTCTTACAATGCAGCATTGCCAGGGAGGCTTGGTTCTTAAGCCCCCTGGGGATGCATACGGATGATTGTGGTAATCTCCACTCCCTATTGCTTTCCTGGATAAACGATAACTATGATTGTGATGTTTTCCGTATTGGTGCCTCGATTTTATGGGCCATTTGGAAATCGAGAGGGGATTGTGTATTTCGGAAACTTGCCCCCTGTCCTCAGAAAATTATCAAACATGCCTTGAGGCTTCTCTCGATGCACACTGAGGAGCTCCATAACAACTCAAATGAGTTTAGCGAACTGAGGCGTGTGGCCAATGATGTTGCTACTTGGCAGGCGCCTCCCATTGGATCTATTAAGATCAATGTCGATGGGGCGACATCCCCGTCAGGCTGTGCTGTCGCAGCCGTTGCTAGGGATGCTATGGGTTCATTTATTGCGGCTGAGACAAAATTCTATGTTTGTCATAATCCTGCTGATCAGAGCCTCCAAGCTGAGCTGGAGGCAATAAATGTTGGGATTGATTTAGCTCGGAATTTGGTACCATGCAATATTTGCATTGAAGGAGATTCTATGGTTGCTTTCAGGATCTTCAAAGGGGAATCTCGTCTCATCCCATGGAGACTTTCGGATTTGGTTAAAGCCATCCAAAAGAATTTATCTGAATTCCATACTATCAAGCTTTCATTTGTTAGAAGAGGGGGTAATAATGTCGCCCATATTTTAGCTGGGCAAGCTCGGATGAACCATTCCTCTGAGAAGCTCTCTTCTCCTCCTTCTTGTATTGTCCAGGCCCTATTTGAGGACTGCTCTCTGGATGTAAACACTGCTATTTAATTTAATAAATATTTTCTTTTCCCTAAAAAAAAAAAAAAAAAAAAAAAAAAGACTTGCACCATTTTTCACTACCGTTTAGGTGGCAGTTGTCAATTGGGTCCCCTCTTCCATGAAAAGGGGACCCAATTGACAACTTCCATCTAAACCATTGTAAAAAAGATAACTTTTTGGTTGTAATCCTTAGTTTATTGATTTATTCATTAAGTAATAAGAAAATTTATACCTCCTCCAATTGACAATTGCCATCTTGACCGAATGTAAAAAGATAAGCCTTTTGGTCATAACCCTTGGATTATTGATTTATTCATTACGTAATAAAAAAATGTATACCTCATTGCTTCTACTGTTCACTTCGGATGTCAGACCCTTTTCTTCCACCTCACCCTGTTTTTTCCACATCAGAATTGCCATATGCAAATTGCAATGCCCAATGTCAACATAAAATATATAAAATTAATTTAAAGGGTAACATTGAGGACGCAAGAACTCAGAGCACTCCCTCTTTCACGTATGGCTCCATGTGCTTTTGGTACTGAACAGCAGCATCAACCATAGAATTCTAGAAGAAACTAACAGGATGCTGAAATAAATATCCAAAAGATGTATCGGATACACAGCAAAATAAGCTTAAAAATTAGGCAGATAAACAAACTCTAATTAAAGACATGACACAGACAATCACCCAAAAAATTAATTGCTGACAACAAAGTACAATTCCATGCATGTAGCTAGGGCACATATTCGCGTATCAATGTGTTCAATACAACAAATAAAACAAACATCTCTAAGCATCTAGGGACTAATATAACAATCTTATTTGAAAGGGGATTTTTGAACATATTTTATCCCTCAAAAAACAGATAAAAAACATAAAAAACTTCCAATCTTACCATACAATAACGACACCAAATCCAAGTAACGCGCACAGACAAACAAAGTATCAACAAAGAAAACGCAGCACAAATATGTATACACAATAGGCTACCATCAGTTGAATGATACATAGGTACTTAAGACAATAACTATAAGACTCAGAAAACCCAACAAAGAAATGTAGAACCATCGTCCATAAAATTAAAACACTCTCATTATCACCATGTTGAAGCAAGAACAAATGGGAATTTCTTTTCCTTAAGAAATGTAGAACCATCCTCCATAAATTTAGACTCCAAGCATATCTGAATTACGGAGGAATTGTGAATCCAATCATGAACAATAACAAATGTTATCGAAAACAAGATAAGTAGAAAAACCTTACCATTTTGGAAAAAAAACAAATGTTCATCTTCCACCTGCAAAAAAGAAAAACCAAATCCTAACTTGTCAATTAAAATAAACAAACGACCCAAAAGTAAAATCCAAGATAACAAATTTTTAGCAGTTTGCTTAGGAAAAATGAATAAACATAGAAGACCTTGAATGCAATATATCAAAGTGGATAGAGATGTTCTTCTTGTCACTTTATGAGAGAGCTGTCGATGCTTCGTGCTCCTTTAACCTTCGCTCTGCCTTTTAGTCTTTCTCTCCACATCCACGATTTACTTTCCACTACAAGAAACTGTATTTTTAGCTACACATTCTAGCGGCATAGCGTCTTTTGTGTCTCCAAAAGTTAATTTTTGAGATATATTGGCTACATGAGTTCTAGTATGTCGCGGAATCTTCAAAAATTTTACTAGCAAGAAACCAAATATCAATTCCGCCAAAAATTCTCTATATATCGCGACATCAACATGTCGCAGAAGGACACGATACATTTGACAATATGTACCTGTGTGTCACAGAATAACACCATACATTTGACGACATGTGTGTGCGTGTCATTGAACGACATTATACATTTGCCGACATGTACTTCTGTTTGGGAAGGAAAAATAGTAGCAACAAAATTTTAGATTTCAGATTTCACGTTTTATAGAAAAAAAGAGAGGAGACCTTTCATCCCCAATCCCGCCCCCTCTTCTCTCTCTTCTGCACTCACCCCCCCCCCCCCCCCCCCCCCCCCAGTCTCCAACATTAGCCAACCCTTGCACCTCTCGGCCTTCGCCATCCGAGAACCCCCGGCCTCTGCCGCCAACACCCGGCCTCTGCCATCCCTCTCCTCTTTTTCTGATTCCCCGCAAATTTAAATGCGTCTCCTCGGCCTTTGCCATCCCGGGCACCCCTCACCTCCGCCACCTCCCTCCAGCCTCCGTCATCCCTCTCATCTTCATCTGATTCCCTGCAAATTTAAATCCATCTCCGTCGTCATCATCATCATCATCATTGTCTCTTCTTGTTCACTCTCTTCCAATGGAGAGGCTCTAAATCTATACCAGCAGCTTTCATGACTGGCGCCCCTCCCTCGTCATGGTCCTCGCCAGCAGCAATGATGATTCTCGCCTCATAATTACGTGCGAGGACAGCTAGCTCGAGTTACGGCTCATCTTCCCGACACCCCTCCTCACATTATTTGGGGGTTTTTCGAAGAAGAGGGAGATGAGAGGGCTTCAATTTCCTCTGAACTAAATGCAGTGAGTCAAGATGCACTGGGCTCTCCAGTAGCTCCAGGAAGTTGCTGCAAAGTAGACGGCCTCCGTCACTTTTGCCGACATCATCTCCGTCATCTTTGTCCTCAACTATGCGCTCCACCCGTTTGTATTAATGCCCAATCCTTTTTTTTGTTGTTGTTCTGTTTTTACATAAAGATTCTATCTTTCTTTATTGTTCACTATGTCGCAACGAACATGAGTTAAATATTTTGAGACAGTATTAAGTACGCATTCCTTGTGTTTGTATTATTGCCCACTTCAACTTTTTTTCCTACTCTTTGTAATGATTTTATCTTTCCTTGATGTTTACTTTTGAATGTATATCTTTAGAGTCGACAAGACTTCCTTTGCGCCCTCGTGTGTGTCCATGCATTAGATCTCTTGCATCTTTTGAGGAGGTGGTTATTAACATCACTAATATGGTGTGGTGGCCAAAATAATTAAGCGTTCATAACAAATATGGTTTAGTTTCCTTCTTGTCATTTACATGAAGGTGTTTCTTGAGTTGTTGTAGATGAAAAGCTGCCATCAATGGATTGGAAGCACCGACACAAGATTATGATTGGGACGGCTAGAGGACTGCATTACTTGCACAAAGGATACTAGAGGAGGATCGTCCACAAGGACATCAAGTGATATTTTGAGTCTAGAGGACCGCATTACTTCTTATTTTGAGGCTCTGTATTTATAAGGAGCCACACGAGGACTTGCATCAGGAGCACGCGTACAAGTAGACCGATGTGTAGACTATCTGGAAATGTAAGTATTCAACTCCTTTCTATCATATTGTTTTGTTTTCATATTGATTCTTCACTTGGGTGATATGCTATTTTGTAAAGACAAACTAATATAGACATGATTGATACGGACGTTACAGTGATTGTGTGTGTGTGTTCAATATGCTATGTTGCAAAGACAAAGTATGTGTCATATTTGATAATAGGCAGAGTTCAAATGTTTTAAAATCACTAATTCATTATCATGAAGCATATATATATATATATATATGTATATATATATATATATATTTGAAAGTTAGGGGAGTAACGTTACATCTGACAGTGCCCTCTAGGCACACCACAAATCAACAAACACAGTCAAAATACAGTTCGTAAGTCCAATGTTCTAATGTTTCCAATATCCTATTTCCTACACCTGGCCTTAGGGGAAGACCTTAGGTTCATGATCTGTTGGGGGATGATTCTGCGGGGGTTCTTCACCTTCCTGTAGCTCTCGGTGTTGCAGGGAGTCTCCCTTGTACTGTCCACTAGAGCAATCTCGTTTTGAACCGTCGAATGAGGTAACTGCGGATCGCCGACGCCAACGACACCTCCGCTATCGACACCACCTGACCTCAACGGACGGGAGGGAGACCGCACTATGTCAACGGTCAGTAGGGGGTCCCTCTCCATCCTGCCAGGGTCCTCCACGTAGGGGGGCCCGCTGTCAGACTCAACCCGCATAACAGGCATCACCAAATGCGTGTCCCTCGACCCTGGGGCAGCCGGAATCACCACAGAACCCCCAGGGAGAGCACTGCCAAGTAGGCCGGAATCGGAAATAGAAGGTGAGACTGGCGCGACTGATACTTCCGCAAGCCTACGAGGGAGAGGAGCGCCCAGCAACCCGCCGCCGGGGGAGGGGGCCATAGAAGCCTCGAATCCCGGGGAGGGGACGTCGTCTATGGGAGCGATCGCCAAGCAAAGCTCCTTCTCAGACTCGACAAGAGCATTACGTAGCCCAGATGGCGAGAGGGAAGGATCACAGGTAGCCCCGCTGTAGGAGGAAACTGGACAAGGAACAACTGCGACTCCCGTAGAGGGGGGGACGGGGCCGAGCGACCCACTCGCTGGACAGTCTGGGGGCTCACTTGTCAGGATAAGGAGGGCCGAGGGATCAAGGTGCGGTGGCACAGAAGGGGAACGAGGGCGGGGGGCCGAGCGATCAAGCTCCGCCGAGCCTGAGAACCGGAGATGAACAGGGACAGTCGCTACTGAGGGGGACACGACCTGCGTGCCAGCAACACTCTGGGACCTAGGACAGCCACTCACCTCGTGACCACGACGAAAACACCTGCTGCAAACTGTAGGCCGGTCTTCATATACAATATCTTGCCAGATGCATCTCCCGTCCGGTAGGTTGATAATAATCTGAGAAGGGGCATGTCGACAGAGGTCGACGTCCACGAGCACCCGGGCGCAGCTAGGCCTAGTCAAGAGCGCGGTTTCACGATCCATCATAATCGGGGAACCGATGCACTGCACGATGAGAAATAAAGCATCCTTCGCAAAAAGAATTAGTGGCAGCCCTGGTAGGGACAGCCAGACCGGCACCACAGAAGTTTCCTTCTTCGGGTCAAAGTCCGGCGTTCACTTAATCACTCGCATAGGAGCATGCGCGATAGACCACAGCTCCTTGGAGCGAAGCCTCACGTAGTCCGCCTCCAAGGAGGGTCGGATGAGCAGATGATGGTCGTCCATGACGCCAACAGAGATCGGGCCAGAATACCCCATGTTCCCAATGACCCGACGCACCACGTCCACCGGGGGTCGCGAGTGGAGAAACCATGAAGCATATATATATATATATATATATATATATATATATATATATATATATATATATATCATTGTTTATTATCGTGATGCTAGATAAACCTAGCTAACTAAGACAGGTCTGGACGACTAAATTGGGGTTAGATGGGCGCCTAGCCCCTAAAATGGGCTAGGCTGGCAAGGATAGATAGCCCCAGCCTAGGTGAAACAAAACCATGGCCTAGATGCCTTAGATGGCCCTTTTTTAGTGTTAAAATTTGTGAAACGATTGATTTAGTCTCACGACGAAGCTATTTAAAGAGAAATACATGACAATAAGACAAAAGCATACAACTATACAATAGCTAGCAATTGACATAATGCGTGCCATTATAGAGGAAAAGATAATATCGCTAAGGCTATACTTAACACCCCCTCAAACTCACGGTGGCTGAACCAATGAGAATTTTCGAGAGCAAAGGAGTATCGCTGCACCCTGTGAGCCTATATAAAAGATAAATAACAGGTGAGCCTTGTAGAAGTGAGAAACAACATGCATCTGAAACATAATAGATGGAAGAGTACTAAATAGATTATGATGGCATACAACAGGGCAGTTGATCTTGATGTGTTTTGTGCATTCCTTATGAAATCTAAACTGCCTTTTGTGTTGCCAAGCTGGTTGGGGTTGGGGTTAGGGTTAGGGAAAATTGGAGAGGAAAGGTAGAAGGAAAATTATTTGGTCATGCCTTTGATACATGTTAAAGTTTGTGAAATGATTTGATTTTATTAAGTTCAAGGCCAAGATATTTAAAGAGAATACATGACAATATGGACAAAAATAACACCTATAGTAACTAGCATGTGGCATCACAAGTTACACAGGGAAGCAAAGATAATAACACTTATACTTAACAATTTGTATTTACAATGTTGGTCATTCTTTATATTAGTTTCTGTTCATATCTGAATTAGCATAATCTAATTCTTCTCCCTCCTAGAAAACCACAAAAGGTACCCCAATCTTTAAGTCTTGCTCTTGGGGGACAGAATTCAATTGAACATATCCTTTCCATCTACACGCTTCATAAGATGACACCATTCTAGAACCAACTTCCCTTCATACATGACCATTTCATAAACTGTTATCACCTTAAGCTACTTGCATAGAACAAACCACACGATATAGGGAGGATTCGACTATGGTTCTCCAATTTTGTTGAGGCTGCTTGCAAGCAGGATTGAGTGCGAATGCGCATTTAATTTATTCTGTGTGTGTGCGTGTGCGTGTGCGTGTGCGCATGCGCACTTGGGCATGCACCTTAGGTGGGCGGTAGGATGTTTGAGACCTTGACTAATTCTCAAAAAAAAAACATCCTTTATTTTCCTTAAGATTTCTATAATTTACAATCTTCCAGATGACATTAACGAGGAAGACCTCATGGATGGTAATCCAAAGGCTCCAGATTATTATACGAACCTCCTTTCTGGTGTCGTAGAGCAAGTTTACTAGTTTCATTAAGGTTGACATTTATATTATCTTTTATTTACATGTGCAGAGTTTGATTCTTTGGAAGCAGACATGGGAATAGAGACCAAGTCCGATTCTGTTCCATCTTATCTTCAGCCAGATTAGGAATCTGATTTAGATGCAGAACTCAACTTGCCTACAGCTCTAATAGGAAATGCATCAGCAGGAAGGCAAAATGCTCAGGTATTTACATCACCTGAGTGATATGGCAATCTCAAATTAAATTGCATGAACTATGAAGCTTGGTGAGTTCTTGTGAATTGCATATTGGGCCAAGATCATTAAAATTTGATAAAAATGGTAGTGGTAACAGAAAGACCCGTGAACTCTAAAATAAAGAGAGTTACACCCTTGGCATAGGAAAAAAAAGGGAAGTGAAGATAAGGGGTCCGTTTGGATATGTTTTCTGAAATTTTTTTCTGAAAACAACTTTCTGAAAGTAAGTTATAAAGTTGTTTTCTGAGTATTGAAATTCTGAGTTTGTGTTTGGTTACTTTTATCTGAAAATAGTTTTCTGAAAAAAAAAAAAAGTTAAAATTTTGTTTGGTAAAATATTTTCTTATACTTTTGTCCATTTTGTATCCCCATCAAATATGTCCATGTGTCCCAAAATTTTGTCCATGTGTTCATCAAATATGTTCCCAACAAAATTTGTGTCGGATACAGACACAACGGCTGCGACGAGGAGAGAATCGAGGACGAACTCGTCCGGCCGACGTCGTGGTCGAGGTTCGACTTCAACAACAGGTCCTTGGTCAAGATCGACGGCGATGGAGCTAGGGTTTCGACTACCACAACCGACGTCGAGGCCGGAAGAGCGCCAACTTACGGACGGAAGGGCTCTCTAGCTAGGGTTTCGACTACCACTACTCCTCCTTCCGCCGGAAGGGCTCTCTAGCCGCGTCGGACTCGTTCTCGACGAAGCAAGCGGGCCGGAAGAACGCCAACTTACGGACGCTTGTCGTGGTCTTCTCCATCTTCCTCTTTGGGATGCTCATGTACAACGACGACTTGAACTTCGTCAAGTCCATCGCGGAGTTCCCCTTCTCCACGCGTAGGGATTCCGGCGAGGCCGCCCACCACCGAGCGCAGCAACCTAGCACTTCTTCGAGTCCGACGCAGCCGAGGCCCGCCGCGGGAGGGGGAGCGGTGGCAACGCCTCGGCGGAGGAGTCGGAACAGCCACCGCTGCCTCGGCGTTGGAGGTGGAGCAGCCTCGGCGGCTGGAGGAGCCGCAGCGGGAGGAGATGGGGGAAGATGATGGGGGCGGGGGGTGTTCAGAAAAATAAGAGGAGAGAGAAAGAAGGGGACTTGGGGGGGGTGTGGAGGGGTGTGGGGCCCACATTTTGGGAAAACCTCTTTGAGAAAACAGGTTTTCTTTGCTTTCTAAAAGCAAAGTTATAACATTAACTTTCACAAAAAAATTTCCCAACGTAACATTGTGAGTGGAGCCATCCAAACACTCTATCTCCTCCTTTTTGCTTTATAACTCAGAAAACTGAGTTATAAAGCCTAACCAAACAGGCCCAGCTTTTTCATGTGGTTACTGTGGCATAGTTTGCAGGACAAGCATTGCTGCACCATATGAGGGCACATTGTATGGTAAAAATATATGCTACTGCATCATTTTTACTTTGTCCCAAAATTAGGACATTATTATTTTGTTAATCATTGTGTTATAAAGCTTGGACCATTGATGTATGATTTATTATGATAGATGAAACACATGTTATATAATATAAAATGCCTTAAAAATGTTGATTAAATCATGTTACTGACCCAAAATCCTTTGAAGAAGTTGGTATAGGCCTCCATGTAGACAAAAGTATTTGTTATAGGTTTTAGTGGGAAAACGTGAGATTTAAGTGAATGCTGGAACTAAAATTGTATGTAATAGCTGAATTAAATTACTACAAATCTTTGGCAGTTAGCTGATATGCTACAATAAGCTTTCGGTGGCTAAAATCAATAGTCAAAATATGAACTGATACAATAGCCCTTTCTACCACAACTGCCGTAATGCCCTTGCTTCTGGCCGACCCTGATTATGGCTGCATATATCCAGAGAGTCCCCGGCTGCTGCAATTAGCTGGAGCTTGTGGCTTTGTGATGCCCTTTTCTTAATTCCCAATACATCTATTGTTTCAACAAAAGCATTTATTTTTGCTTGAGCATATGCTTAGAGAAGGTGGATTTGCAACTCTTTTGAAATACTTTTTAGGTATGTAATTCGATTTAGACCTATAAAAACAATTAGAACCTAATTGATCTAGTATTCTGTAAACGGAGATTTTAGGTGAGGGTTTCTTATATCTATCATGATCTCATCAAAATATATAGACTATACCTTCTGAATCTCCCACCTTTCACGTCCAAAAGCGGTCCCTTAGCCGTCACATACATTTAAGTTATTGGGATATCCTTTTAAGTTCATTTCCTCTTCTCATCAGTTTATATCTTTTGATTATGAAATGTTGAAGCTGTTGTTTGGTACTTTCTTTATATGTGATTCAACCTACAATATAAGTCCTTGTTTTAATATAACTGGTGTCCTGTTTTATGCATATACTTGTGCCATAGCTCAAGTAAATTACACCAACAGCTACGAGCATTGTCTTACGAAAATAAGTAGGTAATCATTACACGCACAGATAACAATTTGAAATATTTTTTCCTCAAATGCAGATGATAATTTAAAGAGCTTGCTGAAAGAATATTAGTTATTGGAACAACATTTACATTTAATGTAGTTAATGGAGTAAGGAGATCTAAATAATGCAGCAAACAAAGTTGTGATACCATATTCCTTTGGTCTCATCTTCTTATATTTGCACGTGGAATACATATATGTTATATTATTAAGTTTTAGTTGTTCCAGAGTACTTGTTGCTAACATATCTGGACTAGATGAATAAAGAATGATACAAGGATCTATTGGTGTATGCTTCCTTATATTCTTAGGGAAAAATTATAGACATGATACCAAATCTTTCTAAGTTTATGACGTGTCTTTGTTATTCCTTTGTGGATAGCTTGGCCAACCATCATCATCATCATCATCCAACCTTTCTCCAATTACAATAGGGTTAACAATGGAACATAAGATTGCTCCGTAGTTTTATGACCATAAGTTGACCTGGCATATGAGCATGATTAAAGCTATTTCATATCTCAAGTAACTTCTGAGGCGCTTCTGCTTGGAGGTATAACTGACAATTTTTTTTAACTGGAATGAGAATTTGGATCAAATTAATATGTGTTATTAAGTCTGAGGTGAAAGCTCTTTTACACCATCGCCGAATTTACTCACGGAATTCTTTAAATTCTCACTTGCAGGTGAATCTAGTGGGCCTCCAGCTAACGATCCTTTAGCCATGATGGAATACTACATGAAAAAGACAGCACAGGAGGAGCGAAGGAAGCCGCCTAAACAGTCAAAAGATGAAATGTCGCCTCCTGCTTGTCTTCAAGGTCTTTATTCATTAGAGAAGTTCCTATTTGATGTTTCTTTTCAACAATACAACAGAATTTTATACCTTTTCTTTTGTTGAAATTTCAAGGTGCACCATTCATAGAGCTTCATTTTCCTTTCTTTCAATATGTTATTATGCCATATTTGAATTCATGGATGTGGATATTATGGTTTACATTGTTATAGTTTTTGGTAATAGTAATGATTGTCACAAACTCATTTTTTGAATGGTTTCATCTCAATGTGTTTTTGTTTTAATCTTGTAGCTTCATCCAAAAAGGGTCATCACATGGGTGATTACATACCTCAAGAAGAGCTTGAGAAATTTTTGGCCACTTGCAATGACGTACACGCACAGAAAGCTGCTCAAGAGGCAGCAAAGAAGGCAAAAATCTAGGCTGACGATATTGGGCACAAGCTTTTATCTAAAATTGGATGGAAAGAAGGTAACAATCTTGTGTTTTCCTTGAAATTTGGACTCCAATCGTTGAATGCTAGGCTGTTTAATTTTGCTAGTTTTGTTAGCATATGTTTGGTTGTTTAAACTGTGAAAATAAAATTGAGTATGCAATGTAAGAAAGAAAAGTGTAATTTTTGCCATCCTTAAAGCTTGGAAAATATTCAGAATTAGGAGAAACTTATAGTTTAATTTCTAGTTTCTTTTCTTTTTATTTGCTTCTCTTTCAGGGATCAGATTGAACTTTCTTGAGATGTGTTACTTTCTGTGATGGAAGAAACATAATAGCCCCAATTGGCCATTTCACCTGGATTAACAATCTTTTTGTCCCATTGTCTTTGTGGAACCACCCAATTCAGAATCATGACTTGTTTATTGGATTTGTTCTCATGTACTTTTATAACCAATAGTTGATCAGGCTTGATATTGGTTCTCAATGTTGCTTTCCGGGATTGAAGAAACACAATAGCCCAGTTGGCCATTTCACCTGATTAACAATCTTTTCATCCAATTGTTTTGTTGAATCACCCAATTTAGACTGCATCATGGATTGTTTAATAGATTTGTTCTCGTGCATTTTTATAACCAATAGTTGATCACATTTGATACTGGTGCTCAATGCTCAGTGTCTTTTCCACAAAGCATGAGGGTTTATTTGAAAGGTTCCATAATATTTGATTCAGGGATCGGAGTAGGAAGCTATTTCTTGACTTCTTAATTTTGTAATCTGCAGATAGTGGTTGTAGTTTACTTTCTGTTCCTCTTAGTTTTATGATTGCTTATATTCTCTATATTTTACTAGGGACATACAATGGTTGGCAGAAGTTTAGTTTCTTGGGGTGGTTGAGCACCCAAATCTCGTAAAGCTCATAGGATATTGTGCTGTTGATGTTGAAAGAGGAACCCAGCGGCTCTTGGTGTATGATGTTATGCCTAATAAGAGTGTAGAAGATCACTTATTTAATAAAGTTCATCCTACACTTCCTTGGAACGTGAGACTACAAATAGCTTTGGGCGCAGCAGAAGGGTTAACGTATCTGCATGAAGGGGTGGAAGTTTAGGTTGCTTCTTAAAACTTGAATTTATAATGCTTGGTCATTTGAAGTCCGAATCTTCATACTTCCACATACACACACAAACAATAAACACCCATATAAACATATTGTCACATGCCCATTATTCTTCCTGGACTTTCAGATTAATGTACATTTTATCCCATTAACCGGATCTCAAGCTTATTAGATTCATATCCAGATCTTGGGGTGGGTAAACTCTTCTACATATTTTTGGTAACGTAAGGGGTAAAAGCTCGAAAAGATTAAATATAATTAAACAGCAACAAGTCTTTCGATCAAATTCCCCATTTGGGTTTGTTTTCCATTATCATCTGTGTTTACATATCATCTTCATGTTTGCTCTACCTGAATTGTGCCCTATGCCATATTTATTCTGTAAGATAGGTTACACTTTTCCGAAATACATCCATGAGAGTACTTCATATGTACTAATAGTCATGTCAGAGACTATCTTCTTATTTATTGTGACAAAGTTCTGACTCCTCTTATGTTCAATACAATGTAACAGACTTCTGGAAATTAGGAATGCTTAGAATTTCAAAACCAAGAATAAATCCCACATATCCTACATTACTATGAACAGAACAAATACAACCACAAACTATATCCAAAGCCTAAAATTACTGTCACTGATTTGCTCTGACTTAATGGGTATCATATTTAAAGGCACACTATTAACTCTTTTTGAAAGTTGTTCAGGTTTAGGGATTTCATAACCACGACCATTGAAGAATATCCATCAGACATGCATCTAGTGTAACAGATATGATGAGCTAGTTATCTGAATGAATTTACTCATGTTTCTGCAGTAATACGTATGATGTTCATAGATTATATAATTTCGAAAAATGCTAAAATTCTGTTAGTATTCATGTGACGTATATGTAAGTAGCTTGTCGACATAACTGCTGAGATACATTATGCAGCTTATAGTTATGATTTTCCTATCTGGGCAGGTAATATACCATGATTTCAATGCATCTAATGTTTTATATATTACATGAGGAGTTCGAACAAAAACTCTCAGACTTTGGGTTAGCAAGACAGGGGCCATCAGTTGGGAATAGTCATGTATCCACTGTAGTATGTCGATATCTATTATTAGTTTAGAATGATATTACAGTTATGGCCTACTAGATTTCATAGTCCTGTAAGTGTACAAGAAAGTTCTACCTTTTCATTACTTGATTGCTTAGAATAATATAAATTCATTTCTATATCATGATCTATAGATTTTTTTTGCATATAAGTCCCATAAACCTGTTATTCTAGTAGTATATATTTTGTTTTACTTACAATATTTTTCTTTAATTTCTGTCTGCAAGATCACATAGACAATAAGTCAATTTTTTTGGAAGACATTTTTTTAACCAGCACATGCGGGCTCAGTTAAATTGTGTCTTCCCGCACATGATTTTTAGCCGATCGTCATGTCATTTTGGACTCTTCATGCAAATCTTGTCCGCACTGGCTTTTTCATGATCGTCCCACACGCACGCCTCGCGCACTCAACGCGTCCCAGAGCCTCACGGGACGGCCGATATCTTTCGACGTCGGCAACTGAACGCCTTGCTTTGCACACGACGTCGAAGGTGCCCTCGACGTCTTCACGATGCCTATGACAGCCGATATTGTCCAGCCACCCGTTCTATACACACGGCGTCCTTACGATGCCTTTTCGACGCCCTTATGGCGCCGCAAGACGGGCCGCGTGGTCGACCGTCATTTATACCCGTGGTAGAATGGTGCCGGCCCTCGACCGTCCGCGCGGCGTCTTAACCGTTGAGTTTTCATGCATGGTCCTCGACCATTTGGGAAGACATTCATATCATGAGATCTATTGTAGGCTAATTTTTTTGGGAAGGCATTCAATTCATGTATTTTTGTTTACATTATGGTTGTCTAATTGAAATACAGTATGTTTGTGGAATACAATACATTTCTTTTTGAAGGACTACTTGAAGTTGTTATAGTTACATTATTGGATTATTTTATGAAGAGATGTTTGAAGTCATTATATTGGTTATCATGTTGTGTTTATGGAAACTTATTGTTTTTTGTTCTCAAGTTTTTTGAATACAAATTTCAATTTTTGTAAGTTATTTTCGAAATATGTTTTTTACATTTTTGTTGAAAAATATATGCAAAATAAAAATTAATATAAAAATATATAAAAATATATATAAAAATTAGCTTCCGTGACATCAAATTGTATAGCAGGAAGTGTATTTATATTTGGCTACATTAGCTTTCGCAACATTAAAGTATGTAGCAGAAAGTATTTTTATGCTAATAAAAAAAAATAAAGAACTAGACTTTTGGCAACATATGTAGCAGAAAGTATTTTTATTCTTGTAGTGTTGCTAATATATCATCTTTCTGCGACACACAAGACATATGTCGCCAAAAGTTATTTTAAATAAAAAAATATGATATGTCGCCAAAAGTGATTACATTTTGCGACATTGGTGATTTCGTGTCGCCAAAGGCTTTTCCAGACAAGGCTACAACGACATATGTGCGACATTTGTCGCAGAAATGCTTTGGCGACACAAATCTAACTTTGCGCTACATATTGCTTATGTCGCTGAACTTGCATTTTCTTGTAGTGTTACTAGAACCACCTAACTAAACACCGCCTCATTCGTGTCCAAGAATGACTACGGCCTATTGATACAATTTTTTTTTACCTAGAACCAAGAATCATCTCCACCAACTATCACAATCTCTACCCCAGAAACCAACAAAACTTCCTTTGGCCACTCCACCACGGTCTTTACCTTCAGAGCCGAGATATTGCACTTACCCTAATTTCACAACGTTCTTTTGCCAAAAGAACTGAGAAATCTGTACATGCTCCCTCCGACACAGTCTTTATCACCAGGATCGAGAATCTGCATCGTTGGCACACGGATACAATTTTTGTCATAGAACCGAAGAAACTGTTGCTAGCCATTATCATCACCACTACTTTTTTGCCTCCATAATCAAAAAACTGCAACATGGTCCCTATCATGGTCTTTATCCCAGATGCCGAGAGATTGGTTTCCCTCAAACCCTCCTACCAGAGCCAAATACCGTTCTCCAACCGGAGTACCCAAATGGAAGACACCAAATACTTGTGCTTCCACTTCACCCCATCCTCTACAATGACGGCCGCACCACACTTGGTTGTGCTCCTGTCCAACCAATACAACTTCAATCCAACCAATACAACCTCAACCACAATTTGTGCCTTCATGGCTACAAAGTTGCCCTTAGTTACACTTAGCAAATCGGCCTGGCCAACGAACCTATATCTTGTCACATCCAACGCATTCAAAGAAAATAGATTTCACTTTAACTATGGAACATGTTTCACGTTCAATAGTAATACGCATCACCCCATCGAAGATCCGAACCTTGATGTTCATATGCCAAATAGCCTTGCAGGACATATTATTCCCCATGAGAACAATACCACCATCCAGCACCTTATAGGTGTAGAAGCACTCCTTTTTTAGAAAAGACATTGTGGGAGAAGCTGGAATTCTTGTATGCGAATAAAATCGGATAAATATATTATTCCTGATTCCACAGATGATGGGTGTAGGCAGTTCATCTCATTCAGATGCGCTTATTTCAGAGAGATGAGACAATAGTAAAAGCAATTGTTTTCACTAACATAAAGAGAAAAACAATTCTCTTCGAAAACTTTTGATTATTGCTTACAAAGAATGCTTCCTTATGAAGCTTCCACTAAGAATTTCTAAGTACATGCAAAGAAAAGATGATCTGGGAGAGTAGCAATAGAGATCGAGTCGGCACGTGACTACTTTCCTCCTTTGACTACCCGATTTGAAGATGGAAAAAAAACTTGCTAACTTTGGCCTACAACACCGTGGAGAAGGAGAAGTGGCAGCAAGACACCTCTGGGATCAAGAATCGATGCTTTCGATGACTTGGCATCACAAAAGTTAGGGTATTTATAGTCATTCAACACTGTAACAGCTAATCAATAAACTTTACGCCCATCACAAACAAATTGTATTGATTTTGCTTACTTCTGCACAGAAACTTCCACGCGTAGAATTTACGCATTCTTTGTGCATAATTTTCAAATCGAAACGTGTAAGAACGAAACGTACACGTAGAACACTATCTACTCAACATGTGTAATCGATTACAAGGAATATATTAATTGTCATGATTGCAATAGCTATCATCATGATTGTTGTTTCGAAATTCAAAATTCATGCCTTAAAAGCAGTCCTCGGCATTCGTAATGCCTAAAGATATCAACACGTCATTAATGTAGAGAGAGAGGAAATGGCTTTTATTCTCGAAAATTGCTCCGCGTGCCCCATTCTAAAGAGGGAACTTCTTATGTAATGCTCCAGTCCCAAAATATTTAGGACTATGAAAGCATATACATGGCAGCTACGTGTGGACTCCAACCCAGCTCGAATAAGTATAAGCTGTAGATTAATGACCAGCGATCTATACAAATAAAAAATATGAAGGAACCATAGAGAGGGTGAATAGGGTCAAGCTAACTAATCAAGCACTTAGCACAAGCTAATGGGCAATTTAAAATTATAAGTGCAAGAGAAGAAGCAAAACAATAACGACACCCGATGTATCCTGGTATCCTCCCAAGGGACACTCCAGTCCCGGAACTCTCTCCGGCTTTAATCTACTATTATCGCAAATAGTACAACGTGAGTTTTCAAACGAAGGCTCACCAACTTCTTACACGAGAGCTTTAGTCCGAAGGTCTCTCCAACTTCAACCGAGAGTTTGGATCCGAAGACTCTCCAACTTCAACCGAGAGTTTGAATCCGAAGACTCTCCAACTTCAACCTTTCACAATAGGTTTTGATCTCCTTATACAACAAGATGAAGATCTCACTTTTCAACTCAATAACTCTAACACAATTTGTGGATGACAAATGAAAGCTTTGTAGAGTTGTTTGTGGATAGGCTTTGGTGGTTTAGAAATTTTTTGGCTCAAAGCATCATCCTTGAATGAAGGGGTTCAAGGCTATTTATAACCAAAGCATTGAAAAGAGCTCAAATGCAACTTTTCAGTCGGTATGCCGTCGGTACGAACCCGTATACCGTCGAAATACCAGTCTGGAATTGCAACGGCTAGAAATATAGTCGTTGGGATCATCAAATGTTCGAAATTCGACCGTTGGATTTTCAACGTTACTGAATCGGTATACCGTCGGTATAGATCGGTATTCCGTCGGTATGCCGATTTTCTAGACAGAAACTTTCTGTGAACAAAAATCGATATACCGTCGGTATGCCGATTTTCATCCGAAAATGATCTTGGGCTAATTTCTACCCTAGATTTCGATTTTTCCATCCATTTCTTGTGTTTACAATTATTCCTAAGACTCATTACAGACTCCAGAAATACTGTAGCAGGTGCAGGCTTCTTTAGAGTCTTAAAATGATGATGGCATGGCATGGCTTCTTTCCTTGATAGATGTTGGCTTCTTCCTTAACGACAGCTGTCCAAAGATATCCAGTTTGTGAAAACTGAATACCTTTCGGGGGCTTTGCCCCCGAACACCCGACGGGGGCCGCTGTCCCCTCGACCCTCGTCTGCTGACCGGGCAGCGGAACCCCCGGGTGCGTGACTCCGAAGATATTGTCGAGCGGTTCAGAGAAATCTTTGTGGAATACCATCGTCTTTGGCCCACCATAATTTCTTCATTGTATATGTCTATATTTGATCTTGCTAATTGCTTTTCTGCAAATACATGTTAGACGAACAAAGCAATATACATGTAGCAAGTATGATAAGATAAAGCCCATTAGGACTATGCAAAGTTTACGTATCAATGCTATAGAGATAGTCTAATATTAGTGATATCATAATGTTAAACTTAATCGAATAACCATGTCACACCCCAGAACCAGAATACTGGAGAGTGGGGGAATGACTCAGCCAGCTACGTATTACGGGTAGATGAATACCGTATAATACGATCAATGCTGTCTAAAAGACGAGGGGGTGCATACTACATGAAAGTCTCACTATGGTCATTTCACATATATTGTCTCAATCATTCAAATAAGAAACAGAAATAGAGAACATGTAAGATAAAGCAGTAAGACGTCCCAAATGCTCAGTCAAAATGTTCTTGATATCTGGCTTTACAAAACATAGCCAGATGATGTAGCAAAGTGTACACAATTGTTATCAGCTGCAGTCTGACTTAATTACAATTATGCAAAAGTAAGTACAAGACAATCCGACTAACATGTCGGTGCCAAACGGCAAGGTATTAAGTAAATAACAAAACGAGTGGGGAAGTAAGGAACCCACTCGAGTCCTCCTGCGATCATTCCTCTAGTATTGACCATCTTGGAGGTGGAAGTAAGCGGAGTCATCGGGAACCGGCTCTAAATCTGGCCATGCAAAACCAGAGAGGTTAGACCTCTAATAGCAAGTACCACAAGGAAGCACGATATGAGAAATTAAAACCAGTAATAGGAGAATATAATAAGTAGGTCTCTGCTTGCCACTGGGATTCACATAACATCACGACACTTCGAACCAACCTCTCAACCAAACAAGGACAGAAGTTGGCCCGTCATGTCCTGACATTCTGATCATCTCAGTTAGGTAACAGAGTAGGTACAGCACACAAACAAATCAATTTAAACGGCCATGCAACTACTACGGCTTGCTACTGTGAGTTCCAAGTTATCCTGGAATTATGCAATAAAGGATTCCTCAGCTCTTACTATGTGCAAGCAAGGCTAGTTTACCCAGTCAATCAATTGCGCCAATCATGAATTAGACGAGTCCCAGCGGGACGCCCGTCATCAATATACAATATACAATAGATAATATAATCAGATACTGCTCCCTGCCCGTGTGGCAGATTTGCAGTATCGGTGGGGACCAACCGGCCTATCGGGCACTACTAGTCCCAAGAGGGCTGCCATGTAAGAACTCGGAAATCCATTCTCTCCATGCAATCATTATTTTATTTAACTTAATAGTCTCTACGTTGAGTGAAATCCCATGCCGTGGATCATGGTCATTCAGAATGAGTACTTCCGTACAAGTACGATATGCCCAACTCTACAACGATACCCGTACGGTTAGGTTGTAGGTTTTACATAGCGTAATGCAACAATCAAAACTAACCACGAAATAATCATGCCTTGACCATCAAGTACACATGCTGCTTTTGTAGAAAAATAAATAAATTAAATTGAAGCCTGCATGTGTGCCTGTATGTCAATATTCGGGATCGGCCAATCGATTATAATAGTTCATAGTTAATATGAACGTGTCTCATTGTAGCACCCAGTTTCTAAAATAAGGGTAAATTTGAAATTTTATAATTATAATTATTTAATAATGATATTTAAACCATGTTATGATTTTTGGTGATTTTTAGTTAATTTTAAACTATTTAAAATCACGACTTGTGATTTTGATGACTTACTAGTGTAACCCTAGAGTTTGCTGAGCCCAGAGACTAACCATGACCAAGGGAGCCTAGTCATGTGATTAGGATGACTAACTATAACTTTTTAGCCTAGGGGTATTTTGGTCATTTTGACAATTTTGTGAAATTATAAATTATATTAATTAAATATTGTGCTAATCTATTTGTTAGAACTTGACCTAGAAATTGAGCCTAATCTAGATAATAGTCATGACCATAGAGACTAAGTTAGATGGTTTCAACTAAGTAATTAAATTAGGTTAATATCTAGATATTTTGTTAGTAAGATATTTAGGCTAAAGGTTAAGAAGGGTTACTTTAATTGTGAGCCTTTAGATTGGCTAGGAATTGTTGGAGAAGCCTTGACCACTCATCCTAAACCCTAACCCTAACCTAATGGCAGCCATCACACATTCCCCCCCCTCTATAAATACAACCCATTAATCATTAGCATTATTTTTAATCATTTGAATTGCCTCTTTTAGTGTTCTTCCTCAACTCCTCCCCAAATATCCAAATCAAGCCCAAATTGGCCCTAGTCCATTGCATCATAACCCTCTACCACAGTGGGAGCTAGTAGAGGCTTGCTAGCTAGGATTTGGGATCGTTTTGATTGATTGGAGTTTCAAGAAGAAGCCTCATCCTTGCCCTTTTTCATTGAGATTCAATCTCAATAGGTAAATCCCATGAAACCCTAGTAAATTATGTTTTAATTCCATAGATGCATGCATATAGGTATACCCTAGCTGTAGGAATGGTTTGGTACTAGGTGGTGTCCATTTCGTGTCCGTATCGGACACGTATCAATGGTTTTAAGAAGGTGTTCGATGTAATGCTTGTGAGAAACTTAGTGTGCTAATTTCAGAAACTAATTAAACAGAAAATTAGGTTTTAATATGTATGTTAATTTTCCAGAGGACTGAGTCAAAGTTTTGGTGTCCTTCGGGTCCAAAATGGACACGCACACACGCACGCAGACAAGGTAGCAGTGCCCTGCTACCCGAGTGTCACTGTGGACACGACACGCCACTTGGCGACCTGCCACTTGGCACAGACCAAGGGGCAGTGACTGACATCACGCCCCTTGAATCTCGTGTCGACTTGTGTCGTGTCCGAGGAGAAATTGCTCCCGCACTGATTTTGAACTGTACTGTGCGCACGAATTTTCCCTACTGATACGCGCTTCGCGCGTGGACACGAGACTTCGTGGACACGACTCAGGCACCTAGACACCTACCCTGATACCCCACCTAGCTACTGACACGTGCACGAGACCCTAGGTTGTGTGTGTCGTGTCCAAGCTCGACTTGCACGCGTGCACGAGGCTGCCTGTGCAGTGTTTGCACAGTCTGTGTAATTTAGTGTTTTGGACACTTCGTGTCCACTCTAGTGGACACGAACACCCCCCCTAGACACATGTACACCTGGGAGGCACACCTATGTGCCTGAATCATTAAATCCATTGGTTTGTTTAGGTTTTCAAATCTGGGTTCATGTGTATCAGACATTTCATGTTTAAAATTAAAGTGAACTGTCAGTTATTATAGGATATGAATCTGATTCTTGAGTTAGGATTTTGATCACCAAAACATGATTTGATTTCATATTCTGGTTCTTTTGCATGTACACTAAAGTGTAGGATTGAGTTTTTGGGTTGGGTGCATTCGAATGTTGAGTTTAAATGATAGCTAGGGTTCCTAATCATGAAATTATGTTAACTGAGATTAAATGTTAGTTTAAACTGAAATTATGTTAACTGAGATTGGTATCTTTCAGTGAAACTAAAAACCTGAGATTGGGTTCTTCAAGTGAAACTGAGGAAGGGATTGAATGTAGAAGGGAAAAACTGACTTTTAAAGTGTGAACCTGAGATTAGGTTCCACTGTTTTGAAATAAAACTAAAAACCTGAGATTGTATTCAAAAGAAACCTGAGATTAACCCCTCACATGGAAGCCTGAAAAACTGAGATGTTAACACACTGTTTTAGACTAATACACTGTTTTTCCCATTCTAAGCTAATATACAATGTTCCCATTCTTTGATCACAGTTTACACATCTACACACATTCATTCCCTCACTCTCTTTCACTACACACACATGTAAACTCCTTAAAACCCCCTCTGTCTCTCTATGTATAAATACCTATCTAAATGCATATATGTATATTGATAGCTAACCTTCATATCACATTTCAAAACCTGAGATCAGCCCCATACACACATCACCCTTCACATATTGCTTTACTGTTAACACACCCTCACACTACACTCTTGACACTTGACACTTGACACAGCCTCCTATCTCAACACACACACCTTCCTTTTCCCCCTCTCTCTAAATTTGTGTTGTTTGGTATATATATATTTCTATATAGGATTGGTATATGTAGGCTTTCCTTTAGGCTTGCCTATATACACTAGTAATGTATATGTATATATAGATATGATAACTACATAGATTGTTGAATGTAAAGTCCTTGTTGTATATATGATATTAATTTATGATATTGATATTGATATATGATATGATATGTGATATTGATATTGATATAGGATATTGAGATATGGTTGGCATAGGCTTGGTATAGGCTTGGCTTGGTGTTGACCTAGTCAGACTAGAGTTGACCTAGATTGGACTAGTAGACCTAGTTTGACTTAGAATCATGTAGCTTGCACTGCAGATTTCCATTATTACATATTGAATACATCTTAACATGTTTTACTCTAAATAGGACTCTGTGACACCAGTTCGGACATCTATTCATATCAGTCATTCAGGGTGACAGGCGAGTACATTCTCTGATCATTTCATACTTGTTAGGATTTATATTCTTGCTCTAGATTACTTTACATGATGCTGTCACGTTGTTATCACGGATTGGTACTATATGGATCTTGTTATGCGATGTTATCTCCCTCGGGGTGCATCAGATACAGCTGTCATGTGCTTTTCACGAACATCTTGTATTTCATGTACACCGCTTTCATGTATACTCTTGTGCAATCTTGTACTCTCATGATCACGTGAGCAAACATGATAAAAACCTCTTGTACAAGGTAACGTAACTTGACTGGATCCTTGTGTATTGATTGGGGAGGGTGAGTAGGAATGGTTATGTGATTAAATCCCATCTTGTGCAATCTTGTGCGCATCTATTGTACACTCACGTATGATGGAGCTACCTATTGTTATTGTTTTACCTAAGCCATTTACATAACCATATTGTGCTCTAAATCACTAGTATTGCAGTTTTACTTATCCTATATAAATATGTTTCAGTTATAAATTCTCTCTCGTTTTCATATACTTTTCTTACAGTTCATGTATCTTACTCTTTGCATGCTTTACATTTTCCAACATGATATGAACTGCGTGAGATGTATTGTGCTCGCTCCTGTCCTGACTGGACCTGTTGAAAATATTACAGATGATGATGATGACTGCCCTACCTTCTATGGGGCACAAGAGGGTGACCTTCAGGAGCCCGAGGAGCATCTAGCTCAGTAGAGGGTGCCTAGTCTAGTCTAGTCTAGTATTTACAGCTTTCAGTTTGTATCGGATTGTTCCGATTGTTAGTTGAGATCTAGTTATATTTCAGGACTTGTATTTATTTGTGTTGGACATCTACTTTGTGTGGTGTGATAACTCTATTTATATTTCAGTTCCTTTCTTTTATCTGATTTCCATATCGTGCTCTATCTTCCTAGACTTGTGATTGAGATATAGAGTTGAGATGTTATATTATACCTCTGTGCGGAGATAATATGTTTATATCATATTATTGTTAGATGTTAGATGTTATAGACGAACTCTACAGCGTTCTACCGCCGATACTGCGGCGTAGGCTGGACGTACCCACGTTCTCGTGCCCTTCCTCAGGGTACGGGTCGTGACACTCATTCATTCAATTTAATAAGACGACTAGCCAGCCTTTTAGTTCCAACTAGGAACGCATGATCAATTATTAGTCAAGTAACAGTCGGAGTTAATTCATGACAAGGCATAAAGGTCAAATTAGTATTAAGCATGGTCGAGTCCATAACTAGTATAAAATAGTTGGTAACATATTCTTGAAGCCAAGGAAAAGATCTACAAATTTCATGTTGGGAGTTGGAAGAAATTCTAGCCACAATTCAGTCAAAATAAAACATATGATAGTCAGAAACAACCAAAATAGGCATATGCGGCCTATTCTGCGACATGATATGCGCCTACTGCGACATGCGCCTCATGCGGCTCAACTGCGACATGATATGCGCCTACTGCGACATGCGCCTCATGCGGCTCAACTGCGACATGATATGCGCCTACTGCGACATGCGCCTCATGCGGCTCAACTGCGACATGATATGCGCCTACTGCGACATGATATGCGCCTACTGCGACATGCGCCTCATGCGGCTCAACTGCGACATGATATGCGCCTACCGCGACATGCGTCTCATGCGGCTCATGCGCGACATCATCATGCGCCTACTGCGACATGCACCTTAATGCGGCTCATGCGCGACATGATATGCGTCTACCGCAACATGCGCCTTAATGCGGCTCATGCGCGACATGATATGCGCCTACCGCGACATGCGCCTTAATACGGCTCATGCGCGACATGATATGCGGCTACTGCGACATGCGCCTTAATGCGGCTCATGCGCGACATGACATACGGCTACTGCGACATGCGCCTCATGCAACATGCGCCTACTGCGACATCATATGCGCCTACTGCGACATATGCCTCCTGCTGCAGATGAATATAGAACGAACAAAATGCTTCTTCCATAACTTCCACAAAACAAATCGAAATCTAACTGTCACTCCCCAATCCTGGAATACGTATTTTAATACGTAAACCGATAAATTGTATTTACCTTGTATTTATACTATATTTATTATGCTGTATTTCTTCATGCATTTCCCAAAAATATTTGACAAAATATTATTTCCTAATTTATTTTCTGCATTTGGGCCTACAGTTTTTGCTCATTTGGGTAACCTATTCTTGGTTCACCAATGGTTCATCTTGAACCCTTTGGTTCATCATGAACCCATGGGTCCAAGATCTTTATATATATAACTCATCTCATTCTCTCTCCTCTCATTTACTTCCTCTCATTTATTTCCTCCACCAACCAAGGCAAGTACCAACTTGCTCAAGAGATGGATCCATAATTTTGTCAATGATTTCTTACAAAACTATTTGCCAAAACATGTTCTTCTCTTCAATCTATACTAGTTTAGAACTTGGAAATTTTCATTTTGAAGCTTTGATTTTTATAGATCTAAGTTTTTAATCATTTTCGGATTTTGCATGGTTTGATCTACTTTAGTTGGATTTTATGGGTTTTTGATGCTTCCATGTGGAAGAGAGTTCCATTTCACCCAAGATAGAACTTTGGAAATCCGGATTTGGAGTTCGGATGGCCAAGTTGTGACGTTTTGAAGTTTTGGGATCATCCATGGTGTTCTTGCTGTTTGGAGAAGACAGAGAGCAGTGTGCTCCTGTTTGAGCACGCTTCCTGTTGGAAGCGTGTCTTCCCTTGAGCCTGCGTGACTTTTCACGCAGCTCTTCCCTTGAGCTTGCGTGACTTTTCACGCAGCTCTTCCCTTGAGCCTGCGTGACTTTTCACGCAGCTCTTCCCTTGAGCCTGCGTGACTTTTCACGCAACTCTTCCCTTGATCTTGCGTTACTTTTCACGCAGCTCTTCCCTTGAGCCTGCGTGACTTTTCACGCAGCTCTTCCCTTGAGCCTGTGTGACTTTTCACGCAGCTCTTCCCTTGAGCCTGCGTGACTTTTCACGCAGCTCTTCCCTTGAGCCTGCGTGACTTTTCACGCAGCTCTTTCCTTGAGCTTGCGTGACTTTTCACGCAGCTCTTCCCTTGAGCCTGCGTGACTTTTCACGCAGCTCTTCCCTTGAGTTTACGTGACTTTTCACCCCTTGAGCGTGCGTGCTTTTGTGCGTACGCTTTTGATATTTTATTAGATATTATATGCCCATTTTATATCCTTACGCCTTTTGTCCCGAGCATGATATGAGTACTAATGTGACCCCGGAGAACAAAGTGTTCCTACCTGATACATGTACCTGAATGTTCCAGTTCTTGTTCATGCTCGACAAATGACTCGTAACTCCACGTGGCGTATTTGCAATGATGCATTACACTAAGGAGGGTAGAACATGTTGACATACTGATTGACATGGATCCTCCTTGGGGTACTCGTACTAAAGTACGACTTTAGGAGGATAATCATGCAGGCCACAGCATGTGAGTCCAAGATTTCACCTAGGGTTAAATTAGGCAACTAAATGTACTAGATGCATGGGGAGGGCAAAATCCCGAGATCGTGTTACACCAGTCGCCTTGAGATATTGTCTTAACGCGCCGGCTGGTCTCCACGGATACTGTGTCATCTGCAACGAGTGGATGACTGTATCCGATTAATTTCTGCTATATATTATATGTTTTAGCAAGGTGGCCTTACGAGGGACCTGTGCTCAATCATACCTGTCTACGCGAACCCCTGGGTTGGCTAGCCTTGCTGGAAAGATACGATATGAGAATTTTCTAATAACATGACGCGAGGATAACCTCGTCACACTAGAAACTCGTAGACTTAATTGGCCGTAAAAACGACTTGCTTGTATCCTATTACCTTCCGTAAATAACTGAGGGAAGCGGACTGTCATGGTACGTGATCCAACCCATGTTCTTGTTTGATTGTTGGGTTGGTTATCGTACTATGACAGGCTGTGGACCGAAGTTATGAACGGAAGACTTATTCTGGTTGTGAAGTGCTACTTCTGTGAAGGACTGAGGAACATGGTCTATCATGGTACATGATCCAACCCATGTTCTTGTTTGATTGTTGGGTTGGTTATTGTGCTGCGATAGGCTATCGACCGAAGTCACGATCAGGAGATTTTATTGTTTATATCTTTTAACTTAGGTGAAAGTTATAGAGTACGACACGTCCCGACTCCATGCGACACCTTTTGTCCTTGTTTTGTTGTAAGGGTGCCATATGGGTTCGAGGATGTTGCGCTACCCTATAATAGTTGCATAAGTATTACTATTATCAATCATTCTATTAGCTGGGTTTTTAATCTTAACTCTTGTGCCCCTTTGGCGGTACTTGCTATTCGGGGCTGACCCCGCTGGTTTTGTTTGGCCAGATCTCTTAGCAGAGCCGGAGGACACGATCTTCCTCCCTGACATCCATGGTGCATACTAGGAGCATGGCAGTTCGGGGACTCGAGTGGGTTTCTTCTCCACCACTCCTGCTTATACTTTTGCGGCGTTTAGCCACCGGCACCTGTTAGCCGGATTACTTGATATTTTGTGTCAGTACATCATTGTAATTAAACAGACTGCAGCTGTGTATAATTTTGTACTCCTGACTCTCTGAGATAGCTAAATTATAAAGCTAGTCTCTCATGACCATTTGATGAAGCGTCGGGGACGCCTTACTGCTTTATCTTTAATGTTCATTTAATTGCTGGTGTGATTTGATTGATTGAGACATAAAACTCCGTGGGACCATAGGAGACTTGATTGTAGCATGTACCCCCTAGTCTCTCGACAGCCACGATCGTCGTATGACGTTACGTACCTCATATGGAGTAGCTGGCCTAGTTCGTCTCCGTATTTCGGTACTGGGGCGTGACAAGGTTTTAGTGGTGGCCCATGCAGGTCTGATTTTCAGACTTGTGTGGGGTATTGCAAATTATTATGAGTCTCAATCAAAACTTGTTCCCCTTGAAATTCTGTTTCGAATTCTCTGTCCTTGCCTTGATCTCTAACCTGACTTGCATCCTCGAAATCTTCCTCGTCCGGACTTGATAATCTTATAATCTTCTCTATAGGGGTGCTTCATTCTCAGTAGCGGGTGAGGCCCATGAGGAAGAGCAGCAAGAGCATGGCTCGACTGGACAGCAACAGGGGAGAGAACCTTCCCTAGGGTAGACACGAGCAGAAATGGAACTAGAGGCAGTGCAGCCGCAGGTTATTGAAACTCCTGCAGCACCAGCAGCGACGGCAGTACCAGACGCCGTAGCACTCCTGGAGATCATCCGGGGGTTTCTTGTCACTAACCAACAGCAACAGACTCGGCAGCAGGAGCAGAACGTGTTGCTGAACCAAGGGATTCAGTTAGCTCTTGAGAGGAGTGTCGGGGCTGACTCGGGAGCATCAGGAAGGTTTCGTCGCTTGAACTCGAGGTATTTTGATGGCACGGAGGATGCCATCACTGCGGATGCCTGGATTCAAGACATCGAAGCCATTCTTGTGGCAGCCAAGGTTCCAGATGATGAGAAGGTTGATCAGGTCAAACTGGTACTTCAGGATCTTGCCCGCGACTGGTGGGCATCAGAAGAAGTTGGTGCAAGACGCCCTGTTCGTTGGACCACCTTCAGTGACAGATTCAAGGCCAAGTATTTTGGCGTAGTAGCTCGATATGAGCTCCAGCAGAAGTTCATCGGTCTCAAGCAAGCAGGCAAGACCGTAGATGGGTATGCAGCAGAGTTCTGCAGATTGTGCCGTTTCGCACCAGCAATGGTGGCAACGGAGCCAGAGAAAGCTATGAGGTTCCAGCAGGAACTTCATTTGGAACTATTACAGCTTGTGGAAGGGCACGACTACCAGACGTTTGACGCTGTTTTGACGGCCGCTCGGAGGCACGAGCTTACCCAGCAGAGGTTGGCATCGAGGACAGGAGGTCAGAAGAGATCTCATTCCCAGGTTGGAGGAGGAGCAATGCAGCGAACATCGGCACCAGCACCCGGTATACGTATTCATGATGCAGGAGCGCCGCGGAGGACGGCCGTGTCAACTAATACAGCGCCAGTTCGGCATCAGCAGCCGAGGAACCAGCAACAGCGTCAGGGAGCACCCCAGGACTGTACATTCTGTGGGAAGGCAGGGCACACGAGGGAGGTGTGCCGGTCAGCGAATGGCTTATGCTTGAGGTGTGGTAGTTCAGACCACCGTATCTCCACTTGTCCTATGATGCAGAGGCCAGGAGGGCCAGCTCAGCAGTTTCCAGCATTGCCAGCTCCAGTGGCAACCCCGAGTGGAGGGCCAGTATTAGCAGTAAGGCCCCTAGCCCAGCGTCTACCAACGCAGGCTCAGATGTTCCGCCAGGCACAGGAAGCCGAAGGCCCGCAGAGGCAGCAACAGCATGGTCGAGGAAGGCCGCAACAAGGGGCTCCGCGGGGCCAGGCTCTCACATTGACCTTGGGAGAGGCTCTAGCGTCTAGTGACGTGGTGGCAGGTAAAATTCTCGTCACCTCATTTCCCGCTGTAGCATTATTTGATTCAGGCGCTCCTCATTCATTCATCTCTGCACAATATGCTACACGGATTGGATTAGAGTTTGAGGCATTGCCGGAGAGGATGGATATACTCACCGGCAATGGGCTCGTAGAAGTTAGCAGAGTGCGCTTTTCATGTCCGGTGGAGGTGTGTGGGCATTTACTGCCCGCATCATTGATTGAATTCCCTATGGAGAATTTTGATGTCGTTCTTGGCATGGACTGGTTGAGAGACAGTCATGCGACAATTGATTATAGAGGAGGTAGGGTCATATTCAGCGTTCCTGGGATGGAGCAGTTCATCTTTACTCGAACCTTGAAGAATCAGGCCGGAGGCGTTATCTCAGCAGCAGTGTCAGAGCCAGGACAGATTCCGAGAGTGGTCGAAGATTTTCTCGATGTCTTCCCTGATGAGCTCCCAGGGATACCCCCAGTCAGAGAGGTAGAATTTAGCATTGAGTTGAACCCTGGAACGAGGCCTATTGCAGACAGAGTTTACAGAATGTCGCCGTCAGAAGAGGATAAGTTGTATCAACATGAAGAAGAGTTGAAGTCTAAGGGATTCATCCGAGACAGTAAATCGCCCTGGGCCGCGCCAGTGATTCTAGTTCCCAAGAAGGATGGGTCGACGAGGATGTGCATCGACTACCGCAAGCTGAATGCAGTAACAGTGAAGAATAAGTATCCACTACCAAGGATTGATGACCTGTTTGACCAGTTGAGCAAGGCCAGTGTTTCCAAGATCGATCTTCGGTCAGGATACTATCAAGTAAGAGTCCGGGAGCAAGACATACCGAAGACAGCATTCAGATCTAGATATGGGCATTATGAGTTTTTAGTAATGCCCTTTGGACTAACCAACGCCCCCGCAGTATTCATGGATTTAATGAACCGCATCTTTTTGCCGTATTTGGATAAATTTGTGGTGGTGTTCATAGATGACATTCTTGTCTACTCCAGCAGTGAAGAGGAGCATGAAAAACATCTTAGGACTGTCTTGCAGACATTGAGGGAGCATCAACTTTATGCGAAGCTCGACAAGTGTGAATTCTGGTTAGATCACATTTCGTTCCTGGGGCATGTAATTTCTGTGGCAGGAGTGTCAGTGGATCCGAAGAAGATTGAGGCCGTAGAGCATTGGCCAGTCCCGAGAACGGTTGCAGAAGTGCGAAGTTTCTTAGGATTAGCTGGTTACTACAGAAGGTTCGTGGCGGACTTTGCCAAGATCTCTGCGCCCTTAACGCGTTTGACGCACAAGGACGTAGAGTTTGTTTGGTCAGCTAGCTATCAGGCATCGTTTGAAGAATTGAAGAAGAGATTGATCTCAGCCCCGATCTTGACGCTTCCAGTAGGAGCGGGAGGCTTTACAGTATACTGTGACGCATCTGGGAAGGGTCTTGGATGTGTATTGATGCAGCACGGAAAGGTGATAGCATATGCGTCTCGGCAGCTTCGAGACCATGAGAAGAATTACTCGACTCACGATTTGGAGTTAGCAGCTGTGGTGTTTTCACTCAAGTTGTGGAGGCATTATTTATATGGAGATCGGGTAGAGATCTATACTGATCATAAGAGTTTGAAATACGTGTTCACGCAGCGAGATTTGAACATGAGGCAAAGAAGATGGTTAGAACTACTGAAGGATTTTGACTTAGATCTTCAGTATCATCCAGGCAAGGCAAATATAGTTGCAGATGCACTGAGCAGGAGAGACAGTGCCTTTATCTTGACCTCGCAGAAGCATATTTTAGAAGACCTTCAAAGTATGGGAATCGAAGTAGTTTTGCCAAGGGATATAGGAAGAATGACCAGTATGCAGATTCAGTCAACCTTAGTAGAGAGGATAAGGGCAGCACAAGCAGGAGATCCAAAGATTCAGAAGTTGCGGTCGGAGTGTGAATCAGGCCGTAGGAAGGAGTTAGTGATTCATGAAGATGGTACGCTCAGGTTTGGAAGCAGACTCTGTGTACCGAGTGGAGACCTTCGGCAAGAAGTTATGTCCGAAGCTCATAGTTCTATTTACTCCATTCATCCAGGAGGAACGAAGATGTATCGAGATATCAGGCAGTACTTTTGGTGGAATGGCATGAAAAGAGAGATAGCGAGATTTGTATCCAAGTGTCTGGTATGTCAGCAGGTGAAAGCCGAGCAGCAGAGACCAGCAGGGTTGCTACAGCCGCTTCCTATCCCAGAATAGAAATGGGAGCACATCACGATGGATTTTGTGACCGGTTTACCTCGATCCCCGGCTGGCAAGAATGCAGTCTGGGTAATAGTAGATCGACTCACGAAGGTCGCTCATTTCCTTCCCTTCCGAGTTGGATAGACTACTGAGCAGTTAGCAGAAATGTACATGAAGCAGATAGTAAGGCAGCACGGTGTTCCAGTTAGTATAGTATCAGATCGGGATACGCGGTTTACTTCCCATTTTTGGCGGAGCTTACACCAAAGTTTGGGAACCAAGTTAAGATTCAGTACTGCTTATCATCCACAAACCGACGGGCAATCAGAAAGAACCATCCAGACGTTAGAAGATATGCTACGAGCGTGTACCTTGGATTTTGGCAGATCTTGGGAGGATCACCTTCATCTAGTGGAGTTCTCCTATAACAACAGCTATCAGGCTAGCATTCAGATGGCCCCGTTCGAAGCATTGTACGGAAGGAAGTGCAGGTCCCCTTTGGCATGGGACGACGTCGGAGAACGGAAGATGTTGGGGCCAGAGATGATCACGCAGACTGTGGAGATAGTTAAGTTGGTCAGAGAACGCCTTCGAGTTGCGCAGGACCGACATCGTCATTGGGCAGATCAGCATCGTAGGCCTCTAGAGTTCAGAGTTGGCGACCAAGTGTTTCTGCGGATTTCGCCTACTCGGGGTATCATCAGATTTGGAACCCGAGGAAAGCTTAGTCCAAGATACGTTGGCCCTTTTAAGATTCTCGCTCGGGTAGGTGATGTGGCTTATCGACTTGCCCTTCCGCCTTCGTTAACTGGCATACATGATGTGTTTCATGTGTCCCAATTACGTGGGTATGTCCCGGATCTGAGTCATGTCATCGATCATTCTGAGTTAGTCGTTGGTACCGACCTAACTTACGAGGAACAACCCGTATCTATTTTAGACCGGCGAGAGAAGGTACTCAAGAATCGGACGATAAGTCTTGTCCATGTTTCTTGGAACCATCACTCTTCGGGAGAATCAACCTGGGAGCGCGAGGACGAGATCAGATCTCGGTATCCGCATTTGTTTGACTAATAAGGTATATTTTTGCACCTTATTGACACGATTCCATGCTTATCTGCACCTGCTTGTTTTGTACTTTGTGATGTAGGATAATAACTGCTATGATAGTTAACTTGTATACGATTGTGCCTTGCTCGCCCTGATTTCACTATCCTGTCTTGGCTGGAATTCCGAGGACGGAATTTTTCTAAGAAGGGTAGAGATGTCACTCCCCAATCCTGGAATACGTATTTTAATACGTAAACCGATAAATTGTATTTATCTTGTATTTATACTATATTTATTATGCTGTATTTCTTCATGCATTTTCCAAAAATATTTGACAAAATATTATTTCCTAATTTATTTTCTGCATTTGGGCCTACAGTTTTGGCTCATTTGGGTAACCTATTCTTGGTTCACCAATGGTTCATCTTGAACCCTTTGATTCATCATGAACCCATGGGTCCAAGATCTTTATATATATAACTCATCTCATTCTCTCTCCTCTCATTTACTTTCTCTCATTTATTTCCTCCACCAACCAAGGCAAGTACCAACTTGCTCAAGAGATGGATCCATAATTTTGTCAATGATTTCTTACAAAACTATTTGCCAAAACATGTTCTTCTCTTCAATCTATACTAGTTTAGAACTTGGAAATTTCCATTTTGAAGCTTTGATTTTTGTAGATCTAAGTTTTTAATCATTTTCGGATTTTGCATGGTTTGATCTACTTTAGTTGGATTTTATGGGTTTTTGATGCTTCCATGTGGAAGAGAGTTCCATTTCACCCAAGATAGAACTTTGGAAATCCGGATTTGGAGTTCGGATGGCCAAGTTGTGACGTTTTGAAGTTTTGGGATCATCCATGGTGTTCTTGCTGTTTGGAGAAGACAGAGAGCAGTGTGCTCCTGTTTGAGCACGCTTCCTGTTGGAAGCGTGTCTTCCCTTGAGCCTGCGTGACTTTTCACGCAGCTCTTCCCTTGAGCCTGCGTGACTTTTCACGCAGCTCTTCCCTTGAGCTTGCGTGACTTTTCACGCAGCTCTTCCCTTGAGCCTGCGTGACTTTTCACGCAGCTCTTCCCTTGAGCTTGCGTGACTTTTCACGCAGCTCTTCCCTTGAGCCTGCGTGACTTTTCACGCAGCTCTTTCCTTGAGCTTGCGTGACTTTTCACGCAGCTCTTCCCTTGAGCCTACGTGACTTTTCATGCAGCTCTTCCCTTGAGCTTGCGTGACTTTTCACGCAGCTCTTCCCTTGAGTTTGCGTGACTTTTCACCCCTTGAGCGTGCGTGCTTTTGTGCGTACGCTTTTGATATTTTATTAGATATTATATGCCCATTTTATATCCTTACGCCTTTTGTCCCGAGCATGATATGAGTACTAATGTGACCCCGGAGAACAAAGTGTTCCTACCTGATACTTGTACCTGAATGTTCCAGTTCTTGTTCATGCTCGACAAATGACTCGTAACTCCACGTGGCGTATTTGCAATTATGCATTACACTAAGGAGGGTAGAACATGTTGACATACTGATTGACATGGATCCTCCTTGGGGTACTCGTACTAAAGTACGACTTTAGGAGGATAATCATGCAGGCCACAGCATGTGAGTCTAAGATTTCACCTAGGGTTAAATTAGGCAACTAAATGTACTAGATGCATGGGGAGGGCAAAATCCCGAGATCGTGTTACACCAGTCGCCTTGAGATATTGCGGACTGTCATGGTACGTGATCCAACCCATGTTCTTGTTTGATTGTTGGGTTGGTTATCGTACTATGACAGGCTGTGGACCGAAGTTATGAACGGAAGACTTATTCTGGTTGTGAAGTGCTACTTCTGTGAAGGACTCAGGAACATGGTCTATCATGGTACATGATCCAACCCATGTTCTTGTTTGATTGTTGGGTTGGTTATTGTGCTGCGATAGGCTATCGACCGAAGTTACGATCAGGAGATTTTATTGTTTATACCTTTTAACTTAGGTGAAAGTTATAGAGTACGACACGTCCCGACTCCATGCGGCACCTTTTGTCCTTGTTTTGTTGTAAGGGTGCCATATGGGTTCGAGGATGTTGCGCTACCCTATAATAGTTGCATAAGTATTACTATTATCAATCATTCTATTAGCTGGGTTTTTAATCTTAACTCTTGTGCCCCTTTGGCGGTACTTGCTATTCGGGACTGACCCCGCTGGTTTTGTTTGGCCAGATCTCGTAGCAGAGCCGGAGGACACGATCTTCCTCCCTGACATCCATGGTGCATACTAGGAGCATGGCAGTTCGGGGACTCGAGTGGGTTTCTTCTCCACCACTCCTGCTTATACTTTTACGGCGTTTAGCCACCGGCACCTGTTAGCTGGATTACTTGATATTTTGTGTCAGTACATCATTGTAATTAAACAGACTGCAGCTGTGTATAATTTTGTACTCCTGACTCTCTGAGATAGCTAAATTATAAAGCTAGTCTCTCATGACCATTTGATGAAGCGTCGGGGACGCCTTACTGCTTTATCTTTAATGTTCATTTAATTGCTGGTATGATTTGATTGATTGAGACATAGAACTCTGTGGGACCATAGGAGACTTGATTGTAGCTTGTACCCCCTAGTCTCTCGACAGCCACGATCGCCGTATGACGTTACGTACCTCATATGTAGTAGCTGGCCTAGTCCGTCTCCGTATTTCGGTATTGGGGCGTGACACTAACTTTTCAAAAGCTAAACTTTAGTAGAATTAAATTCTCTACAACATGGAACCACTTATTTTTGAAAACAACAATGTTTGATAGATCAAAACCCTAAATTCATATGAAAACCAAAACTTAAAACTTAGATCTACACCCAACCATCCATGGAAATCAAGAACTTCAAGACCTAAACTTGTAGAGGAAGAGAAGATGAACAACATAGACTAAAAATAAATGGGGATGCATGAAATCCCTCATGGTGTGCAAGATGTACTTGCCTCTCACAAGTGGGTTAGGGTTTGGTGGAGGAGTAAATGTGAATGAATGAAGAGAGAGAGTGGAAGAAGAACTTTTATATCAAGGTCAAGTGGATCTCCACCATTCATTCTCTCCACCAAATCCAAGCCATCCATTCCTTTCCATGTTGAACCAAACCGAACCAAGTTGGTTTCCCATGAACCGAAATGAACAAAGCCAAGAAAAAGCAGAAAATAAAATACAGAAAAATTAATAAGCGCGAAATTGAAAAATTTAAATACAGAATAAATGCATGATAAATATTAAATAAATACGTTTAAACAGTACATGCATTCTAGAAATACGTATTCTGGGAATGGGAAGTGACAAACCACAATCGAAAACATAGTTAGATCATTGGGCTAACAATCTCCCCCTTTTTTATTATGGCAAATCGATTAAGTTTAGTATGATCATAATAGATGCATGTATCACTAATGTATAAGCATATATACAGATATACCACTAATAGCATGTTACTTAAAATACTTCTACCCCTTATTACAAACATTGAAGCACATACTTAAACTTACTTCTCCCCCTTTGACGTGATCAAAAATAGGCTCCCTCGTACTAAGAGATAAAAATGAAATCAATCTCAAGCATAGAAATCAGAGCATGGGGAAGTCATAGACAATCATGATCAAGATGAAAACAATGGAAGAATGGTGTAATGACAAGTTTATAAAGCTACATTACCAATGTAGAACATCAAATTTTAAAAGAAGCATGTCAAAACATAATATAGTTGGTAAAACAAATAAAATTGAAAACAATCAATAAATAGTTTACCAACTTGAAATCCAAGAAAGAAACTCCAAAACATAATATTATATGAATTAAAACTCTAGTTTTGGAAGGAAGCAATATGCCAATTGAAATAAAGGATTTCAATCAAAAGCCCATGAGGATTAGATAATTGCAAAGTAATTGATATTAAAAAAAATACCAATTGAGATAGTTGGAATATATAAACTTAATACCAATTGAAATATAAACTTGAAACATTGATAAAAAAGCCGTTGAAAGTCAAAATTGTCCACAAATAAATAGTGGAACAAATAATGAATGATCAATGAAATAGAGCAATTGATGTAAAATAATCCCTTTATTTGCAAAATCTATTTGCTTACCCAAGTTAATATATTTGAACTCAATTACCTTATCATGCTATGTGAATATCCTTTAGATAAACATGAAGGTAAAGGAGAAAAATACTTGAGAAGAAGAAATTCAGTCGACTTGAATGCTCCCCTCAAAGTATTACCAATGTTGATATAAATCATGAGTTTTGGGTAAGTCCTCGACAAGAAAAGCCAAATCAATTAAGCATAATAGGAAAGCCAAATTAATGAAAGCACAATAGTCATCAAGATAAGATATAAGATTAATATAAACAAGATGAAATGTTTAACCCATATATATAAAAGAGAGAGATAAATAATAAAGACACTTGCATACACTCTCATAAATCATTCACAAATAAAAATATCATGACATCAATCAATAGGATATGAAATTAAAGAAAATATTGGTCCATGATGAACTAGGTATATGACATATTACAAGGTATAAATGAATTGAATCAATTAATTTGCTCCCCCTCAAAATATGCGTCTAGTTCCAAAGCACTTATAGCATAAAATATAAAACTAAAGGATTTGGGGGTAAATTAACTATGGACTTCTCTCTTTTGCTCAATGCGTATAAGGCTAAAATATCGTCAAAAGACGAATAATATCATCTTTAGTCAACAAGAGATATCCAATTAATACCCGCTAAAGATGAAAAATCAGAAGAATATTCCAATTAACCACGTATAATCAAAAGATTGCATACATTAATCTATATAGAAGGATCTCATATATAAATATGATAGATCAATAGGGGTGGGCACGGGTCGGACCGGGCCCAAATTCTATGGATTCGAACCGGATCCGTTATTTGACGGGCCGGGGCGGGACGGACCTAAAATTTTTTGGAATCGAATTGGACTCGGTCCGTTTGAAATGGGTCCAATCCGGGACAACCCGCGGGTCCAAACGGGTCATGTACATTTGTTTTAACATATACAAAACTAGCCCTATATAATATTGTACCAGAGACTTCAAAAATTTATTTATACAAAAATCACTTTCCATTCTCCAGTATTATATACGAGAAGAGAAATATTTTTGTTAGGTCTTCTGGTAACATATTGTAGGTATACTTTTTACTTTTTGTTTAGAAATTTAAGTAAAATTACTATTCTATCCCTACAAACGGGCCGGGCCGGGCCCCGTTTGTTTGCAAATGATGACCCGTCCCGAACCGTTAATATGACACGATCCGTCCCGTCCCGTCCCGTTTACATTTAAAATTTTAGAAACCAGCCCGTTTGGCTATTATACGGTTCAGATCGGATCGAAATCGCGGGTCCTCGAACCGTATGCCCACCCCTGTAGATCAATGTATGTTAGCTTTTGAGAAAAAAAATGTCATCATGAAAAGGAATAAAGTCAATTTATTCAATCATGATGAAAGTCAAAATATAGTTCAAAAAAAATAAAAATAAAACTCAAATATCATGTCCATGATTATCTAATTAAGAAAGAATCAACCAATTTATTACTTTACATGGACTAAGTATGTTTCACCATATATGTACCTATCAACAGGTAAAATCCAAACCTTGCTAATGGTAAATTAATAATTCATAGTTCAAATAGCACAGGCCCATATGTGGCAATTCATGAGTAGTCAAAGTATATTAATAAATTAGCTTGATAATCACATAATAAGAAAATATAGGACTACTCAACCATTAGGATCTTTTATCAATAAAAATAAACAAATTTAAACATGATCCAACAAATCAAAAAAAATTCAAATCCATATTTATAATAAAATCTCATAAATCAATGGAAAATATGGAAAATAGTAATTCTCATTTAAATGAGTGCAAATATAATCAAGAAGAGATGTAATTGATAATACGATGAAATCATGACTCAAAAGTGAGAGAAATTTAAGAGATACTTGCTAATAACTAATATGGAAGGAGACTTAAAGAAAGAAATTACCAACCTCCAAGAGAAACAAGATCTAATCAAGAATTTGTAAAACTAGTTTTAGAGAACAAACATATGTATCTAAAATAGGATACAAATTACATCTAGAAGAATCACAAAACTTGTTTATGTAAACTAGCATATCATATATAGATTTAAAAAAAAAACAATAGCTAGATTAGTGAAAGTGAACCAAATTATATAGCTTAACAATATATCATAAATAAGCAAGCTACATAACTAATTAAGATTAATGAGGTAGGCCATTAACAAGATAAATGTGCTCATTAACTCTTAAGTCACTAAAAATGAATTAGACTCTAATCAAGTATAGGCCAAAAGAGATATTCATGAAAACATAATAAAATAAATCTCTTTGCCAAGTATTGAGATTAACCCAAGACAATAAAATGATAGATCGATCTAGAGAATGTAAAATATTATAGCCATTATAAAATAAGTGTATTATCTAGAAATGAAAAAAATTCAACACAAAAGCTCAAACCATAGTAGCTAAGACATAAGAAATATGATGTATCAATTACAAGAATCCTTATGTGCTATGAAAACTTCATTAGGCAACAATAATTCTAAGGAAGCATAAACCCAAGGAATGAGCAAGAAAAGATCATTAAGATCAAGAAAGCTAAATGCTAAAGATATCAAGAAGTACATTTTTCAAAGAGCTTTCATAGTGCACCATAGCAAATTATAAAGATACAGACTAGAAAATGTGCACTAATTAAGGAGGTAAATTTAACAAGCAAGGTAAAGTACAAAACTATGTGATCCTTAATAGAACATCCATAATTGGTCATGAGCAAGACATTAATAAATATTTTCTCTCAACATCCTAACTTAAAGTTATAAAACAAATAAATATCAAAAGTTAGGAATCATTTATATATATGAAACTATATATATCACGAATAGGCATGCATGAAAAGATAAAAAATTAATTAAGAATATGTATCCATAATGCCAACCAAAAAGTCAAGAAGATATCATCAAAAGAAGACTTTAAGAAAGAAGCTAATTGATTCAAGAAGTACAAATTTGGTCAAAGGAATCAATAGCTAAATTATGATATATGCACAAGTTTGAAGGTAACAAGTATAATTAAATACTCTTCAAGTCAATATAAAACTTTAGCTTAACTCATATGCCCACATAAAGATATTTATACAAAAATATATATCAACATAAGAAGTACATAATCTACATGTAAATAGAAATTTAATGAACATAGTCGTGTATCCTTAATGAATGTTTGAAAAACTATCACAAATTCAAAACTTGTATAAATAAGCTTTATTGTGCAAAGACATAATTGATTCATAAGAGGTTTAATCAAAATAAAACATGAGAATCAATAATGAATATATTATATAAGCACAAGGTTAAAATGGAAGTATAAGTGTATACTTGTCAAGTGATAAGAAGCTTGTGCTAGACACATATATTCACAAATATCGATTAATATAAATATAACATAATAAATACAAATCGACAAGAAGTAACTATCTCAAAAATTTTAAAGATGGAGAGTTAAAATCATATTAACTCAAATTAAAACCAAGCTCCAATAGACTAGAGTGATATACATGCTTTATAAATAAAGATTAAGAATAACGAGCATGCATATATAAAAGTGTCACACTAACAGAAAATGAGTGATAAACTACATAGTGTGAACTAATCATTTAAACTAAGTAACTAGTCATGCTAGATAAAAGAATTAATAAGAAAATTAACTTAGCATGCTAGTATTATATTTCACATTGATTTATATAAAGGGCAACTAAAGGATATCAAAGTGAGCTAGTAGCAAGACATCAAGAGAAACATGCTAGATTCTAGAAATATAAACCATTTAAAGTGAATAATTTAGCATGTTACCAAAGTGGCTCTAGTGGCCACACTTGTGTTGGTGCAATTGCTTGGAAGATGACCTTTGAGATTTGCAACCACCAACACGCTCCTCGGTGCTATGTCTCGATATAGGAAGCTCCACCTACAATATTAGGTGAAGACTTTGGTATCCAAATAAACTTGGATTCATATTTGTTAGCTTTAGGGACCCATATACTATTTACTCTAGCATTTGTAGAAAAACTCCTACGAATAGGACAAGTTAGACTCATGTGTCCAATGTGAGAGCAATAAAAGCACCTAATACTAGTTTGTGCACATGTATTGGAATAAGTATGATTATGAACATGTGACATACTAGAATGATGAATATCTCTAGAGTGAGCATGCATGAATTTGGTCTTAAGAATATCATGTTCTAATAGCAAATTATCATGCAAACAAGTAAGAGAATCAAATTTAGCATTTAAAGCATAATTCTCTTTTTCAAATAAAGCAATTCTAGAAATAAAATCATCATTTTGTTTCTTTAAAGTGTCAATAGAAGAATCATGCAAATGATTTAGCTCATGTGTTTGCCTCTAAAGATCTTCTATTGATGAGGAAAGAGATTTGATTTTCAAAATTAAAGCATCATTCAAACTCTTTAGAGAAACACAGGATGAGTTTTGAAAATCAAGTCTAGATAATAAATCATTGTTTTCATTTCTCAAAAACTCATTAGATTCTTCTAAATGAATAACCTTTTCTGAAAGTTCTTCATTTGTAGAATGAATGTCATCAAGAATCTCTAAGGATTGGTTAGCCATAGCTTTCCACTTAGAGCATTTCTTGCATTTAGAAGAAACATGATTGTCCATGCTACTAGAAGTAAAACCCTCTTTATCGGAGGAGGAGGAATACGATGCCATAGAAAAATTAACAAGGATCTACTCTAAAGATGTTAAGCCTAACAATAGAGTCCTTGCTCTAATACCAATTGAAGGAACCCTAGAGGGGGTGAATAGTGTCAAGCTAACTAATCAATCACTTAGCACAAGCTAATGGACAATTTAAAATTATAAGTGCAAGAGAAGAAGCAAAACAATACCGACACCCGATGTATCCTTGTATTCTCCTAAAGGGCACTCCAGTCCCGGAACTCTCTTCGGCTTTAATCCACTATTATCGTAAATAGTACAACGTGAGTTTTCATACGAAGGCTCGCCAACTTCTTACACGAGAGCTTTAGTCCGAAGGTCTCTCCAACTTCAACCGAGAGTTTGGATCCGAAGACTCTCCAACTTTAACCAAGAGTTTGGATCCGAAGACTCTCCAACTTCATCTTTTCACAATAGATTTTGATCTCCTTATACAATAAGATGAAGATCTCACTTTTCAACTCAATAACTCTAACACAATTTGTGGATGACAAATGAAAACTTTGTAGAGTTGTTTGTGGATAGGCTTTGGTGGTTTAGAAAATTTTAGGCTCAAAGCATCATCCTTGAATGAAGGAATTCAAGGCTATTTATAACCAAAGCATTGAAAAGAGCTCAAAGGCAACTTTTCAGTCAGCGATCGGTATACCGTCGAATACCGGTCTGGAATTGCAACGGCTAGAAATATAGCCGTTGGGATCATTAAATGTTCGAAATTCGACCGTTGGATTTTCAACGTTACTGAATCGGTATACCATCGGAATAGATCGGTATTTCGTCAGTATGCTGATTTTGTAGACAAAAACTTTATGTGAACAAAAATTGGTATACCGTCGGTATAGACCGGTATACCGTCGGTATGCCGATTTTCGTCCGAAAATGATCCTGGGCTAATTTCTACCATAGCTTTCGATTTTGCTATCCATTTCTTGTATTTACAATTATTCCTAAGACTCATTATAGACTCCAGAAATACTGTAGCAGGTGCAGGCTTCTTCAGAGTCTTAAAATGATGATGGCATGGCATGGCTTCTTTCTTTGATAGATGTTGGCTTCTTCCTTGACGACAACTGTCCAAAGATATTCAGTTTGTGAAAACTGAATACCTTTCAGGGGCTTCGCCCCCGAACACCCGACGGGGGGTGCTTCCCCCTCGACCCCCGTCCGCTGATCGGGCAATGGAATACCCCGGGTGCGTGGCTCCGAAGATGTCTTCGGACGGTTCAGAGAAATCTTTGTGGAATACCATCGTCTTTGGCCCACCATGATTTCTTCATTGCATATGTTTATATTTGATCTTGCTAATTGCTTTTCTGCAAATACATATTAGACGAACAAAGCAATATACATGTAGCAAGTGTGATAAGATAAAGCCCATTAGGACTATGCAAAGTTTACGTATCAATGCTATAGAGATAGTCTAATATTAGTGATATCATAATGTTAAACTTAATCGAATAACCACAATCGAAAACATAGTTAGATCATTGGGCTAACAAAATATCTCTAAGTCTCAATCCAGAGTAATGTAGAATATAAGAATGAAGAATATATAATATAGTGTGCACCCCATGATACATTTGTCCCAATAGACTCGAAATAGTAACTTGAGTATAGAAATACTAGGCTAACAATTAGAATGTAAATAAATAGAGATGAATATTTAACCGCAAGAGATACATGAAATGGTAAATAGCAGCCATCATGATCAGCAATGAATTCCGCTCAGTCGAATACTTGTAGAGATTATCAGGTCTTCAGTGGACATAGCAATGTACATATAAAATGCTAATGTACAAAAAATAAAATATGATCTAAGGGTATATACTATATCCAGTCTACGTGATATGAATGTGAGAACATCTACTAGAATATCAGACCTTGCCACTGAGGCTCACAAGATCCTTAGCAGGTTATCGTCCCATCACCGTGTCGTGGGACCAAGGACAATCAATAACAATAGCCAGAATCTGCTACAGAGATAAAGGCTCACAATAAAATAGGCCACAATACAATAAGTCCGATATTGTAGTCAAGTTCTTCCCACAAATGTCTAGTATCTAGCAATGTCAAGTCCATACAATCATCTCTATAACAATAACAATGAACAATCTAGTAAACTACTACGAAGTCAATACCATGAATAATCATATAAATCTCGCATCATGAACGTGTCAGTGTCTTGTAGTCATTCGTGTAAATGGACACGTCAATATGCACGCAATACATAATGTCAATACTCGGTGTCATCATCATGACATCGGTATCCATCTTTGAAATGGACAATAAGTATCAACTATCCTACGTCATGCTAGTGATAACCAAATAAACAACTAGAAAATAAAAGAAACAATCTATAACCAAGGCAAGTTACACTTGCCTGTAATCGTTGTTTGAGTTTATGCCTGACCAACTCAAATATCTTTGTTACTCCCACCAAGTTTACCTATAATAAATATACTACTATTAACACACCATAACAACTTACTATATATAGACTTTTCATATGTTAACTATATTAATATCTATTCCCAATAGTGGTCATAACATCGATACTACACCATAAAACATATTAAAGTACCATACTTAACAAAATAATTTATAACTATTACAAAATAGTAATTTAATTGCTGGAAAATACTTATAATATTTTTATATTACTATTAGTATTATTTTATTGGTGGAAACTCAATCACAATAGCCCTATGTTGATACTACATCATAAATTTCACATTTGGCCTATTAATTGAGTTCCAAAATAATAAATAATTAAATATATTTAATTCTAAAAAATTATAGAAATTAGTTAGAATAATGTTTTTAACATTAAACTTGCAAAAAAAATATTTTAGTAGAGGTATATGAAGTATCAAAACCTTTGGATACAAGGAACACATGATTTTTGGAGTTACGATTTTATGGCAAATGTCAAATTTTTTAATGAATACTAAATGAAACCAAGCAAAAGGATATGCGTTGGAAAGCTCTGAATGTCTAGTTTCTTACCAAAACTATTCGAAAGATTGAATTGGCTCAGAATTAGGTGAAAATCCACTTGCTACAGATATGTTTTGTTCTGGATACCCTGTCGTAGAATGGACGCTCCGACCAAACCGCTTGGAACTATGTGATCCAACGATCAAAGAACGAAGTAGACACATAAGGGTAACTTCTAGTTTTTGTTTGAAGTCAACCGAACGAGAAAAAGTAGATGAAACCAATTCTAGAAATCAACTAACCTGTTGTAATTTTTAGATTGCACTTCGGAGAAGTTTCACCCAAAGAGACGTGTTGTGCACCTCTCTAATGGCCGCGAGATAGCTTCTACACTTTCTAGGATGGAATAGGATGTCAAGAGCGTCACGAGAGTGGTGGTGATCGGCTCAAAAATCGAGAAATAGGGTGATGAGGAGGGGGGTCGGCCAAGCACATGTAGCCGTCGGCCTAGGGGATTCGGCCGCGCAGGTTGTGGGAGTCTTGGGTAGGTTTGGCGGCAATGATGAGGGAGAATTAAGTTAGGGTTTTGATGAGTTTTACGTTATGAGGAGTTGGGTTTTGGTTTGGATTAATTTGGTTAGAGTTTGACCCTCTAAAGGACTACTATGGTAATGGATTTCCATATATGGAGAGTTGCTTTGACTAAGTGAAAGACCTGGGATATAATGCACGAGACTGTAATTTAATGTCTAAAAATTAATTAAATATATATCTAATTAATTTTGGCAATCTTAGATAGATTCTAACAAGTGGGGTTGGCTAGGTTAGGGTCCGAATATGTTTTTTTAGTCAAATTTAGCCCGAAAAGTCAACTAACGGGTCTCATGTGCCATTTGCAAATAAATACATGGGAACTCGAATGAATGGAACACCCTTAGCATGTGCGTTATAAGCTCAAAATGGGTTAAAATATATTGGGTCAACTGGTTTCGATCTATCTCGAGTTCCGAACTAAAGTTGGAAGTTAGGTCTAGAACTACGATAAACGACCAAATGGTTTAAATTGACTCGAAGTTGTGCAAAGTCAAAAGAGTGTTAGGGATCAAGTATGGATGGGACAAGATATATCAAATTGAAGGTGGACGTGTCTATAATTCAAATATGGAATTAGATTTGAGAAATCGATAGTTGTTGTGCTTCTAAAATCAAAGCTACGTTAAAGTACTACTATAGTATATTATTGACTTAAAATATAGTTTAATAACAATATTAAGTAAATAAAATAATTAAAAATAATAGCCAAAAATTAGGGGCTTACATTTCTTTTAAGCACATCCTGCATTCTACGTGAAGCTATTCGCAACTTTTAGACGTGAACCACTACTATGCATGCCACGTGGCTTCCGTTATGGGTAAACGTGATTAATTGTAATGATCACTGCAACATAATCATGATCACTGATATGTATCATGTAATTCATTAATCTATCAATGAATTAATGTTTAAAAAAAAAAAAGACAATCTTTCAAATTTTGAAACTCCTTCGCCATCCTTAAGGCTCCATTTTGTTCGCGGAATGGAAGGGAAAGAAAATCAATTCCTTGTCATTTTCTTTCTTTTGGGAAATTCTATTTCCCATTGATTTTCCTTTTCGATGTTTGGAAATGTCAAAGAATTTGAAAAGGAAAGTGATTACTTCAATGTGGGAAAGTGATTCCTTGCTTGGATGGATGGAATCACTTTTCCCCCTAATTTCTCTTCCATTGGGAATCACTTTCCTTTCCTCCTCAATTCCTTTGGCACCCAAACATAGGAAAGTAATCACTTTCCTTTCCCAACCCGGAGATTCCGCGAACCAAACGAGGCCTTAGAGCATCTCCAACCCTATTGTGACTTTGGAAAAAAGTTGTTGCCACATAGGAACAGGGCCGGCCCTGGCCCAGGGCGACCGCCCAGGGCCCCATAAAATTTGGGGGCCCAAAAAAATTAATTTAAATGTATATATATATTAGTAATCTTATATGGAAAATTGAACTAATATATAATATGATCCTCCTTTATCACAAAACATTTGTGGTGTAGTGGTAGTTTGTTATACGTGTACACAAGAGGTCCTAGATTCTAGCCTTAACTATATCATTTTTTAGTTCAATTTTTTATATTATATATGGGCCCTATTTTAAAAAATTTGCCTAGGCCCCCCATTAACTCAGGGCCGGCCCTGCATAGGAATGACAAAATTTTATTCAAAAGTTCTTCTCCAATGCAATTGTCAAGTCAATTTTGAAGCTTATGTGGCAAAAATTAAAAAAGACATTGTGAAGTTGATTGTCTTGTTCTATACAATGCACTTGACAATGTCTTCTCTTCCATGTCATCAATTATGAATAAAAAATATTAGAAAAAAGAAAGAAGATGAGTAGTTGTCTTAAAAGTTGCCTTGGAAGTTGGAAAAAAAACTTTTTATTGTCTTCTCAATACTTTTGCATTGGAGAGAGTTTTTCTATCTCATTGTCTTTTGAGATATAATTTTGGGCTTTTTATAAAGGCACTGCACTTTTTGATCAGGGCTAGCCCATTTTAAAACTTTGTATTATTTACAAGTTTGCCATCGAAAAATTGATCGGGGCTATCCCACTCTTTGGTATAAGTCACTAGTGCAAATAAGGACTGCCCAATTTTCTGGCAGTCCTACAAACTGAATGGACTGCCAGAAAACTGGGCAGTCCTAAGTCACAGCATGTGAAACAAAGGACTGTCCATTTTTCTGGCAGTCCTTACTGTATGTAGGGCTGCCAGAAATTTGGGCAGTCCTTATTTGCACTAGTGACTTATACCAAAGAGTGGAATAGCCCTGATCAATTTCTTCGATGACAAACTTGTAAATAATACAAAATTAAAAATGGGCTAGCCCTGATCAAAAAGTGAAGTGCCTTTATAAAAAGCCTAATTTTGCCACATAAACAAGACATTGTCTTATGGCTCATGCCACATAGGAGCCACCTAAGACTCACAACACTTAACAAGACAATAGGATTGGAGATGCTCTTAGGATTTGATTTTGAAGACATTACCTCTGACAGCTTTATTATTAATGAGGAGAGAGGAAGCAGCATACTTCGCGGGGAAACAACTATCATCGTATGGAACACAACCGTATTCGCGTGGAACACCGTTGCACATAGCATTTACCATAGTAGAATAGTGACAGTCTGAACCATTCATAGCTCGACATGTGGACACTGTTGTGAACCTCCTTTGTAGAGAATTCTATAGCGTGGACTAGATAATGGCATGATGGTGACTATTTTGGTTTATTGTTGAATAGTTGACAGTAGAAGTCCTACGCATGGAAATTGCTTTGCTTGTAATATCTCAGAATTCTTAAGGGTGTGTTCGGTAGGAGGAAAAAGTGGGAAAAAAAAATAAAAGAGGGAAAAGTGAAGAAAAAGATTCATTTTCTCTTGTTTGGTATGGAAGAAAAAATAAAAAGGAAAAAAAAGTGGAGGGATTAGTTTTCTTTCATAACCTAATAAATCCAATCCTCCCAAAAGTAGAAGAAAAAATGAAAGAAAAAGTGGAGGCTTGTATTAATTAACAATTATACCCCCATATAAATACATTATTTAAAAATTATTTATGAAGTCAAATGGTAAATAAGTGTTTTTAGTTGAGGGTATAATTGGTAAATCTTATATATTTTTACTTTCTTTCCTTCAACTTTTTCTTTCATACCAAACAAAGGAAAATGAATCTCTTATCTTTTTCATCCTTGCTACCAAACACAAAGGAAGAAAATGATCTTTTCTTTCCATATGGAAGAAAAATGAATCCTTATTTTTTTTCCTTCCTTCCACTTTTCCATCATTCCTACCGAACACAGCTGACAGGTGCATAAAAGAACCAAATTCAGCATCTACAATGCCTCCTCCTTTGAGTAGCTCGACTCCAGCTTTGGTTCACGAGCAAGCCTCCCTACTCTGCCAAAATATTGGCCTATTCTAAAGGAAAGGATACGCACTCCAATTACTTGTTTATACCAAATTAGTAATGCTGACATGCAGAGGCATGAATTAAAGAGCAACATACAAAGATCAGTTCCAAATGCTATGATTTCGATACCAATGGTTTAGCAACCAATTCTAATAGTAGTTTCTGACATGAAAATCAAGATATTTTGAATTCTCACGTTCCCTAGAAATTCTAATTTTAGTACAAACTCAAACCAGAAAACTTAAGCATAGTGGATAGTAGTCTAATGTGATTAAGCATGAACACGAAGACCACAAAGGAAATTGAAGAGAATACATTCCATTCATAAATAAAAAGAAAATAGCATTCATATTTCCTTAAATAGATGATATGATGATATCAACAATTATGAGTGGCTAGTTGAAAGAACATCGAAATTGTAACATGCAATTAATCCTGAAAGGATTAGTGGTAATGCTTAGTAAATTTCCAGGAAGAACTGGAGTTTGGTTAATAGGAAGATTTTAGTGAAAGGATCAAGTATCCACTATTTGTACTGGTTCAACAACGTACATCACCTTTCATTCGACTCTTATACAAAACACCTATAATCCAGACTTCATATTATAGATGCTAACTTTAGAAAAAAAATCTTTCTGATGCTTACCCAATCAACAAAGGCACATCATGTCCTCCTTAGGCCTATAGCCCGAGTTTCCTATGCCACTAACAATCTCCAACATTACGATTTCAAAGCTGTAAACAGGGCTTTTCTTCAGAAAAAGTTGTCACTTCCACTGATTGGTGGCTTTTGCAATGGCAAAGCTAACGAAATAGCGGAGCTAATACTTCTCTCATTATGGAGTATCTAATGGTGCTGGCATTTTGGCAACGCTAATGTCTTAGCCTTTATCTTGCGTCAAGAGATACTAAAATATGACAAAAATGCCAAGGCTAATGTCTTAGCCTTTATCTTGCTTGAAGAGATAATAAAATATGATAAAAATGCCAAGGCTAATGTCTTAGCCTTTATCTTGCTTCATGAGATACTAAAATATGACAGAGCTTGTTGGATTTTGGTCTTTTTTAAAGTGAATTTTAGTCCCACATCGGCTAGACCAAAGGAGTAGTATCTCTATATATTAGCTTTGCTAGTTTAGAGATGCACATGTGGTGTGGAGGTGCACATGGGTGTACCATGTGGTGTTAATTTTCTAATGGAAAAAAGGCTAAATCAACAATTGAAAACATTCATGCTTTTTGCTCTTGGGAAATTTATTTCCATGGGAGCTAAGTCCCGTAGGGGCTTAGCGACTCGGACTCGGACTCGGGCTCATGGGCTCATGAGGCATAATGTGGCGTTTTGTTGGCGCACTTTGCACTTTGCGCGAGCCACTTGCGCTGCCAGTTGCGTGCCAGGTTGCGCGCAGGTTGCGCCGGGTGCGCAAGTTGCGCGCGTGGCGCACGTTGCGCGAGTGGCGCAAGGTGGCGCAGGTCGCGCAGGTTGCGCAGTGGCGCAAGGTGCGCAGTGGCGCAGGTTGGCGCAAGTGGCTCAGTGCACAGTATGCAAGGCGCGCAGGGTGCCAGAGTGGCGCAACTTGCTTCAGATCGTGCCTGTGCATGATCTGAGCGGTTACTGCACGTTCGGAGTGGTTATTACCACGTCCCGAATGTTGTGCTAACCGGACAGTTGCTACTCGGGCCTATATAAGGTCTCCTCTCTCTCATAGGCAAAGATACGAGATAGAACATATTCAGAGAGTGACGAAAGTTTACAAGTGTTACTTAACACAAGTAAACAGAGTCTATGAGAGAGAAGAGAAGCTTTGCACCAGCGTTGCTTTTGCACGGGAGTCCGTGTACGATCCGAGGAGTCAGAAGAGCAGAAGTGTTCCAAAGTTCTCCGACGAACATGCTGGTTCCTGGAAGCTATTCGTGTGGGGCGAATATAGCTTTGAGCAACGGTGATCATTCACCCCAGCAGGCCATCTTCCATCTTTCGCCTGTCATCTTCTTCGCTGCTGTGATTACGAAATCTTCTTAGATTCTCGTATATCATATGCTGTTGTGGATTACGATTTTTTTTTGATTCTCGTAATATAATAACGAAATATTCTTAGATCTTCGTTATACAGGCGCAACCCTCCTAGAAGTGTTGCGTTGGAACATTGTTCTTACAATTGTTTTATTATCTCAGTTTTCCATCGAAAAATTATGCCCCGGCTATAACAGAGCTATGACATATGACGCAGGTCATGCCTTTAGGCAAATTATAACTTTGCTTCTGTCGTCGTTAGAAAAATACTCAATCAAATTTTGCTTCTAACAATCTTATCTTTACGACAATGCTAGTGTTATGAAGAGGCTAATACTTACGGTATTTTATTTACTTTGCTTCTGGCAAAGTGAGTCGCTGTGATAGTGCTAGCGATATGGAAAGGCTAATGCGTTAACCATTTTGATTTGTATATTAAGAAATTCAGGTTTAACATGAACTTCGGGTTCATTGAAACGCAGGTTCAAGCTAAACTTCAGTTCCAAATATGAACTTCGGGTTCGGAGAGAAGGGGTAGGGGCAATGGGGGTTACGAAGTGCTTGTTTGACTGAGGTTCAGACGGAAACAATTTTGCAATGAAGCATAGCCGGACTTGATACGAGGCCCATGAGGCGGCGCCTCAGGCCCAAAATTTTATATGACACCAAATTTTTTTATACACTACTTAATTATGTAATTAGTCGAATTATGAACAAAGGTCCAACAAGTCATTCTAATTCTTTTAGTCCGCATACAAAAAAAATTGTTATAGGATATTTAAATGTCATATACTACAGTACCGAAAGATAAGTCGATTAGTCGGAATAAAGAAACAAATTGGTGCAGTCATTGCTAAAATTAAATCCACTCCCCTTTCGTTCCTCTAACATTCTGACGCTCCAATCCCCTTTTACCCTCCCGTCATTGCTAATCTCCTTTACTCTTTCGTCGTTGTCAATATCCCCCTTCTCTCCCTCTTTTTCTCTTTCTTTCTCTCTCTATATCTATCTCTCTCTCCTTTCTCTTGGAGATAATTGAACAATAGAACAAGTTGCATTTTCCTTTTTTTATTATTATCATATGAACTACCCCAGACATTGGAGAAATTATTAGGTGTTCCGGGCTCACCATTGGATGTGCTGAATGGTGAGCCCGGACCAATGAAGAATTGACATTTGGCAAATAATTTATTCATTAACAAATTAACTCCACACTCCACGTCAAAAAAAGAAACAAAAAGTTAATTGTGATATTAATTCAAAAAATTCATCCAGTTATGTTAATTTGAAAAGTTAACAATGATGTTAATTTGACAAGTTAACAATGATGTTATTTTGAAAAATTCAACCAGTGATGTTAATTTGAAAAGTTAATAGTGATGTTAATTTGATAAGTTAACAGTGATTTCAATTTAAAATGTTAACAAATTAACAGTGATGTTAATTTGAAAAGTTAACGTTGATGTTAACGAGAAATTATTTGTTAACAGTGATGTTCACGAGTGTCACGACCAGCACCCGGTATAAGGGCACAAGTGCGTAACAGCGCCCAGCCTACGCTGTAAAATCGGCAGTAAAACGCTGTACTAGGTCACTATCTAACAACTCACACAATTATATAATGTACCTATCATGGATCTCAACTCCGAATGGAGGACAAGTAAATATATAGTAAAACTCAATCACAGTCTAAGCATGATAAGATAACACAGAAGTTTAGGTAACTAATAAGACTAAACAACAACAACTAAATAAACTACTAAATAATAATATCTCAAAACAATCTCAAATACAAAGTCAACTATATCTACTTATTACAATTCAAGTTCAAACATGAAATTCTAGAATAAGTCTACTAAGCTAGTCTCCCGATCACTCCTGAGAGTTGGGACCCAAGGTAGCTAAACCATCTTCCGGATCCATAGCAGGTAGGGCATGTAACATCTGTAAAATTTTGTCAACGTATCCAGTCAGGATTAGAACGAGCACATCTTATCTAGAAATTCCAAGTAAATGACAAGGACTATAAAGCAGTTATCGACGGTTATATTGATGTACATAGAAAGTTTGAGACAGGTTATGAAATATAGCAACAGTGTAGAATAAGAAAAGTAAATACAGTAAATCATAAGAGCATGGTAATAAAGGTTGTAAAATATAACTAACTGGACTAGAGCAAATGTGATACGAGTTCAGACAGTACAATGTAAGCCAAGTGTGATTCCATTAAGTGATTCTAGTCAGTGATTCAAGTTAGTGATTCGAGTATGTGATTCGAGTATGTGATTCGAGTTAGTGATTCAAGTAGGTGATTCGAGTATTGGTGATTCAAGTTAGTGATTCGAGTAGGTCATTCGAGTATTGGTAATTCGAGTTAGTGATTCGAGTTAGTGATTCGAGTATTAGTGATTCGAGTAGTAGAGGTTAGACGAGTCAATTACATGTATTACGAGTGAGTGAATCCAGAATACTAATACGTGTTATGACAGAGAATCAAATAGAACTAAACGGAAATACAGTAATCATCAAGTAAATGAAAGAACTATCAGAGAATGTACTCGTCAGATACCCTGAGCGACTGATGAATACAGATTTTCGAACCGGAGTCACAATGTCCTATTTAGAGCAATACAGGTTATAATGTGTTTAATATGTGCTAATTGAAATTTACAATACAATCTACATGATTCTAGGGCAATCTAGGTCAAAGTTAACTCTTGGTCAACTCTGGTCAACCTTCTAGTCAACTAGGTCAACATGTAAGATAACTTGGTCAACTGTCTAGGATTTGGTCAAACTCTAGTCAAACTATGTCACATAGGCTTATTGGATCAATTCTAGTCAAGCTATAGGGTATAACAATGTAGGCTAAGATACTAAGTCAAGTATATATATATATATATATATATATATATATATATATATATATATATATATATATATATATATATATATATATATATATATATATATATATATATATATATATACTAGCATATGTGCACGTGCCTTGCACGTATTTTAACATTCTTTTAATTAACTTAGGAAGACTCTTTAGGAAGAACAAAGGGTAGTCTTCGTAATTATTAAGTTGTCTTTATAAAATTAATAAACAATTTTTAATTAGTATAGACATGCAAGGATATTTTCGGAATTCAAAATTTTCACCATCCAAGTTTTCCTATTATATAGTAGAATATATATATATATATATATTTTATATATATATATATATATATATATTATATATATATATATATATATATATATATATATATATATATATATATATATATAAAACACCACTGGGCCAGCTGGTATATATATATATATATATATATATATATATATATATATATATATATATATATATATATATATATATATATATATATATATAACACCACTGGGCCAGCTGATATATATAACACCACTGGGCCAGCTGGGATGCCATAGCCACCCCGATCGCGAACGACGGACTCGGATTCTCCAAACTCAATCACATCGTCAAAGCTCTCTCGATGAAACTCTGGTGGAAATTACGCACGAGCAAAAACCTGTGGACCAAGTTTATGAAGGCCAGGTACTTCAAACACATCCACCCAGCGATGGCCAGAGCCAACAGCAGATCCTCAGCGGCTTGGCGTCGTATTTTACGAGGCCGCGAATTGGCCGAGCCAGTGATTAGACTTCATCTGGGTAATGGCGAGGCAAACCCCTTCCTGGAGAGATGGATCGGCGACAGCCTTATCCCGAATATTACTGCTTTCCCTAGCAATAGCAGGATCAAAGACCTGTAGAACCCCACTAATAACGAATGGAACTGGGACCAGATTCGCGAATGGTCCGGCAACGAAACGGTTGACAGCATTCGTCAGCACGGACTCATCCTTGGGCCCGACGCTGATGAGCTGAGGTGGTCGCTGGAAGCTTCCGGAGTATTCTCAGTGCGATCGGCGAGAATCGCAATCCAAGAGAATGGTCAGGAACACTTCATTGTGCGATACTGGCATTCTTGCATCCTAAAGAAATGGTCCTTCCTCCTGTGGAGAGTCATTAGAAAGAAATTGCCAACCGATGAGATTCTTAACTCCATTGGAATTAGCCTGGCGTCTGCTTGCAATTGCTGCACTGAGCGCCAGACGGAGTCTATTGACCACATCTTCCGGGAGGGAAGCCTCCCTGGCAAAATCTGGAGCAGCCTCAATTACAACTACAACATCACTCCAGGAGACGGGCGCTTTAACGATCTTCTAGCTCACTGGGGAGTCGCGTCCCACGGCCACCAGATCGTTGCAGCGGCCGCTACCTGGGCAATTTGGAAGAACCGCAACAAAGCGAGATACGAGGGACACCAATACTCTGCCGAACAGCTCATCCGGGAAATTCACCGGCAATGTCGCAAACGGAGTTTACTTTGCTCCTACAGCCCTCCAGCATTCTGGCAACCGAACACCTCTTAGTTTTGGCGGGCGCGGTCACCCCTCACCCCTTTCCTTTTGGTGGCATACTTGTATCGGCTTTTTGCCTTGTATACGTGTCAGGCTTCAGCATTTTGAGCCTTGATTAATAAAAAGAGGGAGTTTTCTAATATATATATATATATATATATATATATATATATATATATATATATATATATATATTTGTGTGTGTGTGTGTGTGTGTGTGTGTGTGCGCACGCGTGTGTGTGTGTGTCAACACATATATGCTAGTATAAACATATCCATTCATATTTTCACACATTGTGTGGACAAGAACTCATGAAATTATACTATCATGAACTTTTACAATTCTTGGTTCAATATAGGATACTCAAACTTATATATTTTTTTAAAGGCAGAACTACATGGATTTTTACCTTCCTAGTTTTATATGTATAAACTTGGGTTAATGTTAAATCTAAAATTGAAGTTTTGTTAAATAAATGTATTAATTAAATTCTGTCCAAATTAGAAATTTCACTTAATTAACATATTTGAATTTCATTTTGCATCCCCAAGAAGTTAAAATATGACACATAGTAAGCATGAGTTAAATTGGACATTTAGACTTACTTTGTATGTGACATCAATTGAAATTAAGATTTGATATAATGGTTATACTAACAACCATATTTTCTTTGAACTTGAAAAGTTTTTATGGAAAGAAAATTGATAATAATCCAAATATTTGCTTGCTTGCTAAGGAAAAAGGTATATTTGTTTGCTTTTGCTTGCTAAGGAACAAGGTATATTTAAAAATTGAATATCGACATATATATAACTGCGTGGTTCCGGTGTTGAGAGTTGCTCCACCGAAGGGGTCAGCGAACCGAGATATTATTGCGTGGTTCCGGTTTTGAGAGTTGCTCCACCGAAATGGGTTGGCGAACCCAAGTTCTTAATTTTATATTTTATATCTCTTGTGAATTTTTTCGAAGTCATAAATACAAAGGAGACTCTACCGAATTTTTCGAAAATTCCAAGGAATAGATTTTTGGAAGAAAAAATTCTAGATTTAGTTTGTAGATTAGGATTTCATTTGGATGGGTGTAAACCCCCCTAATTTTTTTGTATATTATCCTTTTATATACATTTTATTTTATTTTCTATATAGTGAGCAGTTAGTAAAATAAATATATTTATTTCCTTCAATAGCTAATATAAATTATCTAGGTATAATGCATTTATAAGTACATTAAAATATACTTTATGAGTAATTGGGATGTTAGTTTTTATAAGCTTTATACAAAATTTTTAGGTTGCTATTATTATTACTATTATTATTATTATATTAATATATATTATATTATATATATCTATATATATATATATAAAAATATACATATTAAATATATATATATATATATATATATATC
>JANAVB010032188.1:0-83521 GCA_029216955.1 Iris pallida | reverse complement strand
ATCCTTCGACTCCATACATGGTTGTGATCTACTCGAAGCCCACTACGCACATGTCACTAGTGCGCCACTCAATTTCGTCTCCTCATGCTACTTAAACACAGAAGTCATGGAAGACACGTTTTTGGGCTTTAGGAACCTAGCTAACTAACCCGACGGTAACTAGCTCAATCCCTTGGGTAGAAACCTATTCTAGGATACCCTAATCTAGTAGGAATAGTTTATCTTGGGATCTTGTTCAGCCCATATAGGTTGAGATCCAAGGTTCATTCAACCAACGAGTGATATTCAAATAGGAAACCCAATAAGACCCAGTAAAACCCCTCCAAGCAAACCACCATATTTGGACTATAGAAATCGGACCCTATACCTATTATGTAGTCTCCACCTCTTAGGATGTGAAGTCATTCGTAACCCTTATCCCATCTACCTGAAAGTCACGATACGATTTTGTATTGTATTTATATTCCTTGCTCGTGCGTTTAAGTAACCACGGAATAGATCGCAATCGTGATTTCTCAAATTTTGTTCTATCATTAAATTGTGCTTAGTTTTAATTTCGAGAAAGAAATTTTCGTGGTACATAGGTTGCAAGCTCTCTAAGAAACGAAAGGTCTCTTCGAAGTTAGCCAGTGACTGGAACGGAGTAGCCCCAACCTAGCTAATAAGTCAATGGTTCATAAGGTCCATTTTTCGTGCTTGTTCTCAGTTATTCTTCCTCGTCATTTCGTACCATTGACTCTCGTCCTTCCTATTTTAGGAGTCGATAACCGTGTTGTTTAGAATTTAGCAGAAGTTATAGTATAAGTTAGTTGATGTTTGAATTTCGGATTGCTTAATATATATGCGAGGATTATAGATACCATAGGAGATAGATATCTATTGGAAGAATTTAAGCAACTAATTGGAAGATTATAAGGTTTTGTGACCTGTGTTTTGAGAGAGTAGTATGATCAAAGGTGGGTAGAAGTCCTCGAGAGTTCGTAGTTACAAAGGCTAGTAGGAATATATGATAAATTAAATTGAGGAGAGATGGACTTACTTTTAAGATTCAAATTTTAGGCATATCTACGAATTAGAATTTCGAGGACGAAATTATTTAAGGTGGGTAGATTTGTAGCTCCCCTTCCCATTTTTTTAAAAAAAATTTTAATATTATTTTATTATCGATATTATCAAGGATGTTATTATGCAATATTATTTATTATTAACTGGCTACATTATTTGGGTCATGGAGAATAAATTATTATTATTAGTTATTAATTGTCTACTATTTATCAAAGAATGTATATATAGATATGTGTGTACTTATATATAAAAACGTATATAATATATGAGTATTGTATATATAATGTATATAGAAATTTCGGTGTATGTATAGGTACATAAATTGTATATCTATATGTGTGTGAATAAATGAATATACCTGTATTTATCTGTGTATATATAATATTATATATGTGCGTATATATATAGATAAATATAAGGGTAAATATTGTGTGTAATATATATATATATTCGTAATTATAAATAAGCCCTATAGTAGAATATATTGGAAATTTTATTTAGATTTTATGAATAATTCTATATAAGTATTTATAGGAGTATATAGCTATATATAAAAATATATGTATATATAGAATGGTTTTAATATAGAATAATAAAAAGAAGAAAAAAAAAAGTATTGAAACCAGGCACCCCCGGCCAGTAGGGCCCAGAGGCCAACCACTTGAACCCTTCTAAAACAAGCCATAGCTGCTAACATCCCGGGCCAGTTCTCGGGCTAACCCGAGAAGCAAGCAAACCCCCGATCCTATAATAACGAAACCACTCGAGAGAGATTTCGAGAGCAGTCAAACCCTAGCTATTGAATCGCGCCACCCTCCTCTCCCGATAGCTGGCGACCCACCCTGGGGCTGCGCGCCACCATCGACGTCCTGGGCGGCTCCCCCACGGCCGCGCACTGCCGCGCGAGCGCCGGGAATGTCGCAGCGAGCGCGCGAACTGCAGAACGGCAGCAGCCCTACGAGGGCGATTTCGTGAGGAGGAAACGACCTCCACGCTTGATCGTTTTCCGAACGATTTGCACAGGTACGGAGCTAACCTATAGCCCTTCAATCCCCTTCAAATAGTTTAGGTTAATTCGCTTCGTGCGCATCGCAAATCGATTCCCAAAACTGGGAAAAATCTCGATTTCCAGGATATAGAAACTGCCCCAACGTCCCATGTTTACGGTCGATTTGCGACCAGAACATCGCGAACTTTGGAAAAACGTTTGAACAGACTTTAGACAACCTATACGAGTTCGAAACCTCTCTTTACTTTTATTCTTCATGTATTAAATCCTTGTTAAAACTGTTTCAAAGTTTGACGAAAATCTGTTTACAAAACTAGAAAAAAACATCCAAGCGACGTGCGTCCTGCCATTCCGGGCGACGTGGTCGCGTACCGTAGACATCGGAAGCTGCGTAATAGCTTCGTGGTCGTGTGGGCTTTGACGGAATTCAAATTGGTCGCGTGTGCGCGACGAATTTGATGCGTATCCGTCGAAATTCACCGTATCGACCTCTGTGCAAATTTCTCAATTACTTCGTGCACGCTCGTCAGATCGAGACGAAACTTGCGCCAACAGGACCGTATCATTTTTCTGGTCCTGCATGCCAAGTTTGGTCAAATTCTGAGACAGTTGAATCCGACATCGTTTTGCGGGCCCCACGGTCCCACACAACGGGCGATTTTGTGCACGGCCCGCCGGAATCCAACCTTGGATGTACGGTTGGATTCGTATCGAAAAACTGGATCCGTAGACATGTAGTTTGACGACTTTGGAGACCGTTGACTCTAGCACGCCTTTCGGTGCAAAACGGGTCCAACGGCGGACATCGTTTTTGCCCAAAATTACCGTTTTGTCCTGTGTCCAGAATTAGACTTAAGACAGGCAATCCTAGCTATTTTGACTATTCTGAGATCATTGGTATTGTCTATTTCAGCTTCCGGGGACTGTTGTACGAGTTTTGACTATTGTGGTATATTGAGTGGTTTGGATCATCGGTTTCACCAGCACAGGACCACAGGCGAGTACAGTTTATTGTTTGTATTTCGATATTGATCTTTACTATATTTCATTGATTAGTCATTGGTTATGTGATTATTTTCTATTATAAATTGTTGAGTCGGGAATGAGAAGTACCAAGGATGTGTGATCCGACCGTAGATCTCGTTTACTTTCTTGCAGTAGATCTCGTAGACATTGTTACTTTCTTGCAGTAGATCTCGTAGACATTGTTACTTTCTTGCAGTAGATCTCGTAGACATTGTTACTTTCTTGCAGTAGATCTCGTAGACATTGTTACTTTCTTGCAGTAGATCTCGTAGACATTGTTACTTTCATGCAGTAGATCTCGTAGACATTGTTACTTTTATGCAGTAGATCTCGTAGACCTCGTTTATTTTGTGCAGTAGATCTCGTAGACCTTGTTTAAATTCTGCAAGTAGATCTCGTAGACCGTGCGGTGTAATGTCCCAGACTGATCACATATCAAAGGTACTTCTAACGGTGGAAAGTATAATGGTCTATTTATTACTATTGATTTTTCTTACGGCTTTATTGTTATTTTCAAAACTCATGATTGATGTCTAACCTTTGTCTTATAGTCATTTTCTTTATTTGAAATTGCATTCAGTGAATTGTGCTCGTTCCATTCCTGACTGGAAACCAACATTTTTCAGGTTAGCCGTGGATTCATTAGCATGGGGAGTTCGGGTGTACTTGCAGACGAGCCTAGAAGACTAGTTAGATAGTCAAGTTATAGTCATTCAATATTTGTACAAGTTTATATTTTCCTGCAAATGTAAAACTTGTGATCATTGTAAATTAAATTAATTATGTGAATGAGCATCTTTGTGATTATGATCTTCATGGCCGTGACAGCATACTACCGTCGACACTGCGGCGTAGGCTGGCTTGGACACGTCTCGTATTTGTTTAAAAAAAAAATGGGTGCGGGTCGTGACAATACCTCACTTTAACACTCACTCACTAGGATGCACATTAGCCCACAGCCAGTCATGTGTTCTCACAATGGGGTTGCCACATAAAACTATTTTTTGACAGTCCTCTCCTCTCCAAACTATCATATACTCACAAGCATATGAGTGTGACACACTAAACAGCGTGTCATGTCAGCGTGTGTATGTGCCGTGTCAGCGTGTATACATATCGTGTCAGCGTATGTGCGTGTCGTGTCTGTGTCAGCATGTCAGAAGGAGGGAGCTAGGGTTAGGGTTTACCTGCCTTGGTTAGAGTCGGGTCGGGGTCGCCGAGGATGGACCAGCGGCAGAGGGGACTGGTCGGGTCGGCGTCGACGAGGGGACTCGACGGTAGATGTCCGACAGAGGGACGGGGGTCGCCGAGGGGAGGGGTCATCGCGGGGAGGGGTCACCGGAGACGAGAGGGGGGGAGGTGGTCGCCGGAGACGAGAGGGGGAGGGGAGAGAGATTTGGGGCTTGAGGTACGCGGGAGATCAAAAATTTTGGGGGAAAGAAAATGAATTCAATCGGTTCCCAACACCCTATATGAAAGATTTTAGCGACGTCTTATAAAGACGTCGCTAAACGTCGCTGTTAACTAATAAAGTTGCGACGTACTAGAGTAGGAGTCACAAAACGTCGCTGAATAAAATCAATCAGCAATGTTCTGCGACTAAACCGTGACTTGTTCTTTCCATACCATAAGGCTAGTCGCTATTAGTCGCTAAGCGTCGCTGAATACGACGTTCAGCAACAACACTTTTATATGTCGCTAAATACACAAAAATAGCAACGTATTTAGCCGGAGTCGCTAGTGTCGTCACCAATATGACTTATTTTGGTAGTGACTTTGATGCCACCGCTAATTTTTTTAATGAGATACTCAGGTTGTAACCCTTGTCTCTGCTCTTCTCACCACAGAGGAATGAAGAAGAACTGTCAATAAAGCTAATGTATGATATTTACCAATAAAGTTAACGGTGAGTGAGCATTTTATTCTTTAATGATTATACATTAACAATTTTCTCGTTTGTTTGTCGTTCGTAATGTATTAATTGATGTGTATGTAGAGAGCAACGTTACCTCTATCTAACAAACCACTTCATGAAATATGGAAGAAGAACAAATATTTCCAGGATTATATGGGATCTTTAAGCATTTGTAACAAGGTATTAATTTATTTTTGTTTAAATTTTAATCCCAATTTATCTAAAAATTAATTAATTTATTTACCTAATTAATCCTGATTCAGATATACATACCCATTCTTTTGTTTGACCACTATACTCTTGCAAGAGTTATGGTTAAAACAAAGACTATGAAGTTTGTGACACCCTTGCATCTACAGATGAGGCAATTTATAACAAAGCAGTCATAAAAAAATAGTAAGTTCATATTCATAAAATTTTATGAATTGCGTACTAGATTCGCGGTATACTAATACATATTGTATTCTGGTAATTATAGCTTTCAAATTTGGATCTCTTTCTCGAGGAAGAGATTTTGAAGTTGTAAGATGCTAGGTTCAACTTTTCTACTTTTCCCATAATCTGTCGTCCTAATGTTCCCCGCCAACACAATACATTTGATTGTGCTATTTTTGTAATTTTATTCATGAAAGATGGATGTAGTTTGGACTCCCGTTATCTTAATGTAAGTCTGAAAATATGTCGTCAAATACTTACACTTTTTAGAGCAATATTTTTGATGTTATGTTTGTTATATGCAGTTTGATTCGAAAAAAAAAGGTACAAAGTTGCTATATGGATTGCATCTTCAGAGCACAATGAAGAAGAATCCAAATTGTGCAACAATATAATTAAGTAGCAAAGGTCGAAAGGTGTCCACTCTGATGGGTGAAGATGGAAGACGATGAATTTTTCTTCTTCTTTTATCTAATGAATTATGTTCATTTGTTTTATAATAAATATTTAGGAATAAAGTTTTATGGAGTTATAACGTTCTTAAAATGTGATGAAAATGATATCAAAATGTTCATTTGTTTCATAATCTTGCTGCCATGCCCAAAAATTGCAGAAGTTTTATGAAAAACTCACCACAAAATAATATTTTATCGCGTGCCCAGAATTAGTGAAAAATATATAAAGGGGATTCAGAATGACTTTTTTGCCCTTCTAATTTATTAAAACTCCCATGAAACCTACTCTTCAAAAAAAGCGTTTCGATACTTCCTCTTCTTCCATACACCACTCACTTTCGAATCTAGGTTTTCTCTTTCAAAATCTTCAAACCTTACTCTCCATTCGCAATTTTCACACCATGTCGGCACCATCAGCAGCATCATCATCGACAGCAACATCATAATCAACTGGAACCCCAGTTAGAGAAGATATAGCTGTTGTGAAGAAAATGAAGATAGTTGAACACGATCCAAAAGGGAATGACGGAGAATCAGGGAGAATTAAGAGAGTTGCAAATAAGCCAAAGGCCGCTAAGCAAAAAAAAAGGCAAAAAGAAGGTATAACTTTAAGTTATGTTCATGATTCTGTAAAAACCACGAAGAATGGTCATTTCCAGTATTAAAATACATGAGAATGACCATTTTTTGTGTTAAAATCACGAAGAATTATCATTCCCTTGTTAAATTGACGGAGAATAGTCATTCTCCATGTTTAAATGCAGTAGAATAGCCATTCCCTGTTTTAATCCATTCGTGTTAAATTGATGGAGAATTGCCATTCTCCGTATTAAAAAATGGGAAAAACCATTCCCAGTGTTAAAACGCATGAGAATGACCATTCTCCGTTGTTAAAATCACGAAGAATGACCATTCCCCGTGTTAAAATCACGAAGAATGACCATTTACCGTGTTAAAATCACGGAAAATTGACATTCTCCGTATTAAATTGACGAAGAATTTCCATTCTCCGTGTAGAAAACACGGAGAATGGTCATTTCCAGTGTTAAAATAATGAGAATGACCATTCTCCGTATTAAAATCATGGAGAATGACCATTCTCCGTGTTAAATTGTCGGAGAATTGCCATTCTCCGTGTTAAAAGCACGGGGAATGGCCATTTCCAGTGTTAAAACGCAAGAGAATGACCATTCTTCGTTGTTAAAATAACGGAGAATGACCATTCTTCGTGGTAAAATCATGGAGAATAGCCATTCCTCGTATTAAAATGACGGAGAATAGTTGACCATTCCCCGTATTAAAATCATGGAGAATAGCCATTCCAATGGAGGCTCACAACCTTATCAGAGAATACGTGTCATGACATGTCATGGTTGGATCCACTATACTATATGGGGGCGGGGGTATTAGCGTAGATATGTGATCAAATCCTTCATGTGCAAGATATTATTCCCTGTGAGTGTTAATCATACACCGTACGTATGATTAGTCAGACCATTCTTCCTGTGCAAGTTCTTAAGATGATCACATGTTGAAACTAGTGCTAAACTCACATAGATTGTAGTTTTCCTTATTCATGTACATGATATACACTGTTCTCTTATTCTTACATTTATTTACAGTCTTGACATGCCTTACCATGATTCATGTGCATAGTACTTTACCTTGTATATTCTCTCTATTTACTGCTACATTTTTAGTATCGTCTAAATAGAACTATTATTGGAGATTTTTGCTCGTTCCATCCTGACTGGATATGTTGACAAAATTTTACAGATTATGGCGATGAGGAGTTTCCTACCTACTACGGTCCCCATGATGTAGTTGGCTTAGACTTAGAGACCCTACTTCAGCAAGGGTTAGCTACAGCCGATGAGGCATTGGAGTAGCTTAGATTAGTTTAGTACTGGACTTTGTCTCCAGATTTACTTTTGGCTTATTATTATTTTAGTATTTGTATTTGAGATAGTTGATTTGCACTTGTATTATTTCTGTATTGGATCTTCTGGATGATATTTTTCATATCTTATTGTCTTTATCTTTCAGTATCATCTATCTTTCTTAGAGTTTGTGATTGAGTATATTATATTGTCATTACTTGTCCTCTGTTCGGATTTGACCTTTCTCGACAGGTTTTTGATATGATAATTGTTGTTAGATAGTAGACCTAGACAGCGTTCTATGCCGTTTCTGCGGCGTAGGCTGGGACGTTGTCTCGCATTCGTGGCCTTACTCCGGGTACGGGTCGTGACACATTTTTAGTGGTGGCCCATGCAGGTCTGAAGTCGCATTTGGTGTGATATCGTAGTAGTGCTCACTTAGAGTGCTGCTACGAGCCTGCTATAGGTTTAGAAGATATAGGCTATAGGCTAAGGATACTCAATCACAGCTAGGACTTCTTGAGAAGATTCCAGGGACGATCCTTGAGAATCTCATGATAAACTATCTCAAAATTTAATTCCAACTGTTTCTGTCTGTTCTTCCTTGTCCGTGGTTGAATTTGATTCTTGTTGTTCATTGATTTTCTACCAGAATAAACCTTTGGACTAATTTGCTTCGATTATGGAATCTAGAGTCTTTCACAGCCATATTAGCAGGCATGGCGAACACATATGGTCTAATTTTGGATGTATTTCTTGGATTGTAAGAATTTAAGGTTTTCGTAGCCAAGCATGCGGTAATACGAAAATGTTAGATACCACGATCTTAGAGGTATGTACCTTAGTTGCGGATCCTATGGATTATTACAACCATACTTACTGGCATGATGAGGATTTCGATAACATGGTTCTGGGTAGACAGGTATGGTTATCAGATTACAGAATAGATACCCTATAGAGGGTACCCTAGTATAATAGAGTAGGTATCAGTGGAGATGTTACTTGGGTATCTTGGAGAAGAGAATGAGAGCTAGGCCACCTATGGCATAGCATCACGCCCCGCACCAGCAGCAGGATATACCCCGTCAGGGCAGGGCTTTTGCGATGACGGTCGAGGAGACCCATACTGCAGGTAATGGACTAGGAGGTTAGGTCTTGTTCTTTCTTTCTTTATGTTTCTTTCCACCCATTGATTGTTTGATTGCTTTCTTAGTACCCTTAGCTTGCATATGTGATGATCATGCTAGATTAATAGAAAACCCCAATGGAGACTGCAATAAAATGATACTGTAGAGACTAAAACCATGCATGTTTGTTCCAATTTCATAGTATTGTATATTGTATAACTTTGGATAGAATTTTATAGACTTTGATTGTTGGGGGCTTGACCTAGAGAAGAGTACAACCAACTTAAATTTCGAGGACGAAATTTTACTAAGGGGTATAGGATTGTAACTGCCTGTTTTCAAAAATAAGGGTAATTTTGTCATTTTTTATATTCCTATATTTTGTGAATATGTATTTATTTATTATTGTATTTTGGGGATTAGTTTAGTTGGGTTGGAGTTTCGTCTAGTTTTGACTTGTGTTAGTGGCCTGGGTAGTTTAGACTCTAGTCGGGACCCAAAAATTAGATCGGCATGGCCCACAAACTCAGCTCATTAGGCTAGTGCATTTAGACTAAACCCACATGACAAGTTTAGTCATTTAGATTAGAAACTTGACCCTTTTGACCCCAAACCTTTGCATACTCCTAGTTAACCAAAAGGAGACTTGATGAGGGCAACTTGGACATTTTTCAAACCCATTTAGGACTCCCATATGGCATCTCACCTTCCTATTAAAACCCACTTCATCTTCTTCCTCTTTCTATTTTCATTTCAAGCCCTAATTTAGGAGTTTTTTTCCCCAAATTGCTCCTACACCCAAATTTTCTCCAAATTGAGACAAATTCATTTCATTCTCTTTCCCTTGGAGAGGAGAAGCCTTTATTGGCTAGCTAAGAAGGGATTGGAAGGATTTGGAGCCTTGAAGCTTGGTGGAGATCTAGATCTAGAAATTTGATATTGGAAATCCATCTCCCTTTTGGTATGAGCTCTCCAAACCCTTCCATTTTATTTCATTTGTGTAACTACTTTTATTTAGGACCCCATTTGTATTAGGGTACCATTAGAGCTGAGTTGAAGCTCTCATCTTCCTATTTGAAGATTTTTTCCATTTCATTTTGATACAAATTGGGAGAAATCGAATTTGTGACCACCAACTGTTCGATACGTATCTCCAAAGGAATTTTCGTGTCCTTTTTGTGTCGAGATTGGGTGTACGTATCCTAAATAGGATACGTGGTATTGTCATAGTATTTTATGATATACATGGTTAGATTTGGGTATATACATGTGTTTCTTTTGTCCAAAATAATCCAAATTCGTCATAATATTCATCCATATTTTTAGTAGCCATAGCAACTTAGAAATGTCATAACTCCTAGGTCAAGACTCCGATTAATCTTTCATTTTTTTAAAAGAACCATATCGAAGTTAGCTTTCCAAATATATATATATTAATAGGCCAAAATTATTTTAAAACTTTCTGTAAAACTGTTTGAGTGTCAGCTGTCCGAAAGATGTACGCATTTCAGTATTTTCGCGATTCCAGGAGCTTCCGGACAAGAAAATGCGATCCGTTTGAAGTTTCGGAAAGCTAATACGAATGGCTATGAATACTTTCTAGAATTTAGCGAATAGGTCTAATAGGTACAGTATTTGTTTTAAGTAAAAAATTGACTATACGACATGGGCATTTTGTGTATCCTATGAGCCTATGTAGTATGGATATTAAGTGAATGTAGTTATCATAAGTTGTCAAGATATGTATGATATAGTACACACACACACACACACACACACACACACATATATATATATATTCCTTTAATATATATATATATACTCAGAACGCACTGCTCCCTCTGGTCGAGGTTCAAGAAAGCTAGATATTTCCCCCACTCACACCCTCCACGGCAGCCGCTCACAGCCGATCCTCGGCTTCATGGCGCCGCATTCTCCACGGGCGTCTGTTCGCAGAACCCCTCATCCGCTTGCGTCTCGACTATGGGGACTCCTTTCCATGCTTCGAACGGTGGATCGGCGACGGGATATTCCATCTCTCCCTAACGCTCCACAACTATGCCTGATTCGGGACTTCTGGGACCCGGCCGAGGGCTGGCGCCGCGATCAGATTCAAAAGTGGCTAGGACCGGAGGCGGCGGCCAAGATCGAAGCTGCGGACATCCGGATCGACGAGTCCCCTGACCAACTGATGTGGTCCCCCACCAGCGGGGGATCGTTCACGATGGCCTCCGCCAGACGGAAAGTGGGCATGGGCGGCACACCGGATCCCGTGATCGTACCTTTCTTGCAATCCTACATCCCCCATAATTGGTCCATCCTGATCTGGCAGACGCAGCATAGAAAGCTGCCGACCGACGATTCTCTCACCACCATCGGCTTCAGCCTTGCGTCCAAATGCCACTGCTGCACTTTCCACCACCCGAAAACTGCGGAGCACATCCTGGTCTCCGACGAGCTTGCTAACATGGTCTGGCAAGATCTCTACAGTCGATGTCAGAGGAGACTCCCTCCCGGGGGCTTCAACGATCTCCTGGCCTATAGGGGAGATACCCACGGTCATGAGATCGTCGCGGCCGCTGGTATTTGGGTTTTCTGGAAGAACAAGAACAACACATGTATGAAGGGCACTAATTTACCCCTCCTCAGCTGGTTAGAGAAATCCTTCGACAAATTCTTAAATCTCGGAATCGCTGCTCTCACTCCTCGGACCACTTTTGGCAGGCTTTCCTCTAGCCTCGGTCTAGGCCCCTTCGAGGCGGGCTTCCCCTTTTGCTTTCGTTTTGCTTTTAGTCAGCGCCCAGCGCGCTTACTTGTATAGGCTTCGGCATTTTGCGCCTGATATATCAATAAAGCTTCTCTTATATATATCATTTGATTGAATGGTTGCCTCAGCTCCTTCTTGTTTGAAGAAACCCTCCCCTTCAATTGGTCTTTTTTCACGAAAAGCAGACATGAGATAACAAATCAAGTCTTTCCAATATATATATATATATATATATATATATATATATATATTATTGTTAGGTAATATGTGTTTGTTAGTGTCTTGTAGAGAGGAGTGTGGGTGTTTGATGCTTGTGAGTATTTGTGTTTATGAGTGAGAGGGGGGAATTAATATAGGTTGAGTTAGGGGTGAGCGTCGGTATAATCGGTCGGTTTTGGTCGATTTTTTTGGTACTTTTTAAAATCGGTATTTGAAAAATCAATACCAATATTGTACCATTTAGAACTGGTTTTTTCGGTTTCGGTTAAATCGGTATTCGGTCGATTTTTGTTCGGTATCGATATTTTACCAATTAATATTTGATCAATTAGCACTCTTTAGAACCTCTTAACCTATAATATATATTTTTTACTTTTTTCGAAGCATTAATTTTAAAGCCAAGCCTCTACCAACCAAACAATTAATCAAAGTTATTAGAACAATATGTAACAAGTCGCAAACACCTAAAAATGAGCTTAAAATATCAAACGCGGTCACTAAGTTTAATCTTTAGTATAAGTTTAAGTAACCAAAATTCACTTCAAAATTCTATGAGAACACAAAAATATAAGCTCAAAAGATCAAAAACTCAATTCTTAGCATTCTTAACATAAATTCAGGTCAACTAAAATCCATTCCAAGTTCTAGGAAACCAAGCAAAACAAAGATAAAAATAAAAATGAGTAGTGTAAAATTAACCATGAACAACATTAAAAAAATGTGTGCGTGTGTGTGTGTGAATCGGTTCGGTTCGATTTTCGATATGGTATTACACTCAAACCGTTACCCTTACCATTATACCGTAATTTAGTCGGTTCGGCAATTCGGTATTGGTATATAATTTCGGTTCGATTTTTCGGAATATTTTTAATCGGTATTCGTTTGGTTTTTTGGTATCGGTCGGTATTTGCTCACCCCTAGGTTGAGTGCTAGTGTTTGAGAAAAAAAATTTGTTTTGTGTGTTTATGTTGGTGAGTGTGTTGTTGTCTTGGTTTGGATAGTGTGAGATGTATAGTGTGTGTGAGTGAGAGGGGATGATGTATTGGTGAGATATGTGTCTTATGTGTGTGTGTTTGTGAGTGGCTTGGTTGTGTTGTGGTTGTTAGAGTATGAGAATGTGAGTGTTGATGCTTGTGAGTGTGCTTGAGAGTAGTGTTAGTTTGTATGTGTGATGTCTTAGTGAGATGTGTGTGTGTGTGTGGGGGGGGGGGGGGGTCTTGATGGTTAGATATTAGTTAGTGGATGTTAGTTGTGTTAGGTTTCTAAGTCAGAATAGATGGTTAGAAGTATGTTAGAGTTGGTTAGTATCTTGTATTAGAGATATAAGTTAGATAGAGTGGTATCTTGAGATACCATAGTAGTTTCTTAGGATATTTTGGGTATTTGCCTATTACCTTAAGGTAATGTATTTACCTACAAGGTAAAGAGGACTTACCTACAAGGTATAGAGGGGGTTTACTTTATACTAAGGTATTAGATAATAATGTATTGTCTATCTAATATTTTAGGGTAGATGGTTAGAGGCTAGATATTTAAGATATTAGTATTAGAGGTTAAGGTATTAGTTTCCAACCAAGGTAATGGTTTATCTTACCTTAAGGTAATGGGTTTACCTTATTACAAGGTACGGTATTGGGTTTACCTAGGCAACTAAGGTTAGATATCTAAGTTATTGGTTAGCTAGTAGCTTAGGATAGATACTAAATATCTAAGATTGATATCTTGGTAGTTAAGGTATTTATACCTAGATTAAGGTATTGGGTTTTCAACTAAGATATTGGTATTGGGATATCAATAGGACTAAGGTATATGGTATCTTATGGTAAGATATAGGTTGATATCTTACTAGTATCTAGTATCTAGGTTAGTGTCTTAGGATGTAGATGAGTGGGTATCCTAAGATACAAATGAGTATCTTATAGGGTAAATGAGTAGGCTAAGGTAATGTCTAAGGTATTGACAAGGTAATGGAGATTATCTATAGTCTAAGGGTAAGGTATTGGTAGGATATTGAGATAGATGGTTAGATACTAGTCTAAAGTATTAGTAGGATCTATTAGCCTAGGTTAGTGAGTTATCTACTAACCTAGGGTAATAATTACTAAGGTAAGGGTATTACCTAGTGTCTAAGGTATTGGGTTATCTTGGTAGGTAATGGTTAGACTTGGGTTATCTTGGTAGGTAATGGTGTAACGCCCCAGTCCCATAATACATAGGACCAAGAATGTGAACATGCCAGCTGCACATATACGAAGAATACTCCAATATATAGAATTCTCGTATATGCACATAAGTTGTAAATAGAAAATCACAAGCCAGAATAACATATCTAATCTCATCACAGCTCAACACAGAAGATAATAAAGTCCAAATGAATAAAGCAGAGTATCAAAAGATAGCCGGATGAATATACTCACTCCAAACAGCTATGAAAATAGTCTCACAAGATCGGAGTCCAACCTCCGCAGAATAGAAAGAAAGAAGATGTAAAAAATATGTCCACTAATGTCTCCAACAAAGAATAGACTAGAAATCAGTAGGAACTGACTCGGTATCAATGTAAGCTGGATCCAGAGCTGCTTCGTACTCCTGCGGGAAGTCATCTAATCCTGGAGAGACAACCAGGTCCTCAGAGGGACGTAACAAGATACAAGAAAACCCATGCCATAATAACTGTGATATATAATATAAAGAAAGAAATATATATGCAATCAGGTGCCTAACTAGTCTACAGTGATAATGCAATAAGAACAAACCTTTGACGCATGGACAGGATCGGGAATACCAGGAATCAGGACCGTATCTCCCATTGGAGATAACCGGCAATCAGGACCGTACCTCCCACTGGAGATAACCGGCTAGCAGGACCGTACATCCCACTGGAGATAACCGGCAATCAGGACAGTGCATATATGACCCATACGTTAAGGAACTGTTCTTCCCACCCAATGCCTATTAGAGTCACATCCATGACTCATATGTACCTCTAGTAACCGCCAAGTCTTCTAGTATGCAATTCTATTGGCAGTTACCCCTATCCGTCGTACGCTCCATACGTATCGGTGGCCAGCCGACTACGCGGATATGTGTCCTACATGTGACTCACATCACGTGATACAACAGTGTCAAGGCCGTATGAGATATACCAATACCTCAACATCAATGGGTGGTCACTAAACTAAGTCAATGCAAGAGAAATAAATAAAGTGAGAAAAACGACCGATAGAGTCGCTTGCACCCAAGTGTGACTTGGACGCACATTTTAAATATCAAGTAACAAAAATGCTGAAAAATAACAACTAAAAATAAGAAGTATAATAATCACAGAGTAAGGTGGCAAGGTATCTTGTCTGCAGTACGAGAAGGGCAAATCCAAGAGTAGTAAGTGTCAGCACCAAAACTCACAAATCACAGATGACTCCAAACGTTGAAACAAATATCAAAAATGATCTCGGAGAAGAAGATATACCTAGGAAACACCTGTCCAAAAGTCAAATTCTGAAACAGGGACAAAATCGTAATTTTGGGTCAAAACGATGTCCGCAGAGGAACTCAACGGTATGTCCAGTTTTGGATTTCGAGGAGCCGAGTACAAAATCGTCCGTTTGAGTGGGTCGCTGGCCCGCCAAAATTGGGTTCCGATTCGACCTTCTCAGAATCGAACCAAACTTGGCATGCAGAACTAGAATTTCGATCCGGACCTGTTGGCGCGAGTTTCGTCTCGATTCGATGACTATACACGAAGTTATGGGCAAGTTTGCAAAACACTGATACGGGGGTATCTCAACGGATACGCCGTACGCGTTGATTTCGTCGCGCATACACGACGAAACTGAGTTCCGTCAGTTCCCACACGTCCGCAACGTCCATACGCACCTTTCTATGCGTATAGCGGCGACCACGTCGCCCGGTTTGTCGGGGCGTACGTCATATCGTGGAATTTTTAAAATCTTTATTTTGAAACCAGTTTTTCACACAAGTTTAACATGGAATTACTTCCACACAGAAATAGAAATACCGATGATCTACCAGTTGTGTTTCAATCGTGGTTAGGTTGTCTTCATACGTGTTCAATTAGTTTCTGAAAAATCTTGACACACAGTTTGAAAACTGGCTTCTATAGTGAGGTTTGGGACTGCTCTAAAACTGTTCTGTTCCGACAGTTTTTCGGGAATTTGGTTTCGAAAAACCGAGCGATGAATGGGGTTTCGCTCGATTCTACCAGAAAGCATTTTGAGAGGGTTTATATCTACTACGCACAGCATTCGATAGATTAAATTTTCGTTGAACATAAAAAGAAAATCGGATTCGAAAGTGGGTACCTGCGTTCTGAACCAAACAGAGTATTCTCTGTTTTCCGATAGGTTGTGGTGCCTCCGACGGTTGTCGACGGCTGAGATGGCGCGGGGGTGGGTCACTCCGCTAGGCGACCACTCTGGATGGCTGCTAGGGTTTAACTACACGGAGCAATATATATAAGATGCTGCCGATCTCTCCTATATAGCTGTTTTTGAATAGGGCTCGCGGATTTATATACTGAGTTGGCTCGGGTGGATTTCCCATAGCAGCTGCTAGCTGCTAACAACTTTATTAGGAGGGGGTGAGGTGGATCGACCCACGTGGCTGGTCCCCTCCTCTATATATAATATATATATATATAATATATATATAATATATAATATATATATATTATATATATATATATATATATATATATAATATATATTGTTTTCCTTACTTGAAGGAATATGTAACACTCGGCTACATACTCAGCCTGGCCCGAACCCTGTCGGGTGTGGCCGGGCCCACTGTCCCTTTTTTTTTTTTTTACAAAAACAATTATATTAACTTATATATATATATATATATATATATATATATATATATATATATATATATATATATATATATATATATATATATAAAGCTACAAAAATGTCTCAAAATTTACAATAATTTCCTAAAAATCCTAAATTCTATCATACTCCTTATTTAATAGGAATACGCACATGCACACATATAATAATATATATAAACACACATACATTAATTATGTTAATAAACTAGTAGCATATAAATCCATAACTTATAAAATACATAAAAATTATAAAATCAAATATAAATTATGGGGGTTTACATCCTACCCAACTTAAAGAAATTTCGTCCTCGAAATTAAACTAAGGTAGGGGGGTTGAGGGATAAATAGAGTAGTTTAAGGTGAGGATACAACCGCACGATTTAAAGTGGTAGCTTGGGTTCATTCACCGTGCATCATCTTTCTAAAAGTAAGCGAATGACGAGGTCCATAAAGAATTCATAGACGATGCTATTGAGCACGAGTACGAGGTCCATAGGCTATGAAATAATTCAAAGGGGAATTATCAAGGCGGTCGCGGATGAGACTCTGGGGACGAGTTTGACTATGTCTTCATCCACGTAGAATAATATGTGAAGGTGAACCAAAATGCACTAGGTTGATCAGACCATCATGCACCGGTTCTAATTAGACAATATATTAGTGGTTACGCACCCAATAATTTATGTCGTGATCAAGCTCGATGAAGAATAAGCTTGCAAAAACTAGGCTATAATTGCGGTGTTAGTCAAAGCGGTCAAAGTATGTACGCGGGGTTTGTGATTGGGAGGAAAACATAATTTGTTCAAGAATCTAAGCTGTGTCCGGTGTTCGTGTTTATCCAATCATTCTACAGTCTGATTTCTATGGCCTAGATTAAACTAATGGGGTATGGATCTTATGTCAAGCCATGATAATAGGAAATATTGTAATTAAAATCATACCTGCTATGACTTCTCCTTCTACTCCCACATTCTCCACTGCCAGCGAGAAGGCATGTCCATAGTTCTGACTGAGGTCCCGAGCTCTAGTCCTGTCGTGCTTTAGTGGCTGGGGAAGTAATGGTAGGCTACGTGATCCTGCTACTGGCCCGGGTGCTGACAGTGCTGGAACTGCCGGTCTCGGGGCCTGCTGGGCATAAATTAGTGACTGCTGCTCTGGACACTCTCTCACCTTGTGTTGTAACGAGCCACATCTCAAGCATGCTCCAAGTCGAGTTCTGCAGTCTTTTTGGAGATGGCCTGGCTTTACATAGAAATTGTAAATAGGCTTCTGATAAGGCGCAGACCTCTCCTGCTGCTGTCCTGTAGCCCTCCTGATAGGTCCACTCTGTGTCGATCCCGTAGGTGTAGCTGCCAGCGTATGGCATCTCGTGGTCTACTGGTGCTCCTTGCGAAGAATCTCCTGAGCACGAGCTTCTTCCAGGACAGCTGAATGTGAGACTCGAGACTGGGTAGTCGTATAAGACTTGAGCTCTGGTGCAAGCCCCTGATGAAATCTTCTCGCCTTCTCTAACTCTGTCGGAATCAATCCCGCACCAAATCTACTCAGGCGATTGAACTCTGAGTCATACTCATCAACTGTCATGTTTCCTTGCTTCAGATGAAGGAACTAGTCGTAGAGACCATCTCGAACATGAATAGGGATGAACCTTTCATAAAATAAATCATAGAACTGCTTCCAAGTGGTCTCAGTGCCTAATCGTCTCTCTTCCGCCTTCCACCAGTGGTGAGCATTATCTTCTAGCAGTAGGTCCACTGCTGTCATCCAATCTCGAGCTGACAACTGGGATGCCTTCAGTAGCTTCTCTGTACTAATAAGCCACTGTGACACCTCTAGTGGCTTCTCCGTTCCACTGAAAGGCTTAGGGTTAATATCTATAAAGTTCTTGATAGAGCCTTCATAAGGATGCAGAGCCGGTGCTGGTGCTGGTACTGGAGGTGGTGGTGAAGGTCTAGCTATTGCTGCCATCATCTTCTGTCTCATCAGCTCAGTCTGCTGCCACTGAGCCTGCATCATGGCGTACATAAACTGAGTAGTATGGCTCCCATCAGTCGGTGGTGGAGGCATCTGAGGTCCCGACTATGGGGGAAACTGCTGTGGGAATGGTGGAGGTGGAGGCAGTGGTACACTCCCTTCCGGTGGCATGGTAGTGGTCTGTCCAGCCTGGCTGCCTGGGGGTGCTAAGATCTCTGGGTACTCAGTCGTCGGTGTCGTAGTAGGCTGCGACTGTCCTGGCGGGTATGGTGTCACTGGAGTCATGGGAGGATTCTGTCCCTCCGGGTTGGCCTCTTCGCCAGATGTGAGGGCTAAGGCAGAAGAACGTTCGCTTCTTAGATTCATATTGTTGGCACGAAGAATAATAGGACGATATTAGGAAAAGTTAGACATGAGGTAAGTTGAGCAATCAAAGAATTCGAAAAGGATTGGAAGTCACGGGGAGCAGTAGTTCTGGATGAGATATTATTCCTATTCATATATGCAGGCTTGTTGGGCACAGTCATGTAACCCAACAATATACTCTGACCTGCATGGGCCACCACAAAAACATGTAACGCCCCAGTCCCATAATACATAGGACCAAGAACGTGAACATGCCAGCTGCACATATACGAAGAATACTCCAATATATAGAATTCTCGTATATGCACATAAGCTGTAAATAGAATAATCACAGGCCAGAATAACATATCTAATCTCATCACAGCTCAACACAGAAGATAATAAAGTCCAAATAAATAAAGCAGAGTATCAAAAGATAGCCGGGTGAACATACTCACTCCAAACAGCTATAAAAAATAGTCTCACAAGATCGGAGTCCAACCTCCGCAGAATAGAAAGAAAGGAGATGTAAAAATAATGTCCACTAATGTCTCCAAGAAAGAATAGACTAGAAATCAGTAGGAGCTGACTCGGTATCAATGTAAGCTGGATCCAGAGCTGCTCCGTACTCATGCGGGAAGTCGTCTAATCCTGGAGAGACAACCAGGTCCTCAGAGGGACGTAACAAGATACAAGAAAATACCATGCCATAATAACTGTGATATATAATATAAAGAAATAAATATGTATGCAATCAGGTGCCTAACCAGTCTACAGTGATAATGCAATAAGAACAAACCTTTGACGCATGGGCAAGATCGGGAATACCAGGAATCAGGACCGTATATTCTACTGGAGATAACCGACAATCAGGATCGTACCTCCCACTGGAGATAACCGGCTAGCAGGACCGTACCTCCCACTGGAGATAACCGGCAATCAGGACAGTGCATATATGACCCATATGTTAAGGAACTGTTCTTCCCACCCAATGCCTATTAGAGTCACATCCATGACTCATATGTACCTCTAGTAACCGCCAAGTCTTCTAGTATGCAATTCTATTGGCAGTTACCCCTATCCGTCGCACGCTCCATATGTATCGGTGGCCAGCCGACTACGCGGATACGTGTCCTACATGTGACTCACATCACGTGATACAACAAGTGTCAAGGTCGTATGAGATATACCAATATCTCAACATCAATGGGTGGTCACTAGACTAAGTCAATGCAAGAGAAATAAATAAAGCGAGAAAAACGACCGATAGAGTCGCTTGCACCCAAGTGTGACTTGGACGCACATTTTAAATATCAAGTAACAAAAATGTTGAAAAATAACAACTGAAAATAATAAGTATAATAATCACAGAGTAAGGTGGCAAGGTATCTTGCCTGCGGTGCGAGAAGGGCAAATCCAAGAGTAGCAAGTGTCAGCACCAAAACTCACAAATCACAGATGACTCCAAACGTTTAAACAAACATCAAAAATGATCTCGGTGAAGAAGATATACCTTGAAAACGTCTGTCCAAAAGTCAATTCTAGAACAGGGGCAAAATCATAATTTCGGGTCAAAACGATATCCGCCGTTGGACCCGCTTTGCACCGAAACGCGTGCCAAAGTCTATGGTCTCTAAAGTCGTCAAACTATATGTCTACGATTTTAGTTTGAGGAGAGGAACTCAACGGTATGTCCAGTTTTAGATTCCGAGGAGCCGTGTACAAAATCGCCCGTTTGAGTGGGTCGCAGGCCCGCCAAAATTAGGTTCCGATTCGACCTTCTCAGAATCGAACCAAACTTGGCATGCAGAACCAGAATTTTGATTCGGACCTGTTGGTGCAAGTTTCATCTCAATTCGATGACTGTATATGAAGTTATGGGCAAGTTTACAAAATGTCGATACGGGGGTATCTCAACGGATACGCGTTGATTTCGTCGCGCACACGCGACGAAACTGATTTCCGTCAATTCCCACACGTCCGCAACGTCCATACACGCCTTTCGATGCATATAGCGCGTGGCCACGTCGCCCGATTTGTCGGGGCGTACGTCATATCGTGAAAATTTTCTAAAATCTATTATTTTGAAACTAGTTTTTCACACAAGTTTAACATGGAATTACTTCTCACACAGAAATCGAAATACCGATCTACCAGTTGTGTTTCAATCGTGGTTTTGTTGTCTTCACACGTGTTCAATTAGTTTCTGAAAAATCTCGACACACAGTTCGGAAACTGGCTTCTAAGTTGAGGTTTGGGACTGCTCTAAAACAGTTCTGTTTCGACAGTTTTTCGAGAATTTGGTTTCAAATACCGAGCGATAAATGGGGTTTCGCTCGATTCTACTAGAAAGGGTTTTGAGAGGGTTATATCTACTACGCACAGCATTCGATAGATCAAATTTTCGTTGAACATAAACAAAGAAAATTGGATTCGAAAGTGGGTACCTGCGTTCTGAACCAAACAGAGTATTCTCTGTTTTCCGATCGGTTGTGGTGCCTCCGACGGTTGTCGACGGCTGAGATGGCGCGGGGGTGGGTCGCTCCGGCTAGGCGAACACTCTGGGATGGCTGCTAGGGTTTAACTACGCGGAGCAATATATATAATGCTGCCGATCTCTCCTAATATAGCTAGGTTTTTGAATAGGGCTCGGGTTGATATACTGAGTTGGCTCGGGTGGATTTCCCCATAGCAGCTGCTAGCTGCTAACAACTTTATTAGGAGGGGGTGAGGTGGACCGGCCCACGTGGCTGGTCCCCTCCTCTATATATATATATATATATATATATATATATATATATATATATATATATATATTTTTTTTTTGTTTTCCTTACTTGAAGGAATATGTAACACTCGGCTACATACTCAGCCTGGCCCGAACCCTGTCGGGTGTGGCTGGGCCCACTGTCCCTTTTTTTTTTTTACAAAAACAATTATATATAACTTATATATATATATATATATATATATATATATATATATATATATATATATATATATATATATATATATATATATATATATATATCTTTTAAGCTACAAAAATGTCTCAAAAATTTACAATAATTTCCTAAAAATCCTAAATTCTATCATATTCCTTATTTAATAGGAATACGCACATGCACACATATAATAATATATATAAACACACATACATTAATTATGTTAATAAACTAGTAGCATATAAATCCATAACTTATGAAATACATAAAAAATTATAAAAATCAAATATAAATTATGGGGGTTTACAAATGGTTAGAAGTAGATTATCTTAGTAGGTAATGGTTAGAAGTGGGTTATCTTGGTAGGTAATGGTTAGAAGTGGGTTATCTTAGCAGGTAAAGGTTAGGAATATGATACTTGACTTAGATTTGACCATGTTTGACCAAGGTTGACTGTTTTGACTCAAAGTCAACTGCAAATCAACATTGGACCTAGATTGGACTAGGAGTTAACCAGAGTTGACCAAAAGTCAACTGAGTCAACCATTAGCTAGTTTGACCTAGATTGGATTAGAAGTTGACCAGAGTTGACCAGTTGACCAAAAGTCAACTGTAGGTCAACCCTTGACCTAGTATGATCTAGATTGACTTGGTTTGACTTTGTTTAACCTAGTTTGACTTTCATTGACTTAGATGGACCTTGTTTGACTTTGTTTGACTTACCTTGACCTAGTTTGACTTTGTTTGACCTACCTTGACTTAGTATGATTTAGATTTACTTAGATTGACTTAGCATGACATAGTTTGATCAAGTTTGACTTTGCTAGACATAATATGACTTAGTATAACTTAGATTTACTTAGATTGACTTAGCATGACCTAGTTTGATCTAGTTTGACTTTGTTAGACCTAGTATGACTTAGTATGACTTAGTTTGATTTAGTTTGACTTAGTTGACTTGGTGTGACTTAGTTTGACTGAGTTTGACCTAGATTTGCATAGCATACACTAGAAATCATGTCATACACTGTTAACCCTATTTAACTCATGTATATCTTATCTTTAGGTCTGTGACTTCACTCGGAGCCTCGATATATTGTTTATATTTTCTACCAGATCTCAGGTGAGTACATTCTCTGATAGTATTTTTGTTTTATGATATTGTCTATGTTTCTTGTATTTAGTGTAGATATCCTTGTTCTTTTATCATACTGTTCACACGAATTGGTATTTTTTTGGATCCCGTCATGAGATGTTATTCCTTGGTATATCCTGTGCAAGTTTTTTTCTTGTTCCTTGTGCATTGTAAAGACGTGATTCCTGTGGAGGCTCGCAACCTTCTCACAGAATACGTGTCATGGTTGGATCTACTATACTAGTTGGGGGCGGGAGTATTAGCGTAGATATGTGATCAAATCCTTCCTGTACAAGATATTATTCCCTGTGAGTGTTAATCATACACCGCACATATGATTAGCCAGACCATTCTTCCTGTACAAGTTTCTAAGCCGATCACATGTTGAAACTAGTGCTAAACTCACATAGATTATAGTTTTTCTGATTCATGTACATGATATACATTGTTCTCTTGTTCTTACATTCATTTACAGTCTTGATATGCCTTACCCGAAAGAAATGTAGTGTTGTCGTACCATCAACATCGTCTAGTGCTCTACTAGTTTTAGCTAAAGTATTGTATAAATATTTTTTCGTCCATCCAACCTTATCCAGCCACTATTCTGGTGGACAAATAAATTCCATACCTCTAAAGTCGTCATCCCGAATTGCTTCATAAGCTTAGCTTGTTCCAGTTCTGCGGGTGATATCTTACGATGGGATTTCAAAAAAACTATTTCAAAATCATTCTCAGATTATGGTTGTGATGTACTCGAAATTTTTTGACAACCCACATATATAGAAATGGTGTACCCAATACGAAAAATTATTTGACAACCACTTATGTTATCACTTTTTGGCTCACGAATCCTGTTAGGAACTTCAATGTATTTCTTCTGTCTGAATTTTGCATTCGAACAACATCAAGTATGGACCATCAGCATCCCAAATTTATTTTTCTTTACTTCGTTCTTTCTAACACTGAAACCAACTGTTTTTGAATATATTCGGTAGAATGTCTCTGCTTCTTCAATAGAGTTGAACTGTAAGCTAATAATAACTTCATCTAAGAGATCCCTTGGGTCTTTGTTAATGTTGGCAGACTGTAATTTTTTTCATGATCGCTGCATCGAAATCCAGTGGAGATTCACCATCGTCCCTAATCATAATTAAACAAAATAAGTATGAGAAATCAATGTAAATATAATATATTTCTTAAATCCGTTAAAAAGGGTGAAGCGAAATAATATTTTGTTGTTTGCGTTGATGTCATCGTCATCGTTATGATGCATTTCTCCGTTATTTTCTTCCTATTGTTCTTTATCGTATCCTAAGAATCTTTGCTCATCATTCAAATCATCTGACACCGCAATTGAAGCGAATCCTTCTTCATCAACTAATTCTCCATGTGACGCTACCATTGAAGAAAACAATATGTGTTAGAAACCAACAGAAGAAACAAGAAATAATACAAATAGAAAAAGAAAAATGCTTTATGTACCATCAAAAACTCCCTCCTCAATGTACCTCTGCCACGTGGCCCTCTTCTATTGGGTCATGTCTTCCCCCAACTTCTTTCCAATTGCTTGGGACAATAAGGCAATACCATGTGGCGGAAGGACATAGAAGTGGGACATTTTGGAGGTACATATAGCATTACTCAAAAAACCCTTGAGTTATCCTAAAAGCATGCAAAATTTTAAATAAACAACTTCCAACAACACAATCTTTTCGTCTTCTGTGTACATGTTTTATTGAATTGTGTAGGATAAAGCATACAGCAATATTTAATGCTACGTTTACTAGTATGTAAATATTTCTAATGATATGGTATTAGTGAACACAATCGGAGAGAGAGAACCTTAGAGAGAGAGAGAGAGGGAGATGGGATAAAGAGAATTAGGCAAATATTCCTGCGGGCGAACCAAATGAAAAAATTGGGCGCTTGATTTAACATTTAAATTAAATTTAAATTCACAACTTAAAAATAGTATTAATATCTACAATATTATTGAAACTAGTTATAATATTAACACTACTGTTACCGGACCATATTCTGTTCGACTGGTAGCCCATCGGTTCGGAATGATATAGTTCCGTGCGGCCGGTTTGACCCATACCTGCAGAATTCCCTGAATTCAATTGTTCAAATCAATAAGTTTTTATTTCAATAGCTCCTTTTACTAATAACTACCATCATCACGTATCTTGTTTTACATTACGCGCGCAAAAGGATCGAGCTCGACTAGTTCTAGCGTACAAGTTTAGACGAACACTAATCGAGCCCGAGCAACGTGACATCAGCTAAGTTTCTAATACAGTGACATTACGTTAATTTAAAATTTACAATATTATTGAAACTAATATTAATATTAAAATTTAAAATAATTTTTGATTTAACATTTAAATTTACAACTTAAAAATAGTATTAATATCTACAATATTATTAAACTAGTATTAATATTAACACTACTGTTACCGGACCATATTCTGTTCGACTAGTAGCCCATCGATTCGGAATGATATAGTTCGATGCGGCCGGTTTGACCCATACCTGCAGAACCCTCGAATTCAATTTATCAAATCAACAAGTTTTTATTTCCATAGCTCCTTTTACTAATAACTACCATCATCACGTATCTTCTTTTATATTACGCACGTAGAAGGATCGAGCCCGACTAGTTCTAGCGTACGAGTTTAGATGAACACTTACCGAGCCCGAGCAACGTGACATCAGTTAAGTTTCTAATACAGTGCATTACTGTTAATTTAAATTTATAATATTATTATAACTAATATTAACATTAAAATTTAAATTAATTTTTGATTTAACATTTAAATTAGATTTAAATTCACAACCTAAAAATAGTATTAATATCTAAAATATTATTGAAACTAGAATTAATATTAATACTACTGTTACCGGATCATATTCTGTTCGACTGGTAGTCCATCGGTTCGGAATGATATAGTTCGATGCGACCGATTTGACCCATACTGCAGAATCTTTCGAATTCAATTGATCAAATCAACAAGCTTTTATTTCAATAGATCCTTTTACTAATAGCTACCATCATCACGTATCTTCTTTTACATTACGCACGTGAAAGGATCGAGCTCGACTAGTTCTAACGTATGAGTTTAGACGAATACTAACCGAGTCCGAGCAACGTGACATCAGCTAAGTTTCTAATACGGTGACATTACTGTTAATTTAAATTTACAATATTATTGAAACTAATATTAAAATTAAAGTTAATTTTTGATTTAACATTTAAATTATATTTAAATTCAAAACTTAAAAATAGTATTAATATCTACAATATTAGGGCCTGTTTGGTTGCACGAAAGTGTATGAAAGTGCGAAAGTGGAAAAACGAAACTTGCGCACGCGATGCGTACGCATAAATTTTGAGTTTCCAAAAGTTGTTTGGTTGATGGAATTGAAAAATATGAAAGTGGAGGAATAAGGAGTTTCGTTGTTTGGATGGTTGTTGAAAGTGGAAAAAAAGGAGTTTGGTTGGAGGTATGGTAAACCTAGGTATGGTTACCCCATTTTCATTTAGTTAGTAAATATGATTTGTTTTCTTTCATGCAATTAATTGATATAATTAGTAAATATAATTGTGTGTAGAGATTAAAAATTACACACTAATAAAGTTTTAATTAACATATAATTAATTTAATTATTATTATTATTATTATTATTATTACAATATAAATCACTCTCTCCCTCTCCTCTCTCTCTCCAGCCCACAGAAAGAAAACCTCCGCCCCCCTCTTCCGTCATCTCCCTTTCCCTCTCTCCACTCTCCTCCGCCTGCATCGTCGCCGTCGTCCACCCCGACACCTCGGCAGGTACCTCGGAAGAGCGGCGGTCGGCACCACATCCTCCTTCGGGGGTCCAAGTTGGTCACCGGCCCAGCGTCGCCAGCGTCGCCGCGTCCAAGGTGGCCGCCGGCCCCGCGTCCAGCACCTCTGTCCAAGGTGGCCGCCGGCCTCGCGTCGTCCAGTGCCGCCGCGTCCAGCGTCCCGCATCGCCAGCGTCGCCGCGTCCAAGGTGGCCGCCGGCCCCGCGTCCAGCGCCTCTGTCCAAGGTGGCCGTCGGCCTCGCGTCGCCCAGTGCCGCCACGTCCAGCGCCCCGCGTCAAGGTGGTCACCGGCCCCACGTCGCCCAGCGCCACCACGTCCTGTTCACTTTCATGGAGTTTCCTAAAAAAAATTAGGATGTGAAACTGAAGAAAATTTGGGGGGACAGGAACTGCAACATGTCAATTCAGTTCACTTTCATGGAGTTTCCTTGTAGCAACCAAACACTTGAACTGATTCAAGTTTCGTGCAGTTGCAAATTTTTGAGTAGTTTCAGCCGAGTTTCGGCTAACCAAATAGCCCCTTATTGAAACTAGTATTAATAATAACACTACTTTTACCGGACCATATTCTGTTTGACTGGTAGCCCATCGGTTCGGAATGATATAGTTCGATGCGGCCGGTTTGACCCATACCTGCAGAACCCCCCGAATTCAATTGATCAAATCAACAAATTTTTATTTCAATAGCTCCTTTTACTAATAACTATCATTATTACGTATCTTCTTTTACATTACGCACGCAAAAGGATCGAGCTCGACTAGTTCTAGCGTACGAGTTTAGACGAACACTAACCGTGTCCGAGCAACGTGACATCAGCTAAGTTTCTAATACTATTGAAACTAGTATTAATATTAACACTACTATTACCGGACCATATTTTGTTCGACTGGTAGCCCATCGGTTCAGAACGATATAGTTCGATGCGGTCGGTTTGACCTATACCTACAGAACCCCCCGAATTCAATTAATCAAATCAACAAATTTTTATTTCAATAGCTCCTTTTACTAATAACTATCATCATCACGTATCTTTTTTTACATTATGCACGCGAAAGGATCGAGCTCGACTAGTTCTAGCATACAAGTTTTGACGAACACTAACCAAGTCCGAGCAACGTGACATAAGCTAAGTTTCTAATACAGTGACATTACTGTTAATTTAAAATTTACAATATTGTTGAAACTAATATTAATAATAAAATTTAAATTAATTTTTGATTTAACATTTAAATTAGATTTAAATTCACAACTTAAAAATAGTTAAAGTTAAAATTCAATTTTTGATTTAAATTCTACAATATTATTGGAACTAGTATTAATATTAATACTACTGTTACCGGACCATATTCTGTTCGACTGATAGCCAATCGGTTCGGAATGATATAGTTTGATGCGGTCGATTTGACCTATACCTGCAGAACCTCCCGAATTCAATTGATTAAATCAACAAGTTTTTATTTCAATAGCTCCTTTTACTAATAACTACCATCATCACGTATCTTCTTTTACATTACGTACGCGAAAGGATCGAGCTCAACTAGTTCTAGCGTACGTGTTTAGACGAACACTAACCGAGTCCGAGCAACGTGACATCAGCTAAGTTTCTAATATAGTGACATTATTGTTAATTTAAAATCTATAATATTATTGAAACAAATATTAATATTAAAACTTAAATTAATTTTTGATTTAATATTTAAATTAGATTTAAATTCACAACTTAAAAATAGTTAAAGTTAAAATTTAATTTTTGATTTAAAATCTACAATATTATTGGAACTAGTATTAATATTAACACTACCGTTATCGAACCATATTCTGTTCGACTGGTAGTCCACCGGTTCGAAAAGATATATTTCGATGCAGCCGGTTTGACCCATACCTGCAGAACTCCCTCCCCCCCCCCCCCCCCACGAATTCAATTGATCAGATCAACAAGTTTTTATTTCAATAGCTCATTTTACTAATAACTACCATCATCACGTATCTTCTTTTACATTACGCACACAAAAGGATCGAGCTCGACTAGTTCTAGTGTACGAGTTTAGACGAACACTAACCAAGCCCAAGCAACGTGATATCAGCTAAGTTTCTAATACAATGATATTACTGTTAATTTAAATTTTACAATATTATTAAAAATAATCTTAATATTAAAATTAATTTAATTTTTTATTTAACATTTAAATTATATTTAAATTCATAACTTAAAAATAGTTAAATTTAAAATTCAATTTTTGATTTAAAATCTACAATATTATTGGAAATAGTATTAATATTAACACTACTGTTACCGGACCATATTTTGTTCGACTGGTAGCCCATCGGTTCGGAATGATATAGTTCGATGCGGCCGGTTGACCCATACCTGCATAACCCTCCGAATTCAATTGATCAAACCAACAAGTTTTTATTTCAATAGCTCCTTTTACTAATAACTACCATCATCACGTATCTTCTTTTACATTACACACGCGAAAGGATCGAGCTCGACTAGTTCTAGCGTGCGAGTTTAGATGAACACTAATCGAGTCCGAGCAACGTGACATCGGCTAAGTTTCTAATATAGACATTACTGTTAATTTAAGATTTACAATATTATTAAAATTAATATTAATATTAAAATTTAAATTAATTTTTGATTTTACATAAAAATTAGATTTAAATTACAACTTAAAAATAGTTAAAGGTAAAATTTAATTTTTGATTTAAAATCTACAATATTATTGGAACTAGTATTAATATTAACATTACTATTACCGAACCATATTCTGTTCGACTGGTAGTCCATCGGTTCGGAATGATATAGTTCGATGCGGCCGGTTTGACCCATACCTGCAGAACCCTCCGAATTCAATTGATCAAATCAACAAGTTTTTATTTCAATAGCTTCTTTTACTAATAACTACCAACATCACGTATCTTCTTTTACATTACGCACGTGAAAGGATCGAGCTCGACTAATTCTAGCGTACGAGTTTAGACGAACACTAACAGAGCCCGAGCAACGTGACATCAGCTAAGTTTCTAATAAGTGACATTACTATTAATTTAAAATTTACAATATTATTGAAACTAATATTAATATTTAAATTAATTTTTGATTTAACATTTAAATTAGATTTAAATTCACAACTTAAAAATAGTTAAAGTTAAAATTCAATATTTGATTTAAAATATATAATATTATTGGAACTAGTATTAATATTAAAACTACTGTTACCGAACCATATTCTGTTCGACTGGTAGCCCATCGGTTCAGAATGATATAGTTCGATGCGGCTGGTTTGACCCATACCTGCAGAACCCTCCGAATTCAATTGATCAAATCAACAAGTTTTTATTTCAATAGCTCCTTTTACTATTAACTACCATCATCACGTATCTTCTTTTACATTACGCACGCGAAAGGATCGAGCTCGACTAGTTCTAGCGTACGAGTTTAGACGAACACTAACCGAGCAACGTGACATCAGCTAAGTTTCTAATACAATGACATTAATGTTCATTTAAAATTTATAATATTATTGAAACTAATATTAAAATGAAAATGAAAATTAATTTTTGATATAACATTTAAATTAGATTTAAATTCACAACTTTAAAACAGTTAAAGTTAAAATTCAATTTTTGATTTAAAATCTATAATATTATTAGAAATAGTATTAATATTAACATAGAACTTCCAAATAGTCTTTTCCTTGTTCGGTCACCCCCCCATGCGGGTTACACCTCCGAAATGAGCGGGTTAAATAGCCTTTTCCATTAAGAAAAGAACCCATCCGACTAGAGGGAAACAAAGGAGAGAAGAAGAAGAAGAGTCACAATGGAGAGAAGCAAGAATAAGATCAACAGCAGCGGATGGGCCGTCATCCCTACGAAGATTCTCTCAATACACTGGTACTGTCGGGAATGCCTACGGCTTAGGTCATGTGCAATGTGGCCCCAATGTGTCGTTCGTGGTGGAAGGCGCTGAACGGTCCCCTATACTATTGGTCCAACGTGGACTTGGAACAGTGGTGCCGAAGGGGCCATCAAACCGCAGAGATTAGTTTGACCGTAAAGAAGCTCATGGCTTATAGTACGAGAATTCTATTGTCCTCCTCCGCATACAAGCTCGACGAAGCCGCCTTCTCTTTTGCATGTTATAGGCCTATGCAAAATTTAATTTTGTCTTATTCTAATACTTTATTTTTTCTATTACAAAATTTTATGTATACTTGGTTAATTTCTATTGATGTTTTTCCCTTTTTATAATACAGTGGAAAAAATTTAAGGGTGTTGCGCATTCTGAAGTGCGACGTGAGTGATAAAACTTTCATGAGACACTAGGAGTTTCTTCCGGTGCTGGAAGAACTCGACATTAGCTACTACCTCTATATCACGTCGAGTGGAATATTTTTCGTTGGCAAGTACTTCCACCGTCTGGTCAAGTTGAAGAGGAATATGCCCCTCCATATTTCATGGTCAGGAACAGATTCATGCTGAACACGTTGAACAAGACGGAGGGAAAGGCCATGGCCGATTCGATGCCACGTCTCAAGCACCTAGAGATGGGCTCAGGCATATTCAATGGAGACACGCTACGATTTATCATATGCAACTGCAAGGGTCTTCACGTGCTCGACATACATGGGTGCTTCAACGTGCACTTCAACGACAACCTCAGAAAAATTTGTGATTTAATACAGAGGTTTAAACGACCCTTTGATGATGTAATCCTAAGGGAACGTGGATACGAGATGTATAGTAATTTAGATCTCATCAATCAGTCCTGGGGTGAATGGTTCTTCTGACATTAGCATGTATGCATGCATTTCTTTGTATTTTTTATATTTATATGATATCAATATTTTATCCTCAATGCAATGGGTTATTAATGTTAAAGTGTTATTAATGTTCTTAGTATGGGTATCATCTGATCTATTGATATCCTTCATTTCGGAGAAATTGCAAAATTATCCAAATTAATGTTCTTAGACCATGTGAAGACAAATTTTGACGGTGCAAATAGCCCTGATACTGACTGTATCAGTGATTAACATTGTGAGTTCATTGAACTCATTTGGAGTTCATTTCATCCATACAAAACCACTTTGGAAGTGGTTTTGTTCACCCACCAAAGTGGTTTTCACCTTTAATTTGACACGTGTCAAATTTTTTAGTAAAGGGTGAACAAACACCCTAGTATTTGTGGGTGAACAAAAATGAACTCTTAATATTAATACAACATCTCAGTGTAATCATATCCAAAAGATTTTGATATTTTCCCACACAATGATGACATTTTACCTTCTTTAAGATGAATTTTGGCAGTACAAATTCCACTCATATTTACGATATCAGTGCCATTCACCATAATTAATGGTGATCGATACACATTTATACAACAAGAGTGGTCCAGAGAAGATACGAAAAAATTGGTTTCTTTTTTACAACCCTTTAAAATCTATTTATACAACCAAACAGCCAAACTATTCATCTTTACCAGCCTTCAAAACCAATTTATATAGATTCAAAACCAAACAAAATAGCCAAACTATTTAAAATTTACAACCCTTCAGAACAGTCTCAAAAGGGAGAAGAGCAAAACCTACATTTGCGGATGGGCCAACATTTCCAACGGGATCCTAGCCATGGTTTTGGTGCTAGCGGAGATGTCGTCTGAGGAGGTCGTCCGCTTGTCTATCGTTTGCCGGTCGTGGTTGAAGGTGCTCTATTGTCTCTGCTTCTGTTCAGACGTCAAGTTGACCCTGTCATATCCTATATTTTTCTAAAATATGTATAGGACCATATTCGGTATTTATGGTGATTTTAAAATTTCGTATTTATTTAAATTTTATTTTAATTCTTGGATCCTGATTTGGTCAGGATTGTTGAGGCCTGGAACTTGGTTATTATCACTGTCGGTATCATTTATTGAAGTTTACATTGTTAGCTTCATTATAGGATTTTTTCTATTATTATTGTTATCACCATTATTATTATTTATTAAAAATTCCTACATCTACCCCCCTTTTTTTCTAACCCTAACCTAACTCTCCCCCACTCTTCTCATAGCCCCCGATAGCTTCCCCTCTCTCCCCGAGCTCACCCCCTTCATGGAGAGCAGCACCCCCAAAAATTTCCTCTCCTTTCTCTCTTCACTCTCTCTCCCTCTCTCTGCTTTCCTCTTTCCTCACTCCCCCCTCCTGAGCTCACCTTCTCCTTCCCCTCGTTCTCCTTCCAGCCACCACCACTTCAGCCGCCACCGCCATGGCGACCACCTCCATCGTCGCCATCGCCTCCATCACCACCATTGCCTCCATCTCCGGTCTCCACTGCCGCGGCCACCCTCCTAGCCACCACCCTCGCCACCATCATCATCGTCTTTATCTCCTCCTCCGCCCCTTTCTTTTCCCTTCAGCCGCTGCGCTGCCTGCTGCCGCCGCGAGCGCCGCCGCCGCAGCCGTCCTCCCTCCGTCGTTGGGAGCCCCGACCCGACCTGGCCGAGCCCCGGTGAGTTCCTCCGGCCGTCCCCTCTCTCTGTCCTTCCTCCTCCTGCTGGCGGGCTGAGCCCCCCCGCGCACAGGCGACAGCTCCTCCGCCCCCTCCTTTCTTCTTTTCCCCAGCGACCAGCACCACCGCCGTGCCTCCGCCGTGAGTGCAGCAACGCCTCAAGCGGCGGGATGCCCTTGGGCCCCGTACTTCTCGAGCAGCGTGCATCCTCGGGTTTTACGCTATCCTCGGGCCACATGCCTTGGGTCGCATACAACCTCGTATGGTGCACTGCCTCATGCTTCGTGTATTTCTTCGTTTTGCGTGTGTCTCGAGCCCTGCGCTGTCTCGGGTACCGTGCCATCTTGATTTACGTGTTACCTTATTTTTTGTGTTCCGAGCTTTGTGCCTATCTCAATTTTTGTGTCATTCCGATTTACGTGCCCGTACCGACTTGTGTGCCGCCTCGATTGTGTGCCACTTTGGACTTCGTGTCGCATTGATTTGCATACACACATCGATTTGTATGCTGTATTGAATTGTGTGCTTCCTTGAGTCTTGTATCGTCTCGATTTGCTGTATGCCTCGATTTGCGTACCCAGCTCGATTTACGTGTCGTATTAATTCGGGCGCCATCCCGATATTTATGGTTCCTCGACCTACGTGCATGTCTCGATTTATGTGAACGTTATGTTTCTCGCTCGCCTCGATCTTCGTATTATCTCGTTACATGCACGTCTCAGTTTGCGTGTCCGTATCGATCCCCGTGTCTCAATATTTCGTACCAGATCCCTGTACTGCTTGTGGGACCTACACGATATAGCCTCCTGCCATCCATTGTGATTTCCATTATTATTTTATTAATATATTCTAATGATTGTTTATATGTGTGTTCTGAGGACCTCGATTGGTGTGCAAGCTTGGATCATGATTGCCGAAGACTTGCTTACCTAGCCGAGCCCTCTAGGCAAGTATCCCTTGCTCATCTACAGCTCTTGCCCTCTCTGCTGGATTTTATTTATTTAATTAATTATAATTGTTAATGTATAGCCATGAGTAGTATAGCATAGTAGTAGAACTGCTATGATGATAACTTAGGATAGCTTGGTTCGATACCGGGTTAGGTCATATCGGACAACTCGGACGGGTCATCCACACCTCCGAGGACACGAGCATGACTCACGAGTATGGACTGTCCCCATATGCCCCGTGTCCGACTCGCGATCGGGTAACGGCTTGGCTAACTGTTTCTATGACTTTTTTTTGTGGCTTGGATATGACTGGGGGTCTTGATGCGCCCTGTGTGGCGGTTCTTGTTGAATGTGTTGGCTTTGCGTCCAGTACGCATCGTAGCGCTGCTGGAGGCCGAGACTTAGTGTTCTCGGCTATGGCTTGGGTCCCAGTACGCATCGCAGTGCTTCTGGAAGCTGAGACATAGTGTTCTCATTCTGTGATTCTGCGGCGGGTTGTGCCGAGTGGATTTAGCCCCAATTCGCTGGGAGCTCTCGTCCAGAATACAGAGGAGATTCTGTCGAATTTTTCTAGAATTCTCGGTCGGGAATTTGGTTCAAAGAATTAGGCAGAACCATTCCTTTGGTTTGCTGATCTAGACTAGTTCTTACTTATTTTGGATATAGTGGCCTGATTCCAGTACTTGCTAGGTAGACTCACAACTAGACTAATCGCCTAGCTCTTGACCTGTCTTGTCCGTCGGATAGCGTGAGGAGCGCGGTTCCACTCGGGAGACAGTTTGCAACCCTGGTCCTTATTTGGTTTAAGGGTTGTAGATTTGCTCCAGAGCGGTTCATGTAATCCTTGCCATTTTTTCGGTGACATTAATTAGTAGATTTTTGTCCCCTGGCCATCCTTTCTAAGAGTTATCCTAGTTTAGCTAGATAGGGCTACCAGTTTTCCTATGTATCAAGATTTGTGACTTGGATATGTTTGAGGATTGAGTATTACTGAGAGTATGATTCCGGGATCTTGATTTGGTAGGCTCACGTGGATTCTTGGATGGTGAGGTGATTCCTTTTCGATGTTCTATTTTGATCAGATATGATTATGTGGATTCTTGGATTTTGGTGATCGCGAGTGTTTCGCGGAATGAGGAGAATATCGAGGGTATTCCTATATATGATTTTACTCGACTTTCCAAATGCCCAAAACCTGGTTTGTTTGCTATATCTTGGTAGTGGTGAGACTTGTTTGCTGATAGCTTGTGATCATTGATTCAGAGGATTCTTATGGGCTAGAGGGCCTAGCATTGTTTATAGTGATGATCATGGTATTTGGTGATTGTCTTTCTTGATGTGATATTTACTCCATCGTGGATGGAAGACTCCCGATAGATTGATCCAGTGGATAGACCGACTTGATGATTAGAGTTGTAGGCTCCATTGTATACTTGATGGGATATTATAATAGAAATCCCGACCATGTACTTGACCTGATATCCATGCCACGATGTGGGCAGATGACTTCCAGTCGACGATGCAGGTATTATTGGATGTTAGGGAGATTGTGATGATTGTTTGTTATTTAGCTACATTAGTTGTGGATTGTTATCGTGCGTTGGTACCGTACGATTCTTACCCTCACTTATTGTTCATACATGTTCTTCTGCTTGTTATTATCCTGCTAGCTTTTCTTCGCCCGTCCTTGAGCCTTCCTTTCTGGTACTTACTACGGTTGGCCTGACCAATCTTGGATTGTTTCCAGATTGCCAGTGACCGACCCGGTGGATCTTTCAGATTTGACTTGGAGGATGAGCTTCAGTTCCAGACTATGCTAGGAATTGTAGGAAAGTATGCTCATCTACATTATTATTTTGTATTATAGACTCTTGATTATCATATGAGTACTTCCTGCTTTCCATAAGATTCTCTCTTGTAGTTATTTTCTTGTTATTGCCTGTGGGTATAAGATCGGATCTAGGCCATAGATTGATTGCATGCTAGGATACCCAGCTTGATTGACAGTCGTCATTGCCGTATAATATATTCGTACCATATACGGTGTAGCTGGCCGACGTCCGTCCCCGTATTCCGGTACCGGAGCATGACAGACCCAGTGGTACCGCAGGGTTAACCTAATCTCGAAAATTGACGAGGCGGTAAAAAAGCTAGTGGCGTACAGTGAGGGAAATCTAACCTCCCTCTCTGTTTACAAACTCGGCAAAGAGGCCTTCTCCTTTACTTCTTCAAGGCCAGTACACGTTATTTTTAATCTATTTTGTTTCATAAGTTATAAGTTGTTAATTTTGATTTTTTGTTTTTCTAGTTATACCACTATTTATAATATAGTGTAAAATTTTTAAGGGTCCTGCGAATGCCAATAAGCAACGTGAGTGATAAAATGTTTGAGGAACATTTAGAGTTTTTTTCGGTTCTGACAGAACTCGACATCAGCTACTGCCTGCACATTACGTCTAAGGGCATCGAACTCCTCGAAAGTTGTTGCCAGCGTCTAGTTACGCTGAAGAGGAACATGCCACCTCCGCAGTTCATGATCATGAAGGGATTCAAGAAGGACACCTTCGACAAGTCAGAGGCAATGGCCGTGGCCTCTTCGATGCCGCATCTCGAGCACCTCGAGGTAAAGTTTGGCATGTTTGACGATAATAGGCTGAGAGCTATCATGACGGAGTGCACGGATCTTCGCGTACTCGACCTAAGAGTATGCTGGAATGTGCTGCTAGATGGGGACCTCAAGTACATACATGGTTTGGTAGATTTTGTAACGGATCCCTTCGAGGATCAGAATGGGAGGAGGAGAATGATGATTCACTTGAACTAGGTGATAAACCGTAGTTGGATTACGAAATGTCATATGATTTTTCTGACTGTTAATATTAAATGATTCTTATTCATTGCAAGGCTACTGTGTGCTATATTATAAGACTATATAGGATTATGATTGAATCTAATATTTTTTAACAGCGTCATAAATGTTTATGATACGAGCTAAATGTGTCGGCTAAGATCGAAAAATGTGTTTCCAAATTTTTAACAAGGTTCTTGTATTATTATAGGTTGCAAAAGAAAAGGACTTAAAATTAGTTTAGATTAATCATACTCAGATTTCTTTGTGTATTAGAACAAATTAAATTTGATTATAATTATAATTCTGCTGTAAATATGGATAATTCATATTATTATTTGGTGTACATAACCTATGTCTTTTGGTTATCCATAACCTATGACATTTGATTATCCATAACTTATGTCTTTTAATATTTCTCCTTTAATTATCATGATGATGTTAAACCTCCATTGTAAGCCTATATAAAGGGCTCTTCTCAAGATGATTGAGACAAGTGAATGAAGAAACAATTTTCTCCATTTTTCTTTCTCCATTTCTTTGTTTTACAATACGTTATCAGCACGATGCTCTAGAAAATAGAAGAAGGGAGAAATAGTTCTCTTAAGAAAAGAAAGGTATTGAAGAGGTAAGTCTAATTTTATATACTTAGATACATGCATATTTTAGAAAAATTAAATACACGTTTGATTTATGTGTTTATAGATCGATTAGAACGTGAGTGTTCTAGATCTACTTTTTTTTTACTTTTAGATCTAAATATGTATTGAACATGTTCACAAAATTTCATTCAAAATAAAAAATTTATGATAATCTATTTAAGATTATGTATAAATTTTATTTCTATATGTTTTCATATGAACTATGAAATTAATCTAGAACATCTTAAAATTTTCTTCACTTATTTGGAGTTAGTTAATTTCATTAAATTAGTTCATGTGAATTGGTTATTTCTATTATCTTATTTATTTGAATTCTATAGTGTACTACTTCACATTGTTGTATATGTGAATTGAATTATATTAAAAAAAGTACCCAAAATAAATTATTATATAATGATCACATTGTTGTATATGTGATAAACATAAGATATAATATTCTTTAGTAGCATTTTATCACATTGTTGTATATGTGATACACATAAGACATAATATTCTTTGATAGAGTTTTATCACATTGTTGTATATGTGATACACATGAGATAAATTCTTTGATAGCAATATAATATTCTTTAGTAGCATTTTGTCACATTGTTGTATATGTGATACACATAAGACATAATATTACTTGATAACATTTTATCACATTGTTGTATATGTGATACTTCTTTGACAACGTTCTACCATATTGTTGTATATGTGATACACATAAGGTATATTCTTTGATAGTGTTTTATCATATTGTGGCATATGTGAAGTTTTGTATCCTTTAAAGTGCTTATTAATTTTATTATTAATTTACATCTAATATAATTATTTTCTGTCATGTGGATGTCGAATCTTGTAAAGTTTGAATTCAAAGCTCTTGATGTGAGCAGAGATAATTATTTATCATGACAATGGATGCAAAGTTGTAGTTGCAGTCCAACAAGCTTGATGGTACAATTAAGAAGAAAATTAAAGAAAGTTCTAAAGCCAAGGTCAAGACTTTGATTTGATTTTTCTACGACATCATATCCATGATAATCTAAAGACAGGATATCTATGTGAGGATGATCCAATGAATTTGTGGACATATCTAAATGATAGATTTGACCACCAAAGGATAGTAATCCTTCTGTCTGCTCAAACTGAATGGTTGAATTTAAGATACTATGACTATAAAAATGTTAAATAATATAATTGTGCTCTGTTTAATATTGTTCCTCGCCTTAGATTGTGCAGAGAAAAAGTAACAGAGACTCAAATGATTGGGAAAATCCTCTTTATTTTTCATGCAAATAATGTGCTTTTGTAGCAATAATATCGTGAAAGAAATTTCATAAATTACTTTGAACTGATGACTATCTCAGTATAGAAAAGGTAAATAGTAACGTTCTCATAAAAAATCACAACTCTAGACCAGCTGGGTCAATGGCAATTTCTGAGACAAATGCTAATTTTGGAATTAGCAGAGGTCATGGTAGAGGACGTGGAAGAGGGAATGAAAAAAATATGGAAGATTTGGTCATGGTTATCAACCTTACAAAGGTTGAAACAATGGTTCATGAAAGAATAAATGAACAAGTAGACAACACCCTCTAACAAAGGGAATCAAGTTACAAATGGACAGTTTGAGAAGATGCTAATACAATTTTTATTTTTATTGAATGAGCACTCGGTCAATATATGTTTATTTCAAGTATTTATAAACTATTTATATTTGAAGTAATGCCTTTGGTTTCCATCATGGAATATCTAGGCCACGAGAGTTTTGTTTTATTGAAAAAATATATATATTATAAATTTGGAGTTACATTTCTATAATATGATATTATCATTTGAAATGCTTAATTTTTCTTATTATACTTATGCTAGCTAGAATATATAAGTTCATAATATTTTTATTTTGCTTCATGGAGTAGTAATGCATGCTTGTCGTAAATATGACAAAGATAGACATTGATTTAGCAATGTCGAGCTACTCAACAAGAGATTAAGAGATTGAAAGAATCTAAGAAAAATGACTTAGATATGTGTTTGGTCCCTTTCTCACCCAGCCCTACCTACTTCAGTGAAGCTGGAACCGAAAAAGACCTGGTTCCACACACATAAGATAGGCAGAAGGTATGGGACGACCAGTTCACCACGGAAAGCGAATTCGATCCTATAGTCGTCTTCTTCGTATCTAAAGTATGTCACTTTCGGATAGCTAGATTCGATAGCAACCTATGCTAACATGGCATCAGTCTTAGATGTTCGATAAGGCAGATCTGTGGGCATTCATTCAAACAAGACTTTTAGCCGAGTCCCCTTCTTTCTTAGGTGTATTATTCTACATTTTCCCAAAAGGACATTCATTCATTTCTTTCTTTCCCGTCAACCACTATGTCGAAAATGATGCTACAAATCAAGACCCGAAAAGGAGAAGGACCGGTGTGGGGCATTTGGGAAAGTCGGGCTGATCGGGTGTCTTCATTCAAGCGACAGTACAGAGGAAGAACGAAATGAAGTGAGAGGCCGGGGGGTAGGGAAAAGAGTCGAGTTGATAAGGCTCGACGATCGGGAGAAGCAAACAAAATCCGGATTTGGCCGAAAAAGATGCCACGCTATGGATACCATGACCGATCACCATCAAGAAAGAAGAATTTCTCTAAATCACTTTGGGTCATCTCCGCCTTCACTTGAAGGATAAGTTTTTCAACACCCCGCCTACTTACTTTTCCAGCCAGAAAGGGGACTAGACTAGTCTCTTAGTTAGCCAGTCAAGGTGTCAAACGAGCAAAGCAAGGGCTAGGTCAAGGTCAAAGAGAAAAAGGGTAAAGGGTTCTTTCTCGTAAAGCACTCTTGTTATCATTCCTCGCCTTACTACCAAAGGCCGTGAGGCTTTCCCTGGGGATGTTTTCTATTTACATTCCCGTCTCTTAGAAAGAGCCACTAAACGATCGGACCAGACAGGTGCAGGTAGCTTGACTGCCTTACCCGTCATTGAAACACAAGCTAGAGACGTATCGTCCTATATCCCCACTAATGTGATCTCCATTACAGATGGACAAATTTGTTTGAAAATAGAGCTCTTTTATCGCAGAATTCTTCTAGGATCAGAAGGAACCGCTATAATGACCACCACGTGCGTTTTATTTTCTTCGATCTTCTCTTTTCTTGCTTTTTATGAAGTCGCACCGGGAGCTAGTGCTTGCTAGGTCGATTATCGGAAGTGAAGTTGTGAAGCGCCGCAATCCTTTTTATAGAAGATAGAAGAAAGGTGATTTATCAATGAATAAGCATAATCAAGGAGAAAGCCGAAAGAATATCAAAAGATCGAATCACTTTGTGTATCTTGCAGGTCGTGACCTTTGGTGGTATTTCTTTTCTCCTCTTCCTGTTCTATTGATCAGAAGGCAGTGCCATGCCGGTTTAGAATTCCTCCCGGCACGGTCGCCTCCCTTTTTCGTAACAAAAAAAAGAAGACAAAGAAGGCGACCAGAGGGAGGACCTCGATGTTGACTCATCCACATCCTGGGGTTGAAGAAATCAGAGGACCTGCTTTTGATATTAGCTCACTCAGTTAACACGAACAAATAAAGATCAGAACAGTTTCTTTTAGGAAGTTTCAAAAGTGCAGTTAGTTGGCTCCCCCTTCCAGTCCAGGTTAAAAGATTGAGAGAAAAAGAAAATGTGCGAGACGGCCGGCATCAAGCAAGCCTACCTCGTTCTCAAATTCTTCCTAAAGGCTTTTGGCATTACTTGCAATAGAGGTATGACTGATCACTACCAGAAGCATCTAGATAGTGCTACAACACATATATCCAAGAAAAATGACTTAGATATGCGTTTGGTAGATAGTACTACAACACACATGAATTTGAAGAATCAAAGTTTTTGCCAAAGTTAGTATTTGACATGCATAAAGTGCCAATAATAGCTGGACCAGCCATATAATTGAGGTTTTTGGAAGAGCACACGTCATGTTACCTAATGGTACTCAAACCTATTTGCAGAATGTGTTATATTCAAGTAGTTCTGTAAAGAAATTTGTTAAGTTTCAAGGATATACACAAAATAGGTACCATAATGAAACGCGAAATGATAACAACAAAGAGTCATTATGTAGCACATCTAATGTTGGGAGCAAAAGACTCACATTAGAAAAATTATCTTGTTTTTCGGTGGGTTTGTATTTCACCACCATTGGCATAATTGAATCTAACATGAATGTGGCAAAATATATAGCCAGTGATCATGTCTTATATAATATTTGGCATGACCATTTGGGTCATTCCGGACAAATTATGTTCAATCAGATCATTGATAATTTTTTGGATATTTATTGAAAAATTACGATATTGGCTTATCGAAGAATCAACTATATGTTCCTTGTTTACAAAAGAAGATTATAACTAGACCATCTTTTCTAAAAGTTAAGAATGAGTCTCCTACTTTCTTGTAAAGAACATAAGGAGACATTTGTGGTCATATTCACCCTGCTAGTGGTTCTTTTTAAGACATTTTATGGTACTCATAGATGCATATATTAAGTGGTCATATGTTTGTCTATTGTCTACTAGAAATCTTGTATTTTCTCGTCTTTTAGCCCAAATTATTAAACTTAGATCTCAGTTTCCTAATCATACGACTATATTAATTAGTCTTGATAATGCCGCATAATTTATCTCATAAGCTTTTGATAATTATTGTACATCATTAGTGACTGAGATAAGAGCATCATGTTTTCCAGTGCACACACAAAATGGGTTAGCTGAGTCATTTATTAAACATCTTCAACTTATAGCTAGACCTCTACTAGTGCAATTGAGTTTATTAAAAATTATGGCTTGAGACATGATATTTTACATGTTGCATCTTTAGTTAAATTTAGACCCATTGCCTTCCATATTATTTTATATATACAACTTGTTAGTGGTAAACAACCAAATATTTTATATTTGAGAAAGTTTAGATATACAGTATGTCCCAGTTCCATCTCCCAAAAGAACTAATTAAGATGGGATCCTAATAATGTTTGCAAAATATACATTAGTTTGAGTTTTCTTACATAATAAGATATTTAAAAATTAATGACTGATGATGTCTTTACTACAAGATTTGATGATTGCCAATTTGATGATAGAGTCTTTCCGCCGTTAGGGGGAGGTATAAGCAACAAAGTGTTCATACAGAACAAACTATTGCTAATTAACGACGTGAATTGACATGGTATACACCTACTCTATCGATCTCATTAAGTTCGAAGAACTCCATAATGTGATTATGAGATAAGAAGAATGATACATTTGCAAGAAATTGAAAATCAATTACCTGATGCATTTAATGTTGCGGTAAAGGTAACTATATCATATATGCCAGCCATAATCATTGTTCCAATTGGACAAAATTCAAACAAGGTGGCAAATGAATCCATTACTACACTCAAAAGCATGGTAGGCCTATAGGTTCCAAGGATAGTGCTCCTAGAAAGAGGAAAGCTAATGAAACATCTTGTCCTGATAAAAACCCAATAGTGGCTGGAGCTCCGAAAACAAATAATGAATATGTGCATGTTTCCAAATTCACTGAAATGCCTCTGGATGCCTCTAAAGAGGCACATGTACCTGAAAATAAAGAGATCTCGATATTCCATACATGTTCAGGTAAATTATGGAATAGAAAAGCACTTATCATCGATGACATATTTAGCTATGCAGTAGCTACTGAAATATCAAAGGACAATGATGATTGTGAAAATGAACCACGTAGTATAAATTAATGTCGATAAATAAAAGATTGGCCAATCTGGAAAGATGCTATTCAAGCATAATTAAATCTTTAGAAAAATGTGGTGTGTTTGGACCTATAGTGAAAACACCAATGGACATAAACCATGTTGGTTTTAAATAGATGTTTCGTGAGAAAACGAAGTGAGAGGAACAAAGTTCAAAGATATAAATTCTGACTTGTAGCACAAGGTTTCTCTCAAAGACCTGGAATTGACTATGTTGAGACATACTCTCCAGTTATGGATATCATTACCTTTTGATATCTAATTAGTCTCGCGGTTTCTAAAAATCTTGATATAAGATTTATGGATATTGTAACTGCATATTTGTATGGAGACTTAGATATTGACATCTATATAAAAATTCCAGAAGGATTTACAATGCCAGAGGCTAAGTCAAAAGGAATGTGTTTAATTAATCTTAGAAGAGCATTATATGGGGTTGAAATAATCCACAAGAATGTGGTATAATCGTCTTATCATATATTTGACTAAAGAATGATACAAAATAGTAAAATTCACCCATGTGTCTTCATTAAGAAATTCATAAATGAATTCTCAATAGTAGCAGTATATATGGATGATATAAAACCTGATCAGGTCTCCTACAGAATTGGAGAAAACTGCAAACTATTTGAAGAATGAGTTTTAAATGAAGACTTGGAAAAAGATAGCTTAGTCTCGGTTTGCAAATAGAACGAAGCTCCAGTAGGATATTAGTGCATCATTTTCGATATATTGAAATAATTTTGAACTGATTCATAATGGATAAAGTACAACCATTAAGTAGACCAATGGTTGTACGCAGGTTGGATTTGGATAAATGTCCATTACAACCAAAGAGAGAAGATAAAAAAGTTTTTGGTCCAGAAATGTCGTATTTAAGTGCTATTGGAGCACTACTATATCTAGCCAATGCACAAGATCGGATATTATATTTTCTGTTAATTTATTATCTAGATATAGTTTTTGCACCTACACTTAGATATCGGTATGGGGTTAAACATATATTGAGATATTTTCATGGAACAACTAACAGGAGATTATTTTATAAATGTGATTCCACCAACAATTTTTGTCTAGTTGGTTGTACAGATTCAAATATCTTTCTGACCCTCATAAGGGTTGCTCCCAAACAGGTTATGTATTTATTAATAACCATGCAGCTATATCTTTACTACCAACAAAGCAAGGTTCAGTAGCAACTTTCTCTAACCATGCAGAATTAATTGCGTTACAAGAAGCAACAAAAGAAAGTATGTGCTTGCGATCAATCATTCATCATATAAGAGTAAATTGTCAACTACTCACAGTTACAGGTGAGCCTACAATAATATTCAAAGACAATACGGCTTGCATTACAGAATTTCGAGAGGGATTCATTAAGGGAGATCGAATAAGCAACTTCCACCAAAAATTATTTTATGCACATGAGCTCCAAATGACGAAAGTGGTCAAACGAAGTCAAGCAAATCCATTATATCGAGGGGGAGTATGACTCATGAAGAATATTTTTGAGTTTTGCGCGTTGTACTCTTTTTCCTTGACTAAGATTTTTTCTACTGGATTTTTCTTAGTAAGGTTTTAACGAGACAACAAATGCGCATACACCACCAACTAATTAATGGTGAGTATCTAAGGGGGAGTGTTGTAAATATGGATAATTCATATTATTATTTGGTGTACATAACCTATATCTTTTGGTTATCCATAACCTATGACATTTGGTTATCCATAACTTATGTCTTTTAGCATTTCTTCTTTAATTATCATGATGATGTTAAACCTCCATTGTAAGCCTATATAAAGGGCTCTTCTCAAGATGATTGAGACAAGTGAATGAAGAAACAATTTTCTTCATTTTTCTATCTACATTTCTTTGTTTTACAATAAATTCTTAATTTTTATAATATTAGGTTGTGAATTTGATTTGTATTACATTAAATCTTTACATAGATCAGACTCAAAATAATAAATTAGGATTAATATTTTGTATATACTTGAACATTTTCCATCATAAATGTACCATAGTTTGTTAAAAGCATGGAGAATGGCCATTCTCCGTGTTAAAACTACGGAGAATGGTCATTCCCCATCCTAAATGTACCAAAGTTTATTAAAAGCATATAATAACACCCAAAAAATGATAACAATAGAAAAATTCTACAGAACCCATACACTATACTTGAACCTAGGCCTTCCATGTAAAAGCCAAACAGCACAAAAAACTAAGCTGGGACTTACATTTAATGAAAAATGAATGAGATACTTGAACATTCAATGTCCTAAATGTACCATACTTTGCTAAAAATACGAAGAATGGCCATTCCTCATCCTAAATGTACCATACTTTGTTAAAAGCATATAATAACACCCCAAAAATGATAACAATAGAAAAATTCTACAAAACCCATATAACATACTCGAATCTAGGCCTTCCATGTAAAGCCAAACAACACAACCAACTAAGCTGAGACTTATATTTGATAAAAAATGGTAGTACTCGGTATTTATTTAAGTCAAATTGAATACCCCATGTTTTCCAATTAGGAATATGAATAGTCGGTTAGGAAAACGTGTATATATAACTACTTGTATCCTCATTCATATGGTAGGTTGCACATTAAACATGGATCCAAAAAAAATCTCTAGGTTGGAAACCTTGGCCATAGAGTTATGCGGCCGCTGAAGCACGAAAGAGGCAGCCGAAAACGGACTGGCTCGTTGAGACTGCTGACTTCCTTTCCTCCTTTGGGTTTTCCCTTGAGGTTATTGCTCGACCTCTCGATCCAGCGCCCAACTTTGACATACTGCATATCACTCCGGAGGAACGGCAGACTCTGGAGAAGAGGGAAGGCCTATGTCGCCTCTTTATCGTGCGGGTTTGTGCACCCTGGAGGACTTTGCGGAGGTCCTTCGTGAGGCCAGTGAGGGGTCTACCTTGACGTCTTCTTTTTCTGTATTTTTTTGTTCAGTTTTTGTTCAGTTTACTTCTTCCTTCTCTTGTCTCCCTCGCCGGAGAATGTTCCGGCGAAGAAGCTATGATTTCTTTGAAATATATTATTTTGTTAAGTAAATTTGGTTTTTGCTGCCGACCCATCAAGTCTTGTTACGTCATACAACTGATTATGCTGCCAGCGACAAGTTCTTGCCGTCAAATCTATCATTCAACGATAATTGTTTATTTATTTTTGAAGTAACAATTTTATTTACAAAAACTAGTATAAAAATATTGTGTGTTTGATTGCAAGGTGGAAAATATGTGGAAAATAAATTAATTACACGAAATTATTTTCCTGGGAAATAGATTATATAGAATTTTAAAAAAATCCTTGGAATACGTAATTTGGGTGTTTGATTGTCATTATTTTCCACGAAAATAGTTCGTTTTCATGGAAAATTTTATTTTCCTATGGGTTGGACATTTTAGAAGAAGATATGGAAAATGATAGCGTTTTGGAAAATAATTCCATGAAAAATATAAGCTACCAAACACTACAATTGGTGGAAAATTTGTGTTAAAAATATTTTCCATGAAAAAAAAGCCAATCAAACACAGCCTTACTGAAAATGACAAAAAAAATATTTTCAATGGAAATAAAATATTTTTCCTACATGTCTATTCCAATACAAGAAGTAATATATTCTATTAGGGGTAGTTAGATACTTACAATATCTGGCTTTTAGTATTTCAATAAAAGTTTTGTAAATGGTTCTTTTTTAAGTATATGCAAAGAAAAAAAATAAAAGACAACTTTGAGTGTCTTATACTCTTTTCATGTACATACAAATTAGTTTTTCAAATTTGGGTCTCAGAATCCGAAGCGTCGTGCTATTAAAATTTTGAGACTCAATACTACTCATAGGTTCCCACTTCCCAATGTTATATAGTACTCGAAACTAGTTCCACTGTGGATGTTAATTACAGCAATCGATTGTTAGGGTTTTCAAAGTACTGTACATTTCCCTCTTCTTTTTCGAAACCCTCTCCAAATCCTTCCCAAACGACTGCCTAAAATTATCAAAATGTTGCCGAAGAAACAACGACCGTCTCCGAAGGGGAAGAATCCACAAAGGGATGCGATACACTGCCACAAGGACAGAACTTGTAAAGGCGGCGATAGCCAAGATTATGGACGCTAGGGCAGAGGTCGAAAGGGTAGAGGCCGAAGCAGCCAAGCCACCTGCAAAAAAGGCTAAAACGAATGCATTGCTCGACAGAGGCCAAAAGGGCAGAGGCCGAAAAATCTATCTTCGATACAAAGTCGCCGGAAGACTCAACTTATGAAGATCGAAGGCATGCTAAAGCGAAGGCTAAGTTGGCAACGAATACAGAGTCATCAGCGTACTTTGTGGATTCTGAATCCTCATCAGAAGAGGAAGATGAAGAATAAGAGCTATCATCAAATAAGTTCCAGGATGGAGAGGAAGTAAAAAAATTTACAGACTCTAAATCTAAGAAGACTTACAATAAACATTTCAAAAAAAGGCTGTTATGCCTAAAAGATCAATTAAGATGGCTGATGTCGAAGATGAAGCTTTCCTGGATATATTAAAATTCTATCAGTTGGAGAAACTGAAGAAATCTTGTCTTGAGAAAATCTTCCAAACAATAGTAAGAGAATTTTACTCAAATCTTCGGGCTGAAATTAAAGAAAAAGAAGAGGATCAACAACTGGTATTTCTGAGAGGGAAACTGATTAGGATAATATTGTTGTCATCAATAAATTTTATGGATTTGATCCAGTTCCTGAGTTTGATATGAAAGATATTGATAATGTTTCCATGAGGGATATGATTCATGATATTACAGGTATACCAGTGGGTGCCAAGACCTCTCAAAATTATACAAAGATCAATTAAAAACTTTGTATAAATTGTTGCATGCCTACGTATCTCAAACACTCAACCCTACTGGACATGAGTTTTCCATCCATCCTGAGAGAGTAAAATTTTGTTATTATATGGGAAAGAAAAAAAAAGATGGATATAGGTTCTTACATGTTCAGTAGAATGATGCATCTCGTGGAAAAACTAACTGCAAGGACAACCCTCTATTTTGGGAGATTTGTATGCTCAATAGCTAGTAAACATTCTATCGCAAGCTTAGCAGGAGATGTTTATATTAAAAATAATGGGCCCATGAGAAAATTAACCTACACTCGAATGTTTAGGAAAGGGGCAGCAGCAGCAAGCAAACCATCAACATCTGGAAAACTATCAATGTATGGAATCTCAAACACTAAGGACAGGGTTGATGATCTATACAATTTTGTTGCTGCAAACTTTAAGAATGTCTTCAAAGAGACGAAGACTATATCCGACAACCAAAAATTGATTTTGGATAAGATTAACTAGATAGAGGTTGAATTTGCTGACAAAGAATAAGATTTTTCTTCCCTCGTGAAGAAGATAAATGGGGCTAGCCCCAACTGGTGTTACTTTGCATTTTTTTTTCCTCTATTTACACGACTCTTGATGATTCCGTAATCTAATATACACATTTATACTCTAATATGTGAAGGACACATTTATACTCTGTTACTAACTGATCTAGCTATCCATGTTATATTATTTTCTTATCTAACTTCTAGGTTTGCTTGCTAACTGTATATACTTGCTAATAGGACGATATCAGTATCATCACTAAAGAAGGAATTCAGGAAATCATTTGTATTTGAATTAAGGCTCCAATCTAGTTATTACTGTGTACATTGTATACACTTGTGAGCTTCAACTCAGCTAAATCTAATCGTCATCTCTGATGCTTATCAAAACTTCTTAGCCCCTATATTCTATATTAAATACTTTAGGACAGAAGCACATGGTCTTGAATCAAAGCTACTCTGGACATCCTTGATACTTTGATACTCTGCTACTTGATGTTCTGATACTGCAAATAATTTACAACAGAAGTTAATATTGCACTGATACTCTGCTACTTGATGCTCTGATGCTCTGATACTCTGCTAATTGATGCTCTGATACTCAGCTAAACCGAATAGTTAATATTACATTGATGCTTTTGCTACTTGATGCTCTGATACTTGCACTGATACTGCCCAATTGCACCCTTAAATGGTGATTTAGGACTAAACAGATGATGGTCCAATGCATGTACAGAGTGGAAATGCCTCAAGGCATGTAATGTATGTCTGATACTAGAGGTAGGACTGAGCTGGAACACTCCCTCTGTCAGTGATTGTAACACCCAATTTTCAAAATGAGGATAATTTTAAAATTTTGTAATTTTAATCTTTTATTAATGATATTTAAATCATGATATGATTTTTGGTGATTTTTAATCATTTTAAAACTATTTAAAACCATGACTTGTAATTATGGTGTTTTGCTAGTGTAACCCTAGAGACAGCTTGACCTAGAGCCTAGCCATGTGATTAGGGTGTTTCATTTATCATTTTTTAGCTTGAGGGTATTTTGGTCATTTTGAATTTATTTGAATTTAATAGGATTTATTGGAATGTATGTAAATTTATTATTAATTAAATAATTGTTTTGTGTCTTGTTAGTCTTTAACCTAGAATGGACCTAACCTAGAAGCTTAGACTTAACCCATGGGCTAAGTTAGAATGGTTAACTTAAGTTGTGGCTAGAAAATATCTAGTTAGGATCTAAATAGGAGTTTTAGTTAGTGAGACTTGATTTAGTGAAATGGGCTTATAAATGTTGATCAACTTGATTAGCCTAGAAAAGGCCCATAGCCCATTAGACTAAACCCTAACCCTAGATCTTTATTTGGGCAGCCACTTTGAGCCAATAGAGACCTAATTTCATCCTATAAAGTATATCTTCATGACCCCTTGCCTCTTTTAGAACACCCTTGTAGGAAACCCTAATTTTCTCCCCCTTTCAATCAAACTTCACCATTCCTCCACCAAATTGATCCTAATCTTTTGCATTAGGCTCCATTTCTGGAGTAGAGGTTGAGGGAGACAAGCTTGCAAGGAGGAGAGCTCTTTTGGACCTTGTTTGAGGAGAGGGACTTCTCTATTTGGGGCTTTCAAGAGGCTTTGAAAACCATTAGGTAAAACCTTCAAAAACCCTTTCAATTGCTAATCTCTTTGCATGGTCGCATTCATTTAGGGTCCCCCTAGGTGTCCCTCACGTTTGGTAGGAAACCGTTTCCATTTCATGTCCGTATCGGACACGTATCAGTGCTTGTTGTAAGTGCTTGATGAAATGTCTCATAGAAATGAATATTAATATTTTCCAAAACAAATTACATATTTTTGTAGCTTAATATGTGTAAATTAATATTCCAGGTGACTGAGTTAAATTTGTGCACTGTTCGTGTCCATTTTGGACACGAACTTACTGACTAGACACAGCACAGGGCACTGTAGCTTCCCCTACTGTCCGTGTCCTAGTTCTCCTAGTACACGACACATCTGGACACAAAAATTTGTGTGAACCTTTCCTAGGTGACTGACACGAAGACCCTAAAGTTTCTTTGGATATTATTTAGTGGATGGGAAGTTATTCGACCCGCACTGTTCGTGTATTGGAAGAACACGCACACAGATACGTGACTGACACAGTCTTCGTGTCCCATGAAGACACGTATTGGACACATTTCAGGGTGACCTAATCCTAGCCATATTCTAGGCGAACCCATAGGCATGAGCACGTGTCCTAATTCGTGTCGTGTCGTGTCCACGAGTGATGTGCACGCATGCACGACGCTGTCGAGTGCACAGTTCATGTGTCTGTGTTTGTTTGTGTTTGGACACGACTGTGCCGACTTGATTGGACACGAATGTATGCCTGGACATGTACGCACATACACTAATGATCACCAACCTTTTAATTCAATTACTATGTTGTTTTGCATTCGAAAGCAGAGTGTATATTCTGAGTTCAACTTCATTTTAAATGTTTTTAAAATGTTAATTTATAAGTAATTAGCATACCAGCATGTTAATATGTATATATATATAATTGATATATACAACTGGGAATGGAGTTTAGATGGAATTTGATGAATCGAGTTCAAGATTTGGGAAACTCTGATACTTCCTGATATTGGCTGTTCTTTTTTTTTCAGAGTTTAAATTCAATTTTGTTGTAAATTTAATGTTTAGTTGTTGGTGTTAATATATATATATACATGTCCACCTATTCGAGAGACATTGGATAATGTAATGAATACATTGGGTTTTGGGTTAAGGGTTAGATATATATGCATTAACTTAATGTATGCTTAAAACTGAGACACATTCACTGATTTCTGATTTTTAATGAGTTTTCAACCAAATTCTTATGATTGAATTGCAGCATTAATTCATCCCCAATATGTCTGAGTATAGTTGCATGCTAGGTTTGGTTGTTAACATAGGAATTGGGTTTCGAAATGGGAATGGACTGATGTTTAAGGTAGACTGTTATACCAACTGTCATTTTGCCAACCTGAGAACACATGAACTAATTTAGTTCCTACTTGACACTTGATACAAGTGCACATACACACATTTCCAGTTTCCTATTACACATAAGTCCCTGTCACACTAACACCCTATCTAACTGTAAACTAAAAACACACACACATGTGCACAAAAACTGAGATTGGTTTATTTCAATAACTGAGAATAAGCCTAGAAGGTTAGGGATTCACATGGCATAGGTTTTGGCCTTCGAAAATTCATTTTTAACTGTTAAGTTGTTAACTGAATACAATGTGAAAATACACACTGTTCTTAAACCTGAGAATTTGGCTTGATTTAGTTGATACTTAATTTTTGGTTCATAAGGAGAAATCTGAGATTAAGATTTGGATTATAGGCTTGAGCCTAATGTTTTGATTCAAAAGTGAGAATGGTTTTAGCATCTTCAAATTTGAGATTTATGTTACTGATTTCCTGAGATTTACACATTGTCAACACAACTGATTTAACACACTGATTTCCTGAGATTAATACCTATCCTTAACTGTCATTGACACTTACTTGCTGCCATATACACACCCTATATACCCCTGTCTACACTCACAAACCCTTGACCCTCACACACACACATACACACAAAAAACTGAACCTGAAACTGTTATCACACACACATTCCTATCTATTCTGGAAACACATGATACACACATCTACACACTACCAAAAATCCGAATTGACTCTTACACCATTTGTACTGTTTTCTCACATATATATTACACACATCTATCCTATTGCACACATACACACCATTACACTAACCCCCTTCACTCTGCCTTGTACTTTGACACCCATGAGGACCACACATCACACCATGTATACACACACACAGTGAAGTGAAATTGGGTTGGTTAGCCATGCTTTACATTAGGCATATATGTATGTATGTGAATATGTATGTAGGCATGTATGCATATTTTTATGTATATATATATATTGTAATGTATATATACATATATGAATGATATGCATGAATGCATGTTATGAATGTAGAAAGGCTATAGGCAATACTCATGAAAACCCCAATATATGCTTTAAACCCCCTCTCTATCTCTCTATAGGTATATGTATACATATATAATATATAACCTTGTGTGATAAATATAATGTATTATAGATATATGCATATTGCCTATATAATTAGCATGTATGAATATTTATAAATTGAATATGTGTGCAAGCCTAGGTGAATATGATTGTGTACACATGAGTTTAGTGTGTTGTTAGACTTGTGTGACTTGTGAATGATGTGTGCTTGCTAGAATAAGCTGGTTAGGTCTAGTGAGACTTGTTTGGGTTAAGGTTGACCTAGTTAACTAGTGTGGTTGACTAGAGTTGACTTTAGTCTAGTTTGACCTAGACTGCATGCAGATGCATTGTAAATTTTATTTATCATCCCATGTATACATCTTGACTTGTGTTGCTCTAAATAGGAGTCAGATACCTCATCTCGGACAGTATATTCTTACAGCTATTCAGATACCATGCGAGTACATTCTCTGATCATTTCATAACTTGCTTAGAATTATATTCCTGCTCTAGTTTACCTTATTGATGCTGTCACGATATTATCACGGATTGGTACTATATAGATCCCTACATTGAGATGTTATCCCCCTCGGGAGCATCGGATACATCATGTCGTGTGTTTTATGTACATCATGTATTCCTCGCTCTCATGTTATTCATGTTTCTCATGTGCTTCATGCTCGTTCATGCTCGCTCGTGTACTCTCATGTGCTCTAATGTTCGGTTGTGTTTTTCGTGTATTTTATGTATAACCTATACTTCATGTGTACCCTTCATGGGCCTTCATGTGGAATTCATATGCACTCAGTTTCTGAGCCCTCATGTATACTTCATGTACACCCATCTATGGAATTTTATGTAAAAATCATGTACGTAACATAACTTGTCTGGATCCTTGTGTATTGATTGGGGTATGGGAGAGTATAAATAGTCATGTGAATAATTCCAAAGTAGTATATCCATGTGCGCCTCTTTAGTATATTTATGTGTAAATCAAGCCGTTCATATGTCGACTTTGTACTCTAAAGCACTAGTCACTGGTAGCTCTCTACTTATAGTAGATATTTCTATTACAGTTCTCTCTCTATTTATATCATGTACTTTCTTTCAGTTTCATGTATCGTACTCTCTTGCATGTTTATATTTTCTAACCTGTTATGATCTGCATGAGATGTATTGTGCTCGCTCTCGTCCTGGCTGGACTTGTTAAAAATTTTACAGAGGATGATGAGGAATCCTGCACCCTTTACTATGGAGTTTGCCTAGATGACACTCGTGACCTGGACCCCTGGAGAGGTTCGGACAGCTGCTGAGGATGATACCCATATTTAGCATAGATAGTCTAGATTGTTCTTCCTTTCGTGATAGTTGTTATCTTTGATTTCAGAGTTGTATTATTATAGAGATGTTGAGACTTGCATTTGTTAACTTGATTTATTCATTTCTGTTGTGCCTGAGTTTTGAGGATTTTTCTTATCTATTCCATCGTGCTATGTTCTACCTTTAGATTATGATTGAGTTGTACCTTCTGTGATTGGCCTCCTTTGGGAGAGTATTTCATATTATGTTAGTTATAGTTCATGACCTAGAACAGTGTTCTACCGCCGATACTGCGGCGTAGGCTGGGCGTTGTTATGTACTCGTACCCCTCACGGTGCGTGCGGGTCGTGACAGTGATATTTGGTATTATAAGCATGAACACATTGCTATAATATAGGTTGTACTTAAGGGTAAGCCAGACACTTAAACTTGCTTGGTATTCTGACACTAGAGAGAGTCCTTGAGAGTAACCTAACTTGAGCTAACTGGAGAGTGTACTCACTACTCAGTGATAGATACAAAATGGGGTCGCATCATAGAATCCGTACTGTGCACATTGATACTCTAATGTTAGAACCTACAGTGTACACATTGATACTCTTATGTAAAAACACACACTGTGCACATTGATACTCTAATGCTAGCCCTCACTTTGATACTTCTATTTATGTTTCTGGATGTCATTTCTATATATACAGTGAGTCCATACTGACTATAATTGCTTATTCCGTCCCTCAAGGTGTAGGTGAAGGATATTTTAAGGAAGAAGAAGAAAAAAGAAAAAGAAAAAAAAGAAGAAGATAGAGATGGAGATGAAGATTCATCTTTTGAGTTTTGAAACTTTTATTTCAATTTGGAAGTAATATTTGAATTGTAATATGGTCCTGAATATTTGTTGGTCTTGGCGGTCAAACTAAATTTTTTGTTTGAAATATTATAAGACTAAACTTTTTGCTTGTACTAACCATTGCGGTGCATGGTTTGTAATTTGTTTAGAAAATGTAATATGGTCTTGAATTTAGAATAGGTCTGATATTTATTTGGATTATTGTATTGTGAATTATGCAGGTTCTATGTTGAATTACTAACGTGTATTGGGTAGATTATTGTAACGTGGATTATGCAGTTTATTGGACTTAGAATGAAGCATACTTAATTTGATTATGATTTGTTTGGTTGAAGCGTTTATTTGATTCGCAGTTGGCCTTCACAAATGATTTTAATTTTTTGGTGTATTCTTTTGATTTACACATGGCCTTCACAGATTTCATGTGTCCTGAATGCATTCCTAGGATGTACAGCTGGCCTCATTTCGGTTGCATTCCTGGGATCACTAAAGCTGTATTTGATTGGAATGTGTTTTGTTTTCTGTAAATAATCAGTACATCGATGCCATCAGTATGAATTCGATGTCAGTTTAATGCATAATGTAATCATGCTTGTTCATCCCTTGTTATTGCTGAAGCAAAGTATGTAATGTAAAAAAAATTCTCTTGGATAGTAGGTTAATTATATTCAAACACTCGCAAGAAATTTCTTTTCTTCACCCTATTTTGTACAGCCATACAGTGGAAGCCTAATTAAATGATATTCAAATTTTTTTCAACATGCTTTAATATTAAATGAATATACTTTGGTAAATGATATTAAAAATACTGTAAATATCTGATGAAATATGAATGAGATACTTGAACATTCCCCGTCCTAAATGTACTATACTTTGTTAAAAGTACGGAGAATGGCCATTCTCCGTGTTAAAAGCACGGAGAATGGTCATTCTCCGTCCTAAATGTACCATACTTTGTTAACGTAAAAATTCGAATATACTTTGGTAAATGATATTAAAAATACTGTAAATATCTGATAAAAAATGAATGAGATACTTGAACATTCTCCGTCCTAAATATACCATACTTTGTTAAAAGCACGGAGAGTGGCCATTCTCCGTATTAAAAGCACGAAGAATGGCCATTCCCCGTCCTAAATGTACCATACTTTGTTAACGTAAAAATTTGAATATTTTTTGGTAAATGATATTAAAAATACTGTAAATATTAGAAAGATGGTTAACAATACAAAAAAAATCGTTCTCTTCGCAAATATTATCATTAAAAAAGTAAAAAATATTATCGTTAAAAAACAAAAACATATTTCTTTTTAAAAAGAAACATGTGAGCAGATGATCCATCCGACCTCATAAGCAGGTTTCCTCCGTTCACCGCCACCACCATGGCCTGTACCTTTATAACAAAAATATTAAATTGTTAGATAAAAAAATAAAATTCCTGACAATGGCATGGACAGTAAAACTTACAGAGCCGGGAGCCTGCAGGAGCGGCGCCGCTGGTACTCCTTATTGTTCGAGGAGGGCTCGACGACGTCCGACGCGAACCGGACCGATTCTTCTTTCCTTCTTCATCTCCGTTTCTCCTTCCACCACCACCACCATGACATGTAGTTTTATAACAAAAAAAGAAATTACGAAATTTATACATAGATGCACAATTAGTTTTACAGAATTTATACGTAGATGCACAAAATATTAAATTGGATGGACAAAAGAGAGAGTAATTATGAGTTAATTTAGTGTATTCATTGAAAAAATTAAAGTAAAGAATGACCTGCTATAGCAAGTTACCAAGAGGTCAAGAGTCAAAATCAGCACTAAATGATGTTTCTACTCTATTATTCAATCCGAACCATTGGATGAACATCCAATGGTTCAGATTTGGGATGTATCGATACATCCTTTTCCATGGGATGCATTGTAGAATGACTATATTATATATATATATATATATATATATATATATATATATATATATATATATATATATATATATATATTATTATATACATATATATATATTTATATATATATATATATATATATTATATATATATATATATATATATATATATATTTATATACATATATATATTTTTTATATACTATATATATATATTTTTTATATACATATATATATATATATATATATATATATATATATATATATATATATATATATATATATATATATATATATATATATATATATATATTTACACCCAAATGGTCAGGAGATCGATTCCAGTGGAAGTGGTAATTGTGTCGAAGGCTCCCACCGGAAATCGATCTCCTGACCATTTGGGTATATATATATATATATATCTATATATATATATATATATATATATATATATATATATATATATATATATATATATATATATATATTTTTGGGTAAAAAAAAAAAAAAAAAAAAAAAAATATATATATATTTTTGGGTATATAATATATATATATATATATATATATATATATATATATATATATATATATATATCTATATATATATATATATATATATATATATATACTCTTTAAAAATAAGTGTAATATATATGAAACATATTTATAACACTTTAGAAATTTAATATTATATACACTTGTATTATTTATAACATTTTCAGAAGAAAAAATATGTTATATATGAAGAGATCATTTGTAACGATTTTAGAAAAAATTTATAACATTTGTTTTTATAACGCCAACGGGCTTACAAAAAAGCGTTATAAAATATCATGTATGACAGTTTTTAGCCGTCATAAAAAGATGTTTTGTTGTAGTATAATTATCCCAACATAGGCGACTGACCCACTTGATCTTTGTGTAGATAGTTGTATATCCAATCCTATGTAGGCAAATTGGAACCTTGAATCTGCATAGCTTGAAGACTCTCCCCCTGCACAGGAAACTCAATCCTTTGACCTATGCACGTGCAAAGATTCGAAAATAAAAAATTTATGCTTCTACAAGCATAGCAGCCACCACCCTCTTTAGTGAGGAGCATATACGGTCACATCAAAGGACATTGTGCCTTTTAAGATCTCCGATCAATCGCTTGAAGCTTGATTTTACATTAAATATATCATTAATGTTTTACGACTAATTATTAGAGCATCTCCAACCCTATTGTCTTGTTTTGTGTTGTGAATCCTATGTGGCATGAGGGACAAGACAATGTCTTGTATAGGTGGCAAGGTTATATTCACAAATAACAATGGGTTTAAAAAGTCATCTCCAATGCAAAAGTATTGAGAAGACAATACAAATAATTTTTTACAACTTCCAAGACAACTTTTACTCTTCTACTCCTTTTTTATAAATATTTTTATTCACAAATGATGATGTGGACATAAAGACATTGTGAGAGCATCTCCAACCCTATTGTCTTGTTAAGTGTTGTGAGTCTTAGGTGGCTCCTATGTGGCATGAGCCACAAGACAATGTCTTGCTTATGTGGCAAAATTATATCTCAAAAGACAATGAGATAGAAAAACTCTCTCCAATGCAAAAGTATGGAGGAGACAATAAAAAGTATTTTTTCCAACTTCCAAGACAACTTTTAAGACAACTACTCATCTTCTTTCTTTTTTCTAATATTTTTTATTCATAATTGATGACATGGAAGAGAAGACATTGTCAAGTGCATTGTCTAGAACTAGACAACCAACTTCACAATGTCTTGTTTAATTTTTGCCACATAAGCTTCACAATGGACTTGACAATTGCATTGGAGAAGAACTTTTGAATAAAATTTTGTCATTCCTATGTGGCAACCACTTTTTTTCCAAAGTCACAATAGGGTTGGAGATGCTCTGAAGTGCATTGTCTAGATCTAGACAACCAACTTCACATTGTCTTTGCCATGTCATTGCCATGTCAACTCCACACTTAATTTCACATTTGCATTGGAGAAGTACTTTTGAAAAAAATGGTTGTTATTCCTATGTGGCAACCATTTTTTTCAAACTCACAATAGGGTTGGAGATGCTCTTAGACTTAATCTATATCATAAATATTTCTCTATAAGTGGCTAGTTCCCATTGGCTCCTACGTGAAAGGGGTATACGCAATCCATGCTGAATGATTCCCTTGATGTGAACAAACTTCCTACAGGAATCCAATATGTCACCTACCCACTTGTGTTTATAAATATCCCATATGTTGTGAAAATAAGAGAGAAAGAGAAAAAATGGTAGCCGAAAATCTATACGTAGTTTTTTTTTTTCATTGATAACATATATAGAGAGGATGAGATAGAGGTTTTTGTGGGCATGGATAAGATCATCCATATTTATCTAAATCACAACACTCACCCTTGGATGTCCACTTTAATTATCGCCTTATTAAAAACTTTTCTAAGGAAAACCCCATATTTTAGAAAAAAATCCATCGAAAGAAAAGAGTACAATAATATTTTTCAAGAATATGAATCTTTAGAATAAAAGGTGTGACATACATTGCCTCATTAAGAATCTTTCGAAGAAAAAATCCAGTGGAAAAAAATTTCAACGAAATAAAAAAGTAAATTGCACGAAGACATACTTCGAGATGTCTCCATGAGCATCTTCAGGATGCTACCCCTCAAATTATAAAATTTACATTTAGTTTTTACATCAATATAAAAGAAAAATTGTCCCCATTACATCACCCCAATACTTTATCTGCCTTTACATTTTTATACGTTATCTGCATATTCTAATGAATATTTGTAGACTCATTGGTTATTTTCGGAAGCTTGCAACTTCTCCTGATTGCTGAACTGTTGAAATCATTGCCCGATATATTCTTTTGTTTGCTTAAGAATGATTTGATGAAATTGTCGTAGTGATTTGCTTTAATTCTCTCTAAAATACCTGCAACATTGTTTATAAAAGATATATCTTATTTGTGATATCCACTTAAGAACGATTAGATAAATACCTGCATTTGTATATCTCATTATATCAAACTATGAATTAAATCAAGAATGATATGTCATTCAAGTGTCCATGTGTAGATGCATATCAACAAGTTCACAAAAAATGTTATGTTGAGTAAATGACAATAAAGAATTTTATATTCTTTATAGTACCGTAGGATCCAAAACATGTTCTTTTATTCTTTCGATCGTAATGGATCCCATTGACCTGATCATTATAGTTTATTGAGTAAATGATTGTTACGTATATTAAATCTCTTCATGAGATCTATCTCAATTGGAGATTAATGTTATCGAGATTATAGTAAATCTCTTCTGGAGATTCATCTCTTCTGGAGAATCATCTCTTATGAGATCTTTTTGGAAGATTCCAATCTCTTCGGAAGATATTGTCAAATTTTATATTCCTTCAAAAGGTACTTTCATGTACATATATAGACGACTAAACGGATTTCTTCATAAATATGACTGTATATTTAGAATTATTATTAGATCTTTTCCTAGACATATACTCAATGAGCCTATCACATTCTTCTGTGTGGTTTTAGTCCATATATGGCTCATTTGCAAATCCTTCAGGGATAGCATGAAATTTATCTATCAAGGATATATCTAAAAATTTAAATCCTTCGGAGATATATCTCATCATCTAGGTTATTATGATCAAAGAATATATTTATTCATATTTTTTTATGATATTTTCAAGAATCTTTGAGCTAATATTGTTCTATATACTTTGATCTTTATTTGTTACAAACACTCATTCAAATCCTACCGGATTTATTTCTTTTGGATTTTGTATTATAGGACCGAATACTCCATGTTTTGCGAGAGATATCACATGTTTTCATTATCCTTTTCTACATTCAAGGATTATTCGTGGTTTGGTGTTGTCATTCATTTTCATCACCTTTATTATTCTCACTCGATAATGTTATCTATGACAAAAAAAAAAATTTGATTCCAATTTTCTCTTGAACATAGATTTTTTGGGTACCGGTACCTCTTTCTCAGTCTCTTCTGGAATTAGAGGTATATCCTCAACTAGAGCAATATACTTTTGAGAAATTGGATCTCTTGGTTCATGATATCTTTCGGACCATCACGGACTTTTTTTCTACAGGAGCTGCTTCTTCAAGAGCATTAGGGTGTGTTATATTGTTCGACATCTTCTTCTGAAATTTTTAGAACCTTTAGGTCTTACACGTTCTTACTATAGAACTTATTCATTTGCTGCCTTTATTAGATTCTTTTTGGTGCTTCTATTAGAAGATAGATTCATAGTTGGTATAGCTATTTACGCAACATAATCGAGTAAGCATCTAATAATTCTTTTTTTAATAAAATAGAAAATAATAATTTCTTATAATTTAGTTGAGATTAAATAAATAGGAAGTATGCCATGATTTGTTCTTCTGGAATGATGCTTTATGGCTTTTTTTAGAACGGTCATGAAGTTCTTCTAAAATGATAGTTCATGACGTTCTTTTGAAATAATGCATTTATCTTCTTACTGTCTCCCCCTAACGACGAAAATTTTGTTTTATCAAAGGGACAAATCATAAATTTTTTATTAAAATATCTTATAACTAAAAGGTATAATCTAAGGAGATAAACATAGTCATTTTCAATACTATAATTCATAAAACATAGATGCTAATATTACAGTTTGAAATAATACCAACATGAACCATAAATCTAGAAATAATATATTTCTAAATGAAACTAGGCACTTATTATTCATATAAAATCTTCAAGATTGATCGTTTAGAAATAAATTTTCTTAAGGTTAAGAAAATCTAGTTTTGCTATGAGATGACCACACGAGTTAGTTTTGATAATTCTCATCATCATTGTTTTGGGGTGTCTTTTTTATCATGTCACAATTTAAAAATTATAGGATCATTCGGCTTCTAGCTCACAATGGACCTTAGGATTGAACTTCTGGCTTCTGGTAGTACGTATGTGACTCGACTACCCCAATATGAATAAAGTAGATACCTAAAGATAAGTTAAAGAATATCTCTAGAATGAACTTCTGGTTATTCCCTATACTAGTGGTTATACGAATGTATTCTTTATTATCCTCGCTCATAATTTAAATATGATACCCGTTTGCCTTTATGTCCTTAAAACTTAATATTTTTCTTCTGAAATTATGAGAATATAAGACATTTTGTATAAGTAGGTGGTTTCCTTGGATAAAATTAAGTATGTATGCCAGAGCAATAATATGAGCATGACCAGCTATCATGGATACTACTTTCATACTAGTATTCTTGTTGTATGAAAATATCATATTCTTAATGATAGCGTTGGTAGTAGCACTATCATTCATCTCTATCTAGTTTTTTATGGATTCCAGTTTCTAGATATGGCAATATTTTATTAATAGTTGCAAATATAGATATTATTAATCAATAATAATAATAATAATAATAATAATAATAATAATAATAATAATAATAATTCTAAATATAGAATATATGTAGTGCGTTGTATCGCTCAGTTCAACAGGTAAAATCGAAACACAACAGTGTTTGGACTTGACAACGCAATGGCTTGTTCGAAATTCCGCTCGGTCGAGGCAACTCCTCTCTAAGGTGGGTGGTTTTGATGAACTTGTCTTAGCTTTTCCTTCGCACTTAATAAATAAATGTTTTTCAATTGCACTGAGAACTTATGCTAATAGAAGAGACAAACCTACACAGCTAAAAGAGAATAATTCCACTCTGAGTCAGATTGTGTAGAACATGGAAGTATTGAACCTGCTGCCTAGATTGCACTTTACGTTGGGTTTTCGAAGTTAGCACTCGATCTTTTGATCCTACGACTTGGGTCAAGTAAGGAGTTTTATGTTATCACTTAGGCTATCGACTTGTTGCTATAGTCCATATGTTCCCACAGTTTCATTGTTCCATGGTATCAAAGCTTGTCATATAGAGTATGACTTAGATTGGTAGCACTGCACGAAACACGGTTTGTAATCCTTGTTCCCGAATGTTTTTAATTTGTATTATTCTAAATATTTTTGTCATTCGAAAATATATTTTATTTGAATTTCTGTAAAGGAAATCATAATTATTTTGAACGACAAGGAGATTTGCCAAAATTATTTTAAATAATAATATATAGTTTTCAAATATAATAAATATTTTTCTAAAAAGGTTATAGATATTTATTTGTACAATTTTTCTTCGTATCAAATCTTGTCTATGACTAGTCAAATATTTCTATCTTCTTGCAAATTCAAATTTTTGTATGTCAACCCTAGCTAATTGGACTATTTTGGACTCAATAGAATGGTCCGTCCCATCATCCGAGATTATCTTGCGTAGTTTTGACATCTGAGATTATTTTGTGCCAACAAGATCGTATGACGCACATCGACTCCAAACTAAGGCAAGTACTTATTTATGCTTTCATGTGCAATTACTTTATACTGTAGTATTTTATCTATGTATGCTATTTTAGTGTCTTGACTGCTTATACACATGAGAGTAGAGTGATTGGTTAATGTTCATGTTTCTTGTTATCGTTATAGTTATCGTGTTTACATGATTGAGAGGAATGGATATGAGAGAGGTACAATTATTAGACACGTGGAAAAAGTCTAATTGTATAGTTGGCAACTCTCCCGTTTACAGAGACGGGCCCTTTATATCCTCATCGTTCACCCAAGCCTTCCACGTGTAAGAACATTGTACTTCTCATGACATGTGCACTATTATTGATTACATAAATTTTTTCATCTTTTCGTACTTACTACTTCCTTTATTAGTTTCTTATATTGCATGATTTTTTGATCATATTGTACATATTTCTCTTGATCATTGTTCTTCATGTTTAGTGTTATATTGCATTATATTATACTTGTAGTCTGATGGCCAAACTTGTACTTAGTTCCATTCCTGACTGGAAACCTATTATTTTTCAATTTAGTCAGTTCCTACCTTCGCACTTAGAACCTTGTTGGAGGAAATAGAGATCTTTTCGAAGTTGGTCTTAGATTCTAAATAGATTAGATAGTTCATGAATTTAAATAATTAGCGAATTTGTTTTCGAATATTATTTTGGCATATTATTGGATTTGTAAATTGAATAGTTATTGTGAATGAGCAAATAAATAATTTTTGTGAGTAAATATTATGTTGATGATTGTTATTAAGGTCTAGACAGCGTACTACCGCCAATGCTGTGACATAGGCTGAACTTGGCCACGAACTCGTATCCCAAAAGTGGGAGCGGTCATGACACAGTTGGGTCAAGTTAAGTAGGATAGATCAAATAGTCGTTCATGGGTTTGAGACAGAAGATTATGATATGGTAACATGGAAAGTTCTCGGGATCGATAGTCGTCAAGGCAGTCTCTGGTTTTGGGAACTGCATAGAGAAGAAAAGCTGGGAAATGGTCTTATAATATGTCAGATTGAGTAAAGTCTTGCATGGTCATAGATAGCTTTTGCATAATGTTTGGTTACTCGAATAATTGCCGAGGTACCGGATCGATTCATACCTAGAAGGAACAAGTTCGTCGTATCCGACGTACTGGCATAGGGTATTGCGGGACCTTCAGGTAGTTTGACTAAAGGGTACTACTCCGTAATGCTCGGAGATTCGAGGCTTCCAGTGAGGCTAGCTATTTTTCTATTGAAACAGCCATCGTCTAACCTATAAATGTCTAAGATGGATTGAATTGTCAGTAAACTTTCATATATATGAGTAGGTGTGCTAAGCGACAATCCACATTCACGGTGTCATTTGAGTCACAAGAAGTGTAAGTATGGCATGAATGGGTCAAGAAATGTGTGCGCGGTTTGCAACACAACTTTTATGAAGCTTAAGCTTTGGCTATAGCTGAGACACATGCTTCAGCACGAGATGTGGCGTCGGATGTTTGAGTCATTGACATAAGTTTATGAGTTCATGTTTGAGTCATTGAGAGGGCATGTAAGAGTATGATTTACATTGCTGTGAGGCACGACCGTGATGTTTTTACAAATAGAATTTATAGCATGATCACGTTGGTTCAACACAAGTAGGCCAGGAGTCTATGTATTGGAATTAATCCTAAGGCAAGATTAGAAAGACCACAAAGAAATAAGTTGCACTCACTAAAATAACGTGTTAGTTTTGTATGGGTGGGCAAGATTGCCCCCACTAGTACAGTTGTGTACTGACACCCCACGAGTTTGCTTATGCAGGTTCAGGTACTTGTTTGTTGGGTAGAGCTCGCTTGGACACGCTAAGACATGGAATTCGTTGATGTTTCTAGGCGTACGACTGCATTGAAGACTTCACATATACAAGACATAATGTACGGACATCGCCTTCTTCAGTTGTAAGCCTAAGGGGCATGTTTGTATTGGGAGATGAGAGAGAGCTGAGTGATTGTATTCATAGAATGTGAGCTTCAGTGAATTATAAATTTGGCCTTGTGTCTTTGTAATCTTATTTTTAATATCAATAAAGAGTGTCATTTGTACATGTCTTGCGTTGTTTTAACTTTTTCGCTTTGGGACTTCTGTGCGACTCTGTCATCTAGCTTCTAATCGACCGTTTTCAGGTATTCGTCTTGCACGAGCGTAACCTAAGCTCGTGCGACATTATGCCCTAGCAAGGACGATCGGTTCCGCAAAACCAGGGCGTGACAACTTCGGGTCTATGATAGTTGGTAAGATAATAATGCGTCCGTAGTATCCCTATGGATAAAACAATCTTATGGCACCAACTTTGAAACATTATAGTTTAGAATATATACAACTTCATTATTGACATATCAACATTTAGGTTGGTATTTTCACTTTTAGCATTTCGGGGCTAGCGACCCGCTACGACCTACATAAGTTTAGTTTGCGGACAACTGGTTTCTCTTGGACATGCAGCACAATACCTGTCATGCATGCACCCATTTGGGTAGTAAAAAACTCAAGCAAGTAATTTTTATCTTTTTGATTTTGTCTCATTGGTGGCAAGAAACATCAATGCATATCAAATAATGCAAAATATGCTAGAAAATACAAGTCTTCTTAAAAATATCATTAATGATTCATCTTCATTTGTAGCATAACCTAATTTTGAAAGAAACTACATATTTCAATGCGATCTTCATAGTGTATGCTTCTTATTTCGTAAAAAATCCCTATGTTGATAAACTAACACTAATATACAAACCAATACAAAAATAAGTATTTGTAGCATAACTCAATAATGAAATGATAAGATTACCAATGCCCATAAAATAGAACTACTTATGAATTCAATTAATTGGTTGACTCAAATGAAGGTTTCCAAGTCATATTCCATATGACAAGCTTTGAGACCGTAGGACTTCGTAGCTATACCCAGCCGTAGAACTCGTAGGACCGTGCTGGCTACTACTTCGGTAGCCTAACATAACTTTGCCTAACTAAATCGTGCAACAACTTGACGAGCAAGGGCTGCGTTAAGCCTTGCATCGTGGGAACGTGTCGTGCATGCGTTCGACTTTGAACAACAAAGTTCTTTGGGTGCCTAGACTTATGCCACAAGTCGTACGATACAACTTAACCAGCGGGACGAGCAAAGGCTATGTCAAGCCTCAAACGCTGGAACCGTGCATGCTTTATTAAGCGTTTATGCGGGCGATGCCTATGACTTCGGCTAATTCATAGCTTTGTGGCGAAGGCTAATTTTCCTTCTCCCAAGCCTGGGACGAAGGACCGAGTGTCATTTTGAAAGCCATCGGGCAACATTTCTAAGCCGACCGTGGGACCTTTCCATATTCTAACTCAGTTTGACCTGACTTGGGATTATTCCCTTAGCTATGTGGATTCGTCACTTTTATTATCAAGCCTACTCGAGCATTTGAAAACTTTCGTTTTATTATGCGAAGGCCAAGCTGAGGCAAGTTTACCGAAGCCACCCACCTGAGCGAGGAGTCGCCTCGACCGAGCGGGACTTCGAGCAGGCCGTTGCATGGCTAAGTCTGAACGTCGTCGGCATTTCGATTCGTCCGATTGACTGAACGGGACGGGACACTACATCATACACCACTCAAAAAAAGTTTCGTCCTTGAAACTAACTGAGTACTTACTCATCGACTCATCACTTTATCCAACATTCAATAACTTTCGTACACACCACTCATATATGTTTCTTCAATCCGAGCAACGATCGCACTACCCTCAATCTTTTCCTTGAAACCCTCGATACCCTTCCATTCCTTTAGTCTCACTTTGAATTATCACTTAGTTGGATCGTGCACATATTTTAGGCGTCCCCAAAATACATATTTCAACCAAGCCTCGTGATAGAGAATTCTGCTATTTTTACTCGAGTCGGATCGTGCACATATTCGGACGTCCCTGATATATATATGCATTTCAACCGAGGCTCATGAGTGGTATTCTCATACTCTTGAATCATTCCATTCATCAACACCAATATCCAAACTAATCAATCCTCAAGATCACTCGTACCGATGCTAACTTTCGCAACATGGACGTCTCGCCTAACCGCTAGGCCATCTCTCCAGGGTAAAGTCAATTGTTAGTATTTCACTACAAGAAAAAACCATTTTTACAACGTTTAAAAAACATTGTAAAAGAACTTTTACAACGTTTAATAGAATGTTGTTATATCCAGGGTTGTAAAAGAGGAGGGTATCTTCCACAACATTCGTTTAACGTTGTGAAGACATTGTAGAAGTTCTTCCTACAATAATTTAAAAACATTGTTAAAATTTATAAAATCTGATGAAAACCTTTCTACAACGTTTTCCAAGTATTGTTAGAATACTTTTTAAAACGTATTACAAGTATTGTAAGTATAATTTCTATAACGTTCTGCAACTGTGGTAGAATCAATATCTAACGCGTTCAGTAAACATTGTTAATAGATTTTGTATAACAGTGTACAAACGTTATAAAAGAGTTTATACAACTTATGAAAAATGTTGTATATGTGATTCAATCATGTTTGCAAACGTTGTAAATAATATTTTTATGTTGTAATTGTAATATCAACAACAATCTAAAAGTATTGTAAATGAAGTTTACAACGTTTAGAAAAGTCGTTAAAATGTTATCTTACGATAGTTTTTAAACGTTGTCGATTGTGTTTCCATTTTAAAAAATATATAAAATTTATAAATAAAATATATTGATTACAATTATAATATAAATACAAATATATTTCTAATTTTCACTCCCGATGTTGTTATTGTCCTTGTTGTTGCTACTGCTACCGCTGCTCGAGAATTGATCTAAAGAATTACATTCAACAATCTAAAAGGAGAAAAGAACTCATAAGAAAAACTGAGTATAAAAAAATCCAATTAATGCAATTACTTGAATATCCATTATTTTTTTTTTGTGTCCAAACAGAGTTACCAATTATCGATACAAACAGATTCAAATGGATAATTTTATCTAATAAACTACTACACCATGATCGATGAAATACATTATTGTCACCAACTACAAAAATGATACAGTAAAGAAAGACCCTTACAATATAAAGAAGTTTCTAAAGTTAACGAAGGTAACTTATAACTTCGATACAGGAGCCTTAACATGAACAACAGAATTGGTCGAACAAGGCCTTACCGGAACTTGTAGACATTCTAGAAGAAAAATGCAGTATAAGAAGATGGATCTCCGGAACTAGCATCAACAACTACAATTCAAATATCTGCTTTCTTGAGTGTAGGAGCATTTAACCCCATTAACCCCATCGCTGGTCATACCACAAAATGTTTCCTTGCTTGCAAAGGTTTTAGTGTTTCACGATCTCATACCTGTGCTTTGGAAGTAAAATAGAAGATACCAAATATGGTACAGACAAAAATAAAGGATACATATTCGTGTCCATCCCGAAATGACTTCTTTCCTTTCCTATTGCCATATATATATACTAGTCATAACCCGTGCCCATAGGGCATGGTTCATTTAAGGTATTCCCCCTCAAAATCTTGGACCCCCAATTTTAAACGAACAATAATAATTTTGAGGCCCCCATCAAAATATTAAATCTCAACCACTGCTGGATGTGAATTTTCTTTGGATTCTCCATAAAACCCCACTCTCAATAATGCTCATCCACAACCATTATGAGGCCCCCATCAAAATATAAATCCCAACAATCAAAATATTAAATCCCCATCTTTGGATTCCCCATAAAACCCCACTCCCAATAATGTTCTTCCCCATAAAACCCCACTCCCAATAATGCTCTTCCCCATAAAATCCCACAACCGTTGATTCACCAAGATTAAATCCCAACCACTCTTTATCTTGGCACAGTCAGCTCTAGGATTCAAAAACCTTTGTGTTTTGTATAATAGATTTTTTTTTTCCTATTGAATATATATATACATGGAGTAATAGTCATCAGTCTGCTCTCTTACGGCCATTTCCTCTAGACCTCTATAGTAAAACTTGACTTGGTCTCTATGAAGAAATGCCATTAGTTTATAATAGAACCAATTCATTTATCTTAAATAGCCAACCCCAAAAATTTGGGACAAGGCTTTGTTGTTGCTGGTATCCGATTGGAATGCTCCCTATCCTTTTTTAGGGTAACCAAGGAGAAAGCACCCTATATTTTTTTTATCCAGAAAGCTATCAAAAGTAGTATGGATGGTGGGAATGGAAATCGAGCCTCGATCTCCTGTACCTTATCAATTTTTCATGGATATTAGTTCTCACGGTTATTCTCTACAAAAGTGTGAGGCAACAGCTTAAATCTCTTGTGCACCCGGATAAACTATAAAACATAAAGAAAATATGTAGTGTGAATAAGGTGTTTAATGGAACATGATTACAGAACTCTAATGAAACACTATAATGCCCACCAAACAAGAATGGACAGGTATGAACCCAGATACCACAAAATATTTATTATTTAATGTTATATAAATGTTAGGAAACAACATGTTTGTATGCCTCAAGAAATAAAGTTGTAGATGATGTTCATAGATTAAGAAACATGTTTTACACGTGAAATGCATGAATCTGGCCCCAACCTATAGACGAAGAAAATAACAAAAGTAACAATTTATCACAATACCATTTCCCGTCCCTCTGAATACAAAGACAACATGAGCAATTCCAGATGGAAGTCCCAACGTAGATATTTCTTCACCAACAATTATCGCAGCCTTGGCAGCAGCCAGAGAGAATACATATAAAATGAACCGAGAGATAGAAAAGGTGTAGAGTATCATAGATGCAAGTATCCTGAAATAAAGAAAAGTGAAGGTCAATTCGCGCAACATATCAATAAATAATAACATAGTTCAGAGTATAATTTATACAAATCAATTGCTAAATTTCATCATGTCCATGTATAAAATAACTATAAGCATGCAACAGATGTACGATTTTCATACAATATGACACTTATGAGTTACAGAAGCATTTATAGGAATTTAGCAATGCTTCTAAACAATTCTTTCACAATCAGTAATAATCGAACAATAATTACACTTCTCATAGAGGACCGACAAAATAAAAAAATTATGTATATAATTCAGGTGGTGGTTTCAAGACATACTTTGTCCTAGTCCATGTAAGAAGTCTATAAGCCCAGCTCTACCAACAAACTTTCCAAAGGCAAGCAATCTTTTCCCATTGTCACCAACAATACGCTCATAATTATACAAAGTAACCCTTTTAAAAAAGAATCTACATGCAACATGCTTGTGAGAATGCAATAAGGTGGCCTAGGAAAATAATAACAGAAAAGCACATGATAAAATTCTCACCTTACCTAACAATAGCATGTTTTCAATCTGAGCTTGTGGGTGTGAGAGAAGAAAGCACATGATAAAAAATTCAGATAGCTTGGTGTTTGTGATGACTCGTGAGAAGGAAAGCAAGGTAAAGCTGAAAAGAAATTTTTTACAATTGAACTGCAATGGCGTCAATTAAACTCCTAGGCATTTTTGAATTTTTACATTTCAAACCTAGTTTTCAAATTTGGTCCATAACAGGGACAGGGCAGCTTGAGCTTCAAACTTTTGAGTTAAGCTTAGATTTATGTTTTTAGGGATTTTTGGGTTGAAATTGAACTCGTACTAGCGGTTAGCTTCATGTCGTTGTAACATGTAACCATAATAGTTCTTAAACATAATTGTCTAAGAAAATGAAATAAAAATCTATGTTTAATTGACTTAATTAATAGTGCTTTAGGTCAGCTTTGTTAGTAATTATTCGCTTATTATGCAAACAAGCTTGAATGAGTTGTTTGTCGTGCCAAGTTGAGCTCCTCAACAACTTCCGTGTCCGTGCCAGGTTGTGTTGGGCAAGCATTATACACACTCCAAAATGCAATTTTTTAACACCAAAATTGGTGGTGAACCCATGTCACTGTGTCCAACCATGTATTGTTGCATTTGTTTAAGTATAACATAGCTGATGCCGCACAGATACTGATATGAAAGGATACTACGTGCAAATATGATGTAAGGGGAAAATTTAAAAACTAAGAGAAGGTACAACAAGGATACAAGAAGTAAAATATACAAAAATTAACCTTATTTTTTTCAATATAAGATAGAAGGAAAAGTTGTTGAACAATAATCTAAAACACATATTCAGTTTTGTGACAGTGGAGATGAAAATATAGGATGCTCAGAGTTCATTACCCACCTGAGAGAAAAATGAAGTTTGTAATATTCTAAAAGAAGACAATTATGATAGACGTACATTGATATTCATATATTCTAACCATAATTTCATCTTCTAACTACCAATAATATGCCTTTAGCTACACCTTATAGTAAGTATTGTTTCAAAACCAAAGATACATGAGGAAGTATATCTTATATGTATCCTCGAAGTATTCGAAGTATACAAATATCACTTTATGATTGGATATGGGTACAATACTGTATCTGAGTACCAATGCAACATAGTCTAAAAAAGAAGTTTTCAAGGAACTACATCACAGGTCAAGTGATCAAAACTCAAAAAATACAAGTTGATACAAATAAATAAAAGAAAATTAAAAAAGATATAGAGAACACAATAGTTTATGATGTCAAGTGGAACATAATTGCAGCTCTCATTTAGGATGTTACTCATGGAAGATGAATACTAGTCTTGTACTAATTTCATAAACTCTAAACAATATCCTTTTTCAGATTCATTAAAAAGAATGTTACTCATGGAAGATGTACAGACTATGTTATTCATTGAAGACGTCAATATGGAAAACATACTGAACTCCAACTCGAACAAGTCCTATGTAAAAGATGCTTTAAAGCAACATTGATGGCATGTTCATCTACAACTGGACATGAACATGTGAAATGCATTAATGAATATTTTTACCTGTACCTGGGAGTTTTACGCTAATATACTTAAACTTTACAAGCTAGCCCCACAAATTTTCTGCATTAAGACTAAAAGTATATAGTCTTTGGACAAAATGTTAGAATAGTATCCATGTATGCATACATAAAAGTATGTGCCAAGTTGAGCTCCTCAACATCTTTTGTGTCTGTGTCGAGTCGTGTTGGACACACATCATATACACTCCAAAATACAATTATATTAGAAGGATGAAGAGAGGAGAAATTCTTCAGGGAAATTCATCAAGAAGCTAGAACAATAAAAAGAGAAGCAGCTTTTATATGACTTAAGGTTTTCCTCAAAAGGAAAACCTTTTGACAACAGGACACATAGTGGACATACATACTTTCAGAGACCACTATGTGGATTGGGCTCAAACTTGACATTGATGTATCAAAATAGGCTTCTTACTAATCGAATAAACATTTTTTCAGTTTTGTGTTAACCTATAATTAATGCATGCATGCTTGAAGATCATTCTGTCCATGCGGTCCTTGGCCACAAAATATCATCCCAGGCAATCCACACATAACCCAAGAAAAAAACAAACAAATAAGAGCACAAAAATGAAGCCTCTTTCAATCTTCTTATTTAACTCCTCATAGAACCCTGTCTACATTTATCTCAGCATTCATTGTAGCTAACATTAAATATATAGTGCAAACTACAGGAAAAATGGAATATATATGTATCAAATATTTCTCATCCAACATTTTCTTCAAAATTCGTCATTAAGAAGCACAGTTTGCAAAATTTTATAATCACTGCCATTTGTGCATGTACATCCTCCAAAGGAAATAACACACTGGAAGATTCATTTTGATGTCAAGCCTCTAAATTATTTTGATTTCCACATGACCTAGCCCAACTTTGACAAAGAACCTACAGTCCATGAGTAAAATAACACTATAAGATTCAATGCCAAAAATATCAGAAGTGCTTGCCTTCAGAAGGATGCTCAGGAAATCTCTGATCCCAGAACTGTGGATACCAACATAGCTCCTGTATCATAGAATAATTTACCTGTCAGTTATAGAGTTGGCACAAATCAAGCAATTTAAAGGCATAATAATTAAAAAAAAACACATAAAATCATATGTAGTCTCAATGTACAACAATAAAACAACGCCTTTATCAAAAAATTGGGGGACCTTGTAATCGGCGAGGACGACGACGTTGGGTTGGATCTCCTCCTACACGCACGTAGTCCCGCTAGGAGGAAGATCCATCCACACAGCCCAAACACCCAGGAACGAAGACAAAGGAACAAGGAGAATTTAAAAGAAGTAAATGAACAAGAAATTAAAGGAGAAAAATCCACCTTTCTTGTAGAATCTGAACCTATGTTCAACTGGAAGAAAAGGCGCTGCTCCAGTAGAAATCCTTAGGTTAAATCACCACGAGAACAAAAGAAAGTGGAGGATCGATCACCGTCGTCGTGGAGATGCTCCATTCAAATCGAGTGGAGGTAAAGGCATTGAAGAAGAAAGAGGGAGGGTGGTGGCTCTCGATCGGAAAGCCGATAGAGATTGGGAGAAAAAAGAGGGAGTGGGAGCGAAGAGATCGAGGATTTGGGGCTGATCGAGAAAGTAATAAAAAAAGGGAGGACAAGTAGGTTTTGTAACACTTTCTATTTTAGATAACATTTTGTTTTTGGTGAAATGGAGGGAAAGCTGAAATTTTCCTCACTTTTTTAAGATGTTACAGTTATTATTATTACTAAAAATAAAGTAAATAAAAATTATTAAAAAAATTATTTTAGTAACGATGATTTAATTATTGTCATGGTAGTTAATAGTACAACTTGTCATAGTATTAACAGTTACCAATTGAAAGAAAAAAAAAGGTTTTTACAAATTGTTTATTTTGGTATAGTGCTAGCAAGACGTCCCAATGACATTTTGAAGTATCATATGCCTTTGTACAGGAAATATATGTCAGTTTAATGTTGATCTTATCTAGAATAAACTCGGAAACATGGTCCAATCATTGTAGTGTTTTAACCTTGTTAATGGACATCTCAATCTGCAGCACGGAGAATACAACTATTAATCAACAGTCAATATAATATTAGAAGGAAAAAAAATTGTTCTTACATTTTTTTCGAACTATGGGCTGGCATGAAAAAACGGACGCGTTTTTCAGATATGAAGCGAGCTCAAGGATAGGAATTTCAGTAGGGAGAGAAAAGGATTGTGATGGTTGCGAGGGCTACAAATTTAGGGGAAAAGTGAGGAGGGTCCACACCTCTTCTTCAATCAATTTTTTTTTTAAAGAGCTTTTTGGGTCCCTCAGTGAAAAAAGAGGAGGGAATAGAATGATAGGTTGGTTTTACCCCTTGTTAGCAATCTCTGAATAAAACTCGTATTATATGCAAAAAATTTCATATCTTTTTGAAACGTATAATACTTTTGGTACTTTTAAAAGATTCGATTCAGTCCGTAAATTTTAAGCATACAAAATTTTAAACATGTTTCGTATAAATTATTAAAAAAATGGCACAAAAAATATAGTGAAAACCTGTTTAATTAACCAAATTTGACAACATATTCAAGAATGTGAAGTTTCTAACCTCAATATTTTTATTTTTTGAATTTTTGATCGAATTTTTGAACGTATTTTATTTGCATTGAGCCAATTTATATTCGTACTTTTTTCGTCCCAAATTTTTTCCATTTGCCGAATTGCTAACAAGGGTTTTAACATGGGAAAAGTAGGGAAAATATGCCATTGTGGAAAAAAAGAACGGGGATAGCTATATCTAGGTGATTTTTCCGTGGGAAAGAAGAACACATAGATTGTATTTATGGATAATTTGGTTTCCATATATACAGGACATGCTAATCCGGACTTGGTCAATATTTGACATGAATTTTGATTTATACTCAAATCCGATTACCGCTTTGGACTCGGTGAATATTTGACGTAGTGAATATTTGACATGAACTTTTGGTATATACTCAAATCCGATTACCTCTTTAGACCCGATGAATTTTTGGCATACTCAATAATTTAAATAAATATCAAATTTTTCATCAGTCAAATCCAGTCTATAATTTTCATTGTCAATTTTTTTTGTATACTCAATAATACTACTTAGAAATGGCTCAAAGTTAAGTCGTAACATACTATCAATAATTAATATAATTTAAAAAATTTACTATTGTATACATATAATATCTCTATAATATAATACGACTTATATACGGCTCAACATACGATGTATATTATCAATAATTAATATATACAAATTAAAAAAAAATTAAGTACCATATATGTCATATTCTCCCTTATTTGATGAAAAAATTAAAAATTAACTTGAACATATAACAAATTGTAAAATATACTCAAATTTTAAGTTATATTTAAACTAACTACATGGTATTATCTAATTAAAAACATAACAAAAATTAAAAATATATTTATAAAAAATCATAATAAAAATATTCATATCATATTTAAAATAGTCTAATATAATTTAAATCTCTATCTATTTTAAAAAAGAAAATCTAAAAAACTCATGATAATGTTACATTGATTCACTTATAAGTTCTTAACAGGGACTCAAAAACTAAATATAGCATACTGATAGGACTGAAATCTCCAATCCTTATATACTTTGATGAGAAATATGTGCATAGTAACTTGTATGTGTACCAATACCAATACTTAATTCTTGAACCAACATGAGGAGATCGGGATCGAGATCTAGGAAGAACTATAATAGAAACATAAAAATATTTATCAATATAGTGTTTTCTTTTTCCAAATCACATACTTCCTTCTTAATCGATCCTCTCAGTCGAAGAGCTTTATAGCTTTGGCATTTAAAAAGTTAACCTTGTGATTTAAGGTTATGAAGAAGCCCTATATGAGTTTTACCACAGGTGTATGCAAAGATGAAAAAGAAAATTTTGAATTACTTGGAACACCTTTTCTACATTCCATTGACAAAGATAACCAATAGACTAGTGTATACCATAAATATATAATATATGTACGATTGTAATTAGTTCAAACATGTCGAGCGTCGCACAAGTTAAATGTTCTTTAACTGACCAACATTTCAAATAATATCATCCTATAAATATTTTAAATAGAACTTTACAGTATTGTCTAAACATTGTGAAATACACTTCCTTTATAACATTTTATAAAGTTTGTTAAATATATCACTTTTACAATGTTTCTTAAACATTGTAAAATGATATGACATGCACAACGTTTATATAAAGTGGAAGAATAAAATTAATTTTACAACATCAAACAAACATGGTAAAATATAGAACATTGCAACATTTGATAAACGTTGTTGAACATTATAGTTTTACAATATTTTAAATACATTGTCAAAATAAATAACTTTGACAACTTTAAATAAATGTTGTCAAAATTAATAAATATTACAATGTTAACAAAACATTGTTGAAGACAGTAATACACAACTTTTGTGAATGACAATTGTAGAAGCCTTAACGTTTGAATATAAAATGTTGTTTGCACATATATTTTACAACGTTTTTACTATAAAGTTGTAGAAGACCCCCCTTTTTAACAACGTTTTTAGGAAGTGTTGTAGATGGAACGTTGTAAAAGGGGTATTTTCTTGTAGTGTTTGAATCATAGTTCCCAAACAATAATATCAATACTGACCCTAATCCTAAGGTCAAACCAAAGTTGATAATACGGAGTTTTCTACCCAAGCTTGCATCACTCCGATTTCTAAACTTCGATCATAGATTTCCCCTATTCACACTTACAACACTTAGTCCAAGGGTTCCAAGTCGTTCAGGAAAGCCATCTTATGGAAAGTCATGTTCAACCAATTTCTTGACATATCAATATCGCTCGTCCAACAACCAATTCACGTAGTCTATCTCTTCACACATGTTCGATACCATCCACCTATCCATCATATCCCAGTCAAGTACACCACAAGATGAATTGACACTAAACCATAATTCTCATTCATATTTCCTAAGTCGTTTATCACAATTCACGTAATCGATCACAAGGTCGTCTAGCATAAAAATATGTCACACCCCAATCTCACGCAAGTCTGATTATTCGTGGTGGACATAAAATTACCATGCCACGTACCGTAAGATAATCGTTCTCATCGGAACGTGACTCTTGCTTTATGTCTAGACTAATTCATTCTTGATACGCAGATTGGACCTCAATCCTTAAGTTTACTTAATCATCAATCACAAGTCCGACCAATCCTCGAATTCACCTTCGCATCAAACCACAAGTCGAAGCATACAAATTGCCATGCCCTGATTTTCTGAGTTCGATCATTCCCACGACATGAATCACCATGTCAGTGCTCACGCGGAACGATCACTCCAAATCCGATGTAACGCATGTGCGAGGCTGGTGTTGCACTTGCGCAAGACAAGAACGTTGACATTGTGGCTATCGTCGAAGAAATCAAGATACTTTTCTTTCATCCTAACATTCTTTTCAATCAAAATCCCTAAGCATAGCATCCATCGAACAATAACATTTTACACGATCGTCATTTTCTGACTCAGTGTACCCCCGAGTTATCGTATATCGATCTTTGATATGCCTCATTACCATCGATGATATGCGTAACCTGACGATCTTCATTTGTAATGAATTTTGAGTCGTGCGACTAATGCTATTGTCCGAACATGATAATCTCCTTAATATTCAAGATTAAATTCGATCAATATCTTCGAACTATTCCCATGATCAATTCATTCAAACCCTTAATCACATATGTTCATCCGTCTATATCTTAAGTCATCAAGCAACATCTTTCCTCCATTCACGTTGTCTTATGCTAACACAAGTCATCGAGTAACATCCATCCCAATTCCTTATAGTCATTCTCAATATTCGAATCATTCTCATGCACGCTATCATCCGATCGTGCTAACTTTTCGTATATGATTCATATCGATTTCCTCTATCAAGTCATCTGTTCACTACACCTTAACTTTTCTTCGATTTAGTTTCACCTACTCAATCATTTTGCATTTCATAATTGCACAATCACAATCATGTGTCCGTCATTCCTAGTTTATTCGAATCATCTTATCAAACTTCAAGACTACACTTTTACTCAATGATACTTAATCTAAGACTTTGCGTACTTGTTGCTTGCTGATAGACTCATCGGCACCCCGTAATCCTCAATCGATCAACATCTCTGAGGCTACCCATACACCACTCAGGGATGAAGTCATGACAAATCCTTCAAACTATCATTCGATTCACAATCGATTACTTCGAATCTCCGTTCGAATCATTCCTCAAATTCCAAGCACGCTCATCTATATCGCGTCGACGATAAAATCGTCGCATGGCATCCCTATCGCAACTATCCAACACTTTTATGAATCGAGTCTAACTCATTCTCACCCGACAAATTTTGGTGTATATGCCCAGCCCGACTTAGCCAATCGTACTTTTTACATAAACCAACTTTTGTTTTTGTCAAAATCTATTCTCATATGATTTGCAAAATATATAGACTTATTGTATAGACATCCTGTGGGGCCATTTGAGAGAGAGCGCACCATCGATATCGAATTGCGGAGACAACATCAGAGTTTGCAGAACAAAATCGAGAGTTAAAGAATTCAATTAAAAGTCCAAGGACATAAAGCCATGTTCTGATACTATTATGTCACGCACAGGTCCTGTAGGACTGATCGTCCTTGCTAAGACGTGATGCCGTACGAGCCTAGATTGCACTCGTGCAAGGCAGGTTCCATAATGGCCGATTACAGGCTAAGCAACGGGGTCATCGCACAGAAGTCCCAAAGCAGAAACATTGATTAGTACCAGTGAAAACTTAAAACAAAATCCAAGTCATTCAAGATGCGCTTTATTGATATTGAAACAAAGATTACATAGGTGGGCACGAGGCCATGATTACAATCACTCAGTCTCACTCTTCTCTCAAGTTATAAGTCACTCTGCTCTCTCTCTCTCTCTCTCATTCATCAATAGAAAGCTTGATGAGCCAGCGGATGCTTCAGATAGGCGATGTCCATACATTATGTCACGTATAAGTCCAGACTTCAAGCGGCCACACACCTCGAAATGCCAAGGAACTCCATGCCTTGACACATCCAAGCGAGCTCCGCGCCAACGAGCTTCTACCTGTTCCTGCACATAAAAACTGTGTTGGTGTCAGTACTCAACTGTACTGGTGGAGTGAGCTCCTCGCTCACCCATACAAAACTAATACGTTCATTTTACTTTGTACAATAAAATCCTTTTTGATTGTCTTTCTACTCTAACCTTAGGATCGATTTTAGGACATAGATTCTTGGCCTATTTGTGTCTCTATACCATTCTCGTGTCAACAATGCCAACTGAACAAGTTATGCTTATCTTTCAGCCCGTACTCAGAGACGCAACTACACGATAGTACCCAATTTCTATATGACCGTGCTACAAGTCCGTTGTGCTAACATCGTGGTCATATCATAAGCCCTATTCGTGTGTCCATATTAAGGTTGTACCTCGTAACTCGATGTGACATAACCATATTGCTGCCTTGCGACTTTTGATGATTTAGTCATCAACTGACTCAATCAAAGATTTGTGAACTAAGTGTCGCTTAACCAACTTTGCCTCACAACGCTTCCTGGCTTAACTCGAACGACTCAAATCCAACTTATACAACTCTACTCCAACAACTTAATACTCGATGCCATATCTCGTGCCAAGTACGGTATCTTCGTTGCAGCCAAATCTTAGACCCAAATATTGTGTTCTGATCGTGTACACATTCAACTCGACTCATTGATACCGTGCACACAATACTTGACTTAATCCAAAGTCATACACGCAGATCGTCGCTATATGCCGACTCATCTATATGAAAGGTCACTAGCACCACAAGCTATCATGGACTTATAGCTTTGTTATTTGGCGACCCTTTCAGCGCAAGTAGCGAGCCCCGCTGAAAGTTTCCAAATAACCTGAGCGTTATTCCTAGCTCGACTATACCGTGTTTCCCCTAGTCCAAAACGGTCCCATGGTACCCAGGGATGTCGCTCGTGGAAACAATTTTACCTTGTACAAGTTGTCCAATGACCATGCAGACTCGACTCAAACTGACGTCTTACACAGTTATTTTTCTTCTAGTGTTACCATATACTCAGGACCAAGTTCAAAACTTCTCACATTTGAGACCGCCTCGCCGACCATGGTCTCGAGGATTCTTTCATGTTGTCATATCATTCTACTCAACTCAAGAACGACTATTCGATAGCCCTTTTTTCCAAACTCAATTGAATCAACCGTGGCTCATGCATTAAACACTAAGTCTGTGACATCATGCCTTGATCCAACTTATGTTCTATGCGACACTAATGTCCAAGTCATACTCCATATGACGAGCTTTGAGACCATAGGACTTCGTAGCTATACCCAGCCGTAGAACTCGTGGGACCGTGCTTGTTACTACTTTGGTAACCTAACATAACTTTGCCTAACTAAATCATGCAACAACTTGACGAGCAAGGGCTGCGTTAAGCCTTGCATCATGGGAACGTGTCGTGCACGCATTTGACTTTGAATAACCAAGTTCTTTGGGTGCCTAGACTTATGCCACAAGCTGTGCGATACAACTTAACCCGTGGGGCGAGCAAAGGCTATGCCAAGCCTCAAACGCTGGAACCGTGCATACTTTATTAAGCATTTATGCGGACGACGCATATGACTTCGGCTAATTCATAGCTTTGTGGTGAAGACTAACTTTCCTTCTTCCAAGCCACGGGACGAAGGACCGAGTGTCATTTTGAAAGCCATCGTGCTGCATTTCTAAGTCGATCGTGGGACCTTTCCATATTCTAACTTAGTTTGACCTGACTTGGGATTATTCCCTTAGCTATGTGCTTTCGTCTCTTTTATATCAAGCCTACTCGTGCATTTGAAAACTTTTATTTTATTAGTGCGAAGGCCAAGATGAGGCAAGTTCACCGAAGCCATCCACCTAAGCGAGGAGTCGCCTCAACCAAACGAGACTTCGAGCAGGCTGTTTCATGGCTAAGTCCGAACGTCGTCGTCATTTCGATTCCTCCGATTGACTGAGCGAGACGGGGCACTACAGTTGGTTCGATGAAGCCTTGTTGGACTTGGAAATATACGAAGGATCGCTTGGAAGGCTATGTGATCGTGGCAGGAATCATCTTATAAATGTGAGTAGTGTAGAACCCTTCGAAGATCCTTTAGCTTCACGCTTAATAAAAAGGATAGTATGCTATGTTTACTTATTGAGTTGTTGAATAACACCTTACATGAAAGTCGAAAAGATAATAAAAAATAATTAATCACATGATCCGAAAGCTGTTGCATATCATTTCAATGAACTGTATGCTTGCATGTTGAGCTATGAAATACATGACAAGTGAAAGAAAAGTCCTAAATACTTGGGTGGTGAGTATGTCGAGCCTTAGCTCGATGGATAGATGGTAACACATATAATAAGACCCAAGAACTGGGCAGTGAGTATGCTTGAATTATGTGTGAATGAACGCATGCTAAAATAGATGTTAAGTCCCAAGAATTGGACGGTGAGTACATTGAGTTGGTTAGAAATATATATGATATCAAAGATGTGAAAAGGGGTTGGGTAACAATATTCTATTATCCCGTCGTCGATGTAGAATGTTGATTACACCAAGACCCTGGAATGAGAAAGATGGAATACGAATAAAAATGGTGGCTGAAGTACATAGTTTTTCTTATCATGCATTATATATTTTCTTTATAGATAAGTTGCATATACTTGCATTGTCATGGACAACTTGTGCACAAGGTAGTTCCCAGAATGGTACTCCGTGGCCACGGACCCGATTCATCATAGGGGAAACAAGGATGGTGTCGATGTACTGACATCGAGATTTCGGGACTTGCACTAGGGGCTTGCTACCGCCCACTGAAAGGGCACCGAAATACCTATGGTGCTGTTGGTTGTTGGTAAGAATCACCTGAACGGTGACAATTATATTGAATTATGATATTATTCCTAACAATGTCTTGTACAGACTGAGTAAGTATTATAAATATACATGGATGGCTACACGACCATGGGTAAGAATCACTAAAGGGTGATAACTATATGCTTTAAATTATATTGGCTATGAGATTTGCATGCTTTACTTCTTGTCGGCTATAAACATAAAATTGACCATAAGGCAACGAGAAAGACCATTATTAATAATATTCTATAACATGATTACTTAGTGATGTCTTCTTAGGTGAGTTGGGCTAGCACTGCTCGCCAGTACATTGATGATGTATTGATCCACGTTGTGGACAATATTACAGGTGCTTGTGTATAGAAGAAATTATTTGATCAATGCTTGGCATCGATGAATCGGATGGGTAGTACAGAAGCTCTTCTTACAAGACGATGTCTTCTGTTATAAGGGACATAATGTATGGAACAGTGTAACTCAGTTGTACCAGTGGAATTGTAGCCAAATTGGCAAGTTCATTGTAAAGAAGTCAGCATATTCAGTTGTAGCCTAAAGGGCAAGAGTATATATTCAGTTGTCTATTCAAGAGTCTTGTAATCAGATGTAATCTCTATATTCAATGGTTGTAATTACTAATAAAGATATATTTCTTCAGATCTTGTGTGAGTTCAATTTATGCTTGGTTTTGCTGCACTGTCGTTGTTTTCTAAGAAATACCAAAAATTGTAATGGTTTTGTCTTGTACAAGTGTGATCTAGACTTGTACGTTATCACGTCCAAAAGCTAGATTTTGATCCTCCAGAATCGGGGCATGATATAATGGTATCAGAGCACGGCTTATGTCCTTGGATTCTTATTCGATTTGTTTCAAATTAATGTTGCTAATAAGATGATCCAAAGCTTCTTCCGCGATGATTCAA
>JANAVB010032187.1:65000-74447 GCA_029216955.1 Iris pallida | reverse complement strand
TGTCTTTTTACTCTATTCTTGTGCATGTCTTACAGTTTTTCGTTATAGTTTACTCTACTGCTTGCTTTATACATTCTGTCATGATATGATCCTATTTCAGTGTTGTGTATTCGCTCCTGTCCTAACTGGACCTGTTAAATATATTACAGATGATACTGAAGATTTCTGTACAACCTATTATGGAGCCCATCTAGACGACACCTGTGAGTTGGACCCACTGGATCCAGCTCTAGCTGAGGACATCATCCCTATTACTTAGACTAGATAGCTAGATAGTTTATCTTATTTTATTGTGTTGTCTTTGTTTGTATTATTTTGGATGTTGAGATCTTTTGGTCGTTTAGACACTTAGACTTATTTCCTTCTGTTTGTATCTTCTCTTTGAGATTTCTTCTATCATATCGTGTTATTTCTATCTTAGAATTGTGATAGAGTTGTACCTTCTGTATTGTCCTCCGATTGGAGAGTATATCTTGTGTAGCTACATTTATACAGTATTAGATGTATGTGACCTAGGACACGCATTCTACCGTCGATACTGTGGCGTAGGCTGGGCGTACCCACTTCTCGTGCCCCTACACTGGGTGCGGGTTGTCACATTTTTAGTGGTGGCCCATACAAGTCTCGAGAGTCGCAACTAGTGCAATTTTGTAGTGGTACTCGAACTAGTATTACTTCAGCCTACAGTAGGATATAGGATATAGTTTTGAGGTACTCAATCACATTTAGGAAAAACTCTTATCTGAATTCCTGCCATCTAAATTCTTACTGATATTTGCTTCCTTTTGAAATAAACTGTCCTCCTTTGATCATATCGCTTCTTACTCAGTATTGATTCTTTGTTTGAACTGTCTCCAGGATGGTACAGATACGATCTCATCGTTCGGCCCAGGGGATACCACCGAGAGGTCTGCCACCTCTCGTCCGATTCAGTAGGACCCTGGGACCGCAGCTCCCCTTATTCCTTTGCATGTCGAAGCATCTGCTGCGTTCAGAGGTGCACCTTTACCTATCCGGAGGCCTACCCCAGTCATCTCGGACATGCTTCAGGCAGCCACCTTCAGGATCAGTGATAGCTCAGCCTTTTGCCTTCTTCCAGCAGATGATGGAGGCTCAGCAGCGTCAGTCTGTAGATTTTAGGCAGGGCATAGATAATGTCCACCAGCTGGATATGACTACAGTAGAGAGGGTGACCGTCCCGCAGCAGGCAGGCCAGATACCAGTGCCATCCGAGGACCCCGAACATCCAAGACTTCCAGAAGATGCACCCGAAGGACTTCAGGGGTACCGAGGGCATCATATATGCCGACGTCTGGATTGAGCAAATTGAGGAGATCTTTCACCTTGTATCGATAGCAGTCGGGATTCATGTAGAGGCAGCTGGCAGTCAGATGCAGGACCTTGCCAGGATATGGTACCAGGCCGATCCCCGAGTGGGTACTGAACGACAGACATGGTGAGCCTGCAAGAAGATCTATAAGGAGAAGTTCTTCCCGGACACCGCAATCGGCGCACTAGAGACACAGTTCGAGAACTTGGTTTAGGAGAACTAGACTATTGAGGAGTATGCAGGAGAGTTATATCGTCTGGACAGATTTGTGGAGGATCTTACTGAGGCCGCGAAGGCGAGGAGGTTCTGCAAGGGCTTGATCAAGGAGATCAAGTCATTGACCAAACGCAGCCGCGATGCCACTTTTGAGGAGATTTTGGCGAAAGCCATGGCAGCGGAGGACGACCTTGAGCTGAAGGTGAAGAGAAGTCAGGATACTCATGGGGCTAGTAGCAGTGCAGGCCCGACAAAGAGGCCTCATATTCAGCAGCAGCAGAGGCCTATCCAGCAGCAGTTTCAGGGTCAGGGACGTATGCTTTTCTGGCAGGCACCTAGGCAGCAACAGGATGTTATGTGCAACTTCTGCAAGAAGCCAGGCCACAGGTAGGACAACTGTAGGAAGAGACTGGATAGGTGTTTACTTTGTGGTACAGCAGAACATCAGTATAGGGAGTGTCCCAAGAACCTGGCACCATTAGCTCAGGCAGTAGCAGGAGCTAGGGCTCCGACGGGGCAGCAAAGGGGACCACCGTTGCAGACTCAGCAGCAGAGGTTTGTCCAGCATCAGCAGCAGGCCAGAGGAGGAGGCCAGTAGGGACGAGCTTTCGCCATGACAGCCGAGGATGCACAGGAAGTATGAGAGCTGATTGCAGGTTCTATTCTTCTCAACTCCATTCCTGTATTTGCCTCATTATAGTCTATCTCGAAATTCGATTTCAACAGTTTTGTCTACCTTCCTTGTTCGTTGATAAATTTGATTCTTGGTGTTCATTGTTGATTTAATTTTCAACCAAGATAAATCGTATGGGTTAGGTCGCCTTAGTTATGGAATTTAGAGTCTTCTATAGTCATAGTAGCTGGCATGGCGAGGACATATAGTCTGATTTTGGATATATTTCTTGGTTGTGGAAATTTAAAGTTTTTGCAGCCAAGCATGCAGCAATGCAAAAAATTTAAATACCATGATTCTAGAGGTATATACCTTAGTTGCAGACTCTATGGTTATGTAGCCTTGCTTACTAGTATGGCAAGGATTCTGAGTATCATGATTTTTGGACAGACGCATATGATTATCAGGTTGTATTTTGAGAAGTTTCTAAAACATATCATCTCTACCTTCCATTCAGTCTTTTTCAAAATATATTTTTGTTTTCCATCATCAATTAACTTAGGAGTAGAGATAGTTTTAGTTTTTAGTCTAATTATTGTGGAACTTCTTTTAGTTATAATTCTTTCATAGTATAATGATTTGATAGCTTCTATTAGAGTTTTGATCATGTAGGTTACTCTTTCAAATTGTATGATTTAGATACAGTTTCTGAGACTATAATTGTTGGGGGTTTGACCTAGAAGGTGTACGATCACCTTAAATTCCGAGGACAAAATTACTTTAAGGATGGTAGACTTGTAACCACCACTTTTCTAAAATGAGAATAATTTTAAACTTTTGTAAAATTTATCATTAAATAATAGAATTTAAATCATGTTAATGACTTATGGTGATTTTTAATGCAATTTAATTTAGTGTATTGTGACCTTGGCCTTTCACTAGTGTAACCTTAGAGTTACTTAACCTAGAGACTAACCATGACCATGGAGACCTAACATGTGATTAGATTGACTAATTACCACTTTAGGTTAAGAATATTTTGGTCATTTTTGACTTTTGGTGAAAATAAATTTTTATTAATTAATAATGTGCTAATCATTATGTTAAGCCTTGACCTAGAATTGCCCTAATTTAGAGGTTAGCCATGAGCCTAGATATTGCATTTGAAGGTTCTAACTAGATGACAAGGTTAGGAATATCTAGATATTATGTTTAAGAAGATATTTAGCTTGAAACCCTAATTTACTTGGGCCTTTCCTAAGTGGACTTGAATTAAACTTGTAGAAGCCTACCCATGACGTAAAATATCTTCCCAAACCCTAATCTACACCCCTTTAGTCGGCCATAGCCTCCCCTCCCTATAAAGTTATCACATGGATGAATCTTGCCTCTTTTCATAGCCTCTTTAAAATCTAATTTGTGTTCTTCCCCAAAATCACCCATTTCTCCAATTCAACTCCAAATTGAGCCTAGTCTTTTGCATTGCACTCCCCTAGTGTAGAGGAAGTCAATGGAGGCTATCTAGCAAGGATTGAAGGCTCTTGGACCATAGCAAATTGGTGAAGGATCTCATTTCTAGGCAATTTTATTGAGATTCTAACTCTCAATAGGTAATGGCTCCTAAACTCATTTAAATTCTGATTTCTTTTCATAGATGTATTCATTTAGGATCCCCCTAGCTATTGACCAAGTTTGGTAGATTTCGTGTCCATTTAATACGCGTATCGGAGGCGTATCGGAGTTTTGTAATGAGTATTTGTTGAAATGCCTCTTAGGAATAAATGTTACGGATTTCTAAAACTAATTTATAGATCTATATGTGTGTATTGCATTCCCCTGTGATTGAGCACGATTTGACACCTTTTTCGTGTCCAAAAATGGACACGAAATACTCGCACGCAGCTAGGACATGTGCCCTGCTACCCTACACTTCCTGCACACACACTATACAGGACACGTGGACACTTGTAGTTTGACACAGAGGTTGGGGACACAACTGACATCGTGTCCCCCAAGTTTCAGCCCAAGTGGTGTCGTGTCGGACACGTTCTAGTGTCTACACTGTTTTGAATGAACACACACATGTGCACAGTAGTTCTGACATGGGTTCGATTCTCTGACACAATGACTCTTGGACACCATTCAGGGTCTTGGACACCTAGACCTACCTATAAGCTACCTCTGGACACGAACACTAGAGCATCGAGTGTGTCGTGTCCTAGAGGACAAGACATGGCAGCACGAGACTGTGCTCATGCACAGTCTCTGATACAGGGATGTTTTAATGTTTTGACACATTTGGACACTGCCTGGACACGAGACACTTCCCTTGCTGACATCATGTTGACACTCTTCACTCTTCCAATTTTCCTAGGTTTTGCTTTGATTAGGGTTTCGTTTTGGTGTGTTCTTGGGTTGTTCTGTGCTTGACTGATACTTAGCCATGGTTGGCTGACATTGAGTTGGGGGCTTGCATTCCCAGTTTGAGTTTGGGTTTATGAGATGTTAGATGTTCAGTTAGGTTTGACTTTAGGTTTCAGTTCTCTAAAGTTACTTAGATACATAGAGGTTTGTTGTTAATAATTTGAGTTATGACTTTATGTGTATGTTTAGGTATAGTGTTGTTGTTGGATACATATTTGTATATATATGTACCTACCAATGTATAGCTATTATAGTGTCCTTTATGATCTGTTATGATTCTGTGGGTTAGATGTTGTGTTGTTTGAATGGTTTAGCTTAGGTCAGTTGTTCCCAGGTTGTGTTAGTTGGGAGGTTTTGTTGTGTTGTTGGTTGTGTAGTGTTGTGTTCAGTTTACTTATAAACCCCCTTTGGCATAAGCCTCTCACTCACACATACACCGATAGCCCCTTTACAGTTAACCCTACCACAGCACAATACACACACACCCCTTTTCATACATACATTTACCCTTCCCCATATTTCCCCTATATATATAATATATATGAATGTGTATATATTTATAGATATTATATATGTATGTATGTATGTATGTATGTATGTGTGTATGTATGTATGTATGTATTTGTATGTCATATATATATATATATATATATATATATATATATATATATTTATTTTATTATATATATATTGTATGTATGTTGCCAGATCGTAGCGGCTGCTGCCACGTGGGTATTATGGAATAATCGTAACAAGGCGAAATACGAAGGCCACCAGTTCAACACGGATATGCTCATTCGGGAGGTGATCAGGCAGTGCCGTAAGATCAGGGGCGTCTGTTTGCATGGCCACACCAATTTTTGGGAGTCTATCCTCGGCTAGGCCTCTGTTTAGATTTTGAGTTTATTGGTATACTTTATAGGTGTTGGCATTTTGTGCCTTAAGGTATACTGTACAGGCTGCGGCATTTTGAGCCTCACTGAATAAAATAGGGGGTTTTCAAAAAACAATTGATGTATGTTAGGTATATATGTTAATATAACTTAGTGTACTATATATATAGACTATATATACATATATGGTGTTTTTATTTTTTTTTTTTTACATATATGGTGTTTATATAATATATATATATCTATATATTATATATATATATATAATATTATAATATATATATATATATTATATATATAATATATATCTATATATATATATATATATATATATATATATATATATTAATATTTTATATCTATTTTCATATATAAACATATATAATATATATATCATATATATATATAATATATATATATATATAATATATATATATATATATATATAATATTATATAATATATATAATATATATAATATATTATATATATATATATTATATATATATATATATATATATATATATATATATTATATATATATATATATTATGCTTGATTGCTATATGCATATATGATAACCATATATATGAATAACCTATATGTATATTATACTCATGTGTTGTATTTGATAGATAGGTTGGTATAAGTTATAGTGAGGTAACCTATACTTTGACCTAGAAATGGACTAGATAGGCCTAAAATGACATGTAAACTAGTATTGACCAAACCCTAGACTAGTTGACTAGAGTTTGACCTGGTTTGACTAGATTGTTGACCATAGTTGACTTTGACCTAGATTGACTTAGAATCATGTAGAATGTATTGTAAATTTCAAATATTATCTTTTTGATTACATCATAACCCGTGTGCTCTATTTAGGACTCAGACATCTCAGTTCGGACATTTGTATTCACAGTTACTTAGGATCTTTGGCGAGTACATGCTCTGATCATTTTTATACTTGTTAGAATTTATATTCATGCTTTAGATAAATTATTTGATGCTGTCACGATTGTTATCACAGACTAGTACCCTATGGATCTTGTCTTGCGATGTTGTCCCCCTCTACATCTTGTCATGTACTTTTTACGAACATCTTGTATTTTTTGTATACCCATATTCATGTATACTCTTGTGCAATCTTATACTCTCATGATCACATGAGCCCCATGGATAAAAATATTGTACAGGTAATATAACTCGACTGGATCCTCGTGTATTGATTGGGGAGGGTGAGTATAAATGGTTATGTGATCAAATCCCATATTGTGCAAATATTGTATATGTCCATTATGCCCTCATGTATAATGGAGACACATTTTATTGTATCCCAGCCTGTTTACATAACCATCTTGTGCTCTAATCACTTATATTACTTACAGTTCTTATTTTATATACAAAATGTCTCGTGTACTCAGAATTGTCTTTTTACATTGTTCTTGTGCATGTCTTACAGTTTTCATTATAGTTTACTCTACTGCTTGCTTTATAGATTCTGTCATGATATGATCCTGCTTCAGTGTTTTGTATTTGTTTCTGTCTTGACTGGACCTGTTGAAAATATTAGAGATGATACTGAGGATTTCTGCACAACCGATTATGGAGCGCATCTAGACGACACCTATGAGTTGGACCCACAGGAGGATCCAGCTCTAGCTGAGGACATCATCCCTATTGCTTAGGCTAGATAGCTAGGCAGTTTATCTTTTCATTTGTGTTGTCTTTGTTTGTATTATTTTGGATGTTGAGATGTTTGTGTCGTTTAGACACTTAGACTTATTTCCTTCTATTTGTATCTTCTCTTTGAGATTTTATATCGTGCTATTTCCATCTTAGAATTGTGATTGAGTTGTACCTTGTGTATTATCCTCCGATTGGAGAGTATATCTTGTGCAGCTGCATTTATACTTGTTAGATGTATGTGACCTAGGACAGTGTTCTACCACCGACACTGTAACGTAGGCTGGACTTATCCACTTCTCGTGCCCCTACACTGGATGCGGGTCGTTATAGAATCTCCATGCGGGTGACGTCGTCCTCTGCCGATCGTACTGCTTGGAAAATATCGCCAAAAGCAATCTTACTCCAGGCCGTGAGTGCTTTTCTCGTAGCTTTGAGTCTAGCTTCCACCCGGAGGAGGGGGTCGGGGTCGTCGGGGGTGTTCCAAGCAGCGGCCACTATGTTCCTGAATTGGGGGTGGTAGCGCCAGAAGTCGAGGAAACGGAAGGCTTTTTTGATCTGGTTGGTGTTGTTGCTGATCTCTAAGAGGAGGGGGGAGTGATCAGATTCCGTAAAATTGTGGTAGGAGAGGTTAGATGTGAGGCCCATATCCGACCACTTGATATTGACCGGGCACGGTGCTGACATGATATTGTCTCTGTGGGCCTTCTTGCATGTAGTACCAGGTGAATGCGTTATCGGAGAACTGAAGGGGGGACAGGTGGTTGTTGAAGATGAAGTTGTTGAAGTCGTTGATGGCCATCTGAGGGGGAGGTCTACCCCCGGACTTCTCTTCTCTGCAAGTGATGGCATAGTCTCCCCACGCAAAGCCACAGGAGGTTGGGGAAGTTGAGGTGGGTGTTCCTCAGGGACTCCCACAATAGTTTGCGTTCTGGGATGTCGCAGTTGTCGTGGATGGCTGACAGAAGTGAGCGGGACCGTAGCGTGGGGTATTCTACCCAGCACGAGTTCGCATGTCTCGAATCATGGATGGTGCCAAACTTGATGTTGGCCGCAATTAGGATCCAAAAGTCATTACAGCTTGCTACAGCGGAGGGGAAACCGAGCTGGAGCTGGATGGGATTTGAGTTTTTTGTGTGGAATTTTGGGTTCATGACCACTAGAATATCAATCCTGTGGGATTTCTTGAGACTGATGCTTCTTCTAAGAGTTGGTTTGTTCGCCAGGCCCCTAACATTCCAAGAGAGGATGTTAAACATTAGAGGTCTTGAGGAGAGGTATTTTTATGAGTTTTGCGGCTGACCTCGTAGTCATTGCCATGGGCTCTTTGTTAGTTTTCTTCTTCCTGTTGGTATTGTGTTGCTCGGAGGTTGTGACCTCTGGGCTGTCCTTCAATAGACGTACCTTTGGTGGGGGCTGTTGCTTCCTCTGTAGGGGATATGCTTCCTCCGAAGGGTGTAAGTAGTCCTCTCCTATTTCTGCTAGGGCTCCGAAGTAGCTATTCGAGCTGAGGAGCCCTGCGTCCGCGGCTTGTTGGAACATGGCCACTAGGGCTGGGCCAAGGATAGCCAAGGCGTCTGGGCAAGAGCCCGCGTTGAGGTGGGCTGAGGGGAGCTATCTTCTTGGGCTTTGGGATTTTGAGGGCTGGAGGGTTCTCCGTCGGTGGGGTTTCCTCTCTATCGCTATTCGGATTGTCCTCGTTGACCGACAGGGTGGCCTCTGAAGACTCGTCGGTGACAGATCTCTGTGTTAGCGTCTGTTGAGGTGACTCTAGGATGTCGAATTTATTGTGAGGGTGATTGTCGAGGGATTATGGGGCGCCACGTCTCTGCTCGATGGGGAGGAGGATTGTGGGTTGGGAGTTCTGTCGATGTCTTCGAATCAGACGTGGGAGTTTGGGAGAGGAAGAATCGGAGGTTGATGATTTTAGGAGGCGGCTTGTGTTGTTTCTCTTACGGTACGAAGTCTTCTTCAGCTCCTGGTGCGCTCTGAAACTGTGCTCCTGGAGTGACCTCTCATATGGTAGTGCTTGTAGAAGATGACGTTGTTGTCGTAGAAGGGTGATGAGGAAAGGTAAAGGTGCCGAGGGGAACAACGCCAACAGATTGGCAGCGATGGTTGGTGCCGCCGAATGGTGGGCCACAAAGCCCGCTGAAGCAGGGTACGGCCGCCGCGGGGGCCGGAATGGCAGAAGCGGGAGGGAAGGTTCCAAAAGGTCCACGAGCGCCAACAACGGGGGGCCCCTGAGAATGGGTGCCCAGAGCTGAGGACCCTGATAGGGGGAGGGCA
>JANAVB010032187.1:47500-62500 GCA_029216955.1 Iris pallida | reverse complement strand
GTAATCCGGCTAACAGGTGCCGGTGGCTATACGTCGCAAAAGTATAAGCATGAGTGGTGGAGAAGAAACCCACTCGAGTCCCCGAACCGCCATGCTCCTAGTATGCACCATGGATGTCAGGGAGGGATGTGTCCTCTGGCTCTGCTACAAGATCTGGCCAAACAAAACCAGCGGGGTCAGCCCCGAATAGCAAGTACCGCCAAAGGGGCACAAGAGTTAAGATTAAAAACTCAGTTAATAGATGATTGATAATAGTAATACTTATGCTACTATTATAGGGTAGCGCAACATCCTCGAACCCATATGGCACCCTTACAACCAAACAAGGACAAAAGGTGCCGCATGGAGTCGGGACGTGTCGTACTCTATAACTTTCACATAAGTTAAAAGGTATAAACAGTAAAACTCCTGGTCGTGACTTCGGTCGATAGCCTATCGCAGCACAATAACCAACCCAACAATCAAACAAGAACATGGGTTGGATCATGTACCATGATAGACCATGTTCCTCAGTCATTCACAGAAGTAGCACTTCACAACCAGAATAAGTCTTCCGTTCATAACTTCGGTCCATAGCCTATCATAGTACGATAACCAACCCAACAATCAAACAAGAACATGGGTTGGATCACGTACCATGACAGTCCGCTTCCCTCAGTTATTCACGGAAGGTAATAGGACACAGCAAGTCGTTTTCACGGCCAATCAAGTCTACGAGTTTCTAGTGGGACGAGGTTATCCTCGCGTCATGTTATTAGAAAATCATCAGATCGTATCTTTCCAGCAAGGCTAGCCAACCCAGGGTTCGCGTAGACAGGTATGATTGAGCACAGGTCCCTCGTAAGGCCACCTTGCCAAAACATATATTATATAGCAGGAATTAATCGGATACAGTCATCCCCGCGTTGCGGATGACACAGTATCCGTGGAGACCAGCCGGCGCGTCAAGACAATATCTCAAGGCGGCTGGTGTAACACGATCTCGGGATTCGCCCTCCCCATGCATCTAGTATATTTAGTTGCCTAGTTTAACCCTAGGTGAAATCTTGGACTCACATGCTGTGGCCTGCATGATTATCCTCCTAAAGTCGTACTTTAGTACGAGTACCCCAAAGAGGATCCATGTCAATCAGTATGTCAACATGTTTTACCCTCCTTAGTGTAATGCATCATTGCAAATACGCCACATGGAGTTACGAGTCTTTGTCGGGCATGAACAAGAACTGGGACATTCAGGTACATGTATCAGGTAGGAACACTTTGTTCTCCGGGGTCACATTAGTGCTCATATCATGCTCGGAACAAAAGGCGTAAGGATATAAAATGGGCATATAATATCTAATAAAATATCAAAAAGAGTACGCGCAAAAGCACACACGCTCAAGGGGTAAAAGTCACGCAGGCTCACTCAGGCTCACTCAAGGCAGCGTGCGTGAAAAGTCACGCAGACTCAAGGGAAGAGCTGCGTGAAAAGTCACGCAGGCTCAGGGAGAGAGCTGCGTGAAAAGTCACGCAAGCTCAGGGAGAGAGAGCTGCGTGAAAAGTCACGCAAGCTCAGGGAGAGAGAGCTGCGTGAAAATTCACACAGGCTCAAGGAGAGAGCTGCGTGAAAAAGCAGTCCGCAGGCTCAAGGAGAGAGAGCTGCGTGAAAAGTCATGCAGGCTCAAGGACAGACACGCTTCCAACAGGAAGCGTGCTCAAACGGAGCACACTGTTCACTGTCTTCTCCAAACAGCAAGAACACCATGGCTGAACCCAAACTTCAAAGCATCATAACTTGGCCATCCGAACTCCAAATCCAGATTTCCAAAGTTCCAACTTGGGTGAAACTGAATGCTCTTCCACATGGAAGCATCAAAACCCATAAAATTCAACTAAAGTAGATCAAACCATGCAAAATCCGAAAATGATTAAAATCTAGATCTACAAAAATCAAAGCTTCAAAATAGAAATTTTTAAGTTCTAAACTAGTATAGATTGAGGAGAAGAACATGTTTTGGCAAATAGTTTTGTAAGAAATCATTGACAAAATTATGGATCCATCTCTTGAGCAAGTTGGTACTTGCCTTGGTTGGTGGAGGAAGTAAATGAGAGGAAGTAATGAGAGGAGAGAGAAGGAGATGAGTATATATAAGATCTTGGACCCATGGGTTCATGATGAACCAAAGGGTCATGATGAACCATTGGTGAACCAAGAATGGTTACCCAAATGAGCCAAAATTGTAGGCCCAAATGCAAAAAAATAAATTAGAAAATAATATTTTGTCAAATATTCTTGGGAAATGTATGAAGAAACACAGCATATAAATATAGTATAAATACAAGGTAAATACAATTTTATCAGTTTACGTATTAAAATTCGTACTCCAGGATCGGGGAGTGACATCTCTACCCTTCTTAGAAAAATTCCGTCCTCGGAATTCCAGCCAAGACAGGATAGTGAAATCAGGGCAAGCAAGGCACAATCATATATAAGTTAACTATCATAGCAGTTATTATCATACATTACAAAGTGCAAAATAAGCAGGTGCAGATAAGCATGGAATCGTGTCAATAAGGTGCAAAAATATACCTTATTAGTCAAACAAATACGGATACCGAGATCTGATCTCGTCCTCGCGCTCCCAGGTTGACTCTCCCGAAGAGTGATGGTTCCAAGAAACACGGACAAGGCTTATCGTCCGATTCTTGAGTACCTTCTCTCGCCGGTCCAAAATAGACACGGGTTGTTCCTCGTAAGTTAGGTCGGTACCAACGACTAACTCAGAATGATCGAGGACATGACTCGGATCTGGGACATACCCACGTAATTGGGACACATGAAACACATCATGTATGCCAGTCAACGAAGGCGGAAGGGCAAGTCGATAAGCCACATCACCTACCCGAGCGAGAATCTTAAAAGGACCAACGTATCTTGGGCTAAGCTTTCCTCGGGTTCTAAATCTGATGATACCCCGAGTAGGCAAAATCCGTAGAAATACTTGGTCACCAATTCTAAACTCTAGAGGCCTACGATGCTGATCTGCCCAATGGCGATGTCGGTCCTGCGCAACTCGAAGGCGCTCTCTGACCAACTTAACTATCTCCACAGTCTGCGTGATCATCTCTGGTCCCAACAACTTTCGTTCTCCGACGTCGTCCCATGCCAAAGGGGACCTGCACTTCCTTCCGTACAATGCTTCGAACGGGGCCATCTGAATGCTAGCCTGATAGCTGTTGTTATAGGAGAACTCCACTAGATAAAGATGATCCTCCCAAGATCCGCCAAAATCCAAGGTACACGCCCATAGCATATCTTCTAACGTCTGGATGGTTCTTTCTGATTGCCCATCAGTTTGTGGATGATAAGCAGTACTGAATCTTAATTTGGTTCCCAAACTTTGGTGTAAGCTCCGCCAAAAATGGGAAGTAAACCGCGTATCCCGATCTGATACTATACTAACTGGAACACCGTGCTGCCTTACTATCTGCTCCATGTACATTTCTGCTAACTGCTCAGTAGTCTGTCCAACTCGAAAGGGAAGGAAATGAGCGACCTTAGTGAGTCGATCTACTATTACCCAGACTGCATTCTTGTCAGCCGGAGATCTAGGTAAACCGGTCACGAAATCCATCGTAATGTGCTCCTATTTCCATTCTGGGATAGGAAGCGGCTGTAGCAACCCTGCTGGTCTCTGCTGCTCGGCTTTCACCTGCTGACATACCAGACACTTGGATACAAATCTCGCTCTCTCTCTTTTCATGCCATTCCACCAAAAGTACTGCCTGATATTTCGATACATCTTCGTCCCTCCTGGATGAATGGAGTAAATAGAACTATGAGCTTCAGACATAACTTTTTGCCGAAGGTCTCCACTCGGTACACAGAGTCTGTTTTCAAACCTGAGCGTACCATCTTCATGAATCACTAACTCCTTCCTACGGCCTGATTCACACTCCGACCGCAACTTCTGAATCTGTGGATCTCCTGCTTGTGCTGTCCCTATCCTCTCTACTAAGGTTGACTGAATCTACATACTGGTCATTCTTCCTATATCCCTTGGCAAAACTACTTCGATTCCCATAATCTGAAGGTCTTCTAAAATATGCTTCTGTAAGGTCAAGATAAAGGCACTGTCTCTCCTACTCAGTGCATCTGCCACTATATTCGCCTTGCCTGGATGATACTGAAGATCTAAGTCAAAATCCTTCAGTAGTTCTAACCATCTTATTTGCCTCATGTTCAAATCTCGCTGCGTGAATACGTATTTCAAACTCTTATGATCAGTATAGATCTCTACCCGATCTCCGTATAAATAATGCCTCCACAACTTGAGTGAAAACACCACAGCTGCTAACTCCAAATCGTGAGTCGGGTAATTCTTCTGATGGTCTCGAAGCTGTCGAGACGCATATGCTATCACCTTTCTGTGCTGCATCAATACACATCCAAGACCCTTCCCAGATGCGTCACAATATACTGTAAAGCCTCCCGCTCCTACTGGAAGCGTCAAGATCGGGGCTGAGATCAATCTCTTCTTCATGCTGATACAACTTATCCTGTTCTGACGACGACATTCTGTAAACTCTGTCTGCAATAGGCCTCGTTCCAGGGTTCAACTCAATGCTAAATTCTACCTCTCTGACTGGGGGTATTCCTGGAAGCTCATCAGGGAAGACGTCGAAAAAATCTTCGACCACTCTCGGGATCTGTCCTGGCTCTGACACTGCTGCTGAGATGATGCCTCCGGCCTGATTCTTCAAGGTTCGAGTAAAGATGAAATGCTCCATCCCAGGAACGCTGAATATGACCCTACCTCCTCTACAATCAATTGTCGCATGACTGTCTCTCAACCAGTCCATGCCAAGAACGACATCAAAATTCTCCATAGGGAATTCAATTAATAATGCGGGCAGTAAATGCCCACACACCTCCACCGGACATGAAAGCGCACTCTGCTAACTTCTACGAGCCCATTGCCGGTGAGTATATCCATCCTCTCCGGCAATGCCTCAAACTCTAATCCAATCCGTGTAGCATATTGTGCAGAGATGAATGAATGAGTAGCGCCTGAATCAAATAATGCTACAGCGGAAAATGAGGTGACGAAAATTTTACCTGCCACCACGTCACTAGACGCTAGAGCCTCTCCCAAGGTCAATGTGAGAGCCTGGCCCCGCGGAGCCCCTTGTTGCGGCCTTCCTCGACCATGCTGTTGCTGCCTCTGAGGGCCTTCGACTTTCTGTGCCTGGCGGAACATCTGAGCCTGCGTTGGTAGACGCTGGGCTAGGGGCCTTACTGCTAATACTGGCCCTCCACTCGGGGTTGCCACCGGAGCTGGCAATGCTGGAAACTGCTGAGCTGGCCCTCCTGGCCTCTGTATCACAGGACAAGTGGAGATACGGTGGTCTGAACTACCACACCTCAAGCATAAGCCATTTGCTGACCGGCACACCTCCCTCGTGTACCCTGCCTTCCTACAGAATGTACAGCCCTGGGGTGCTCCCTGACGCTGTTGCTGGTTTCTCGGCTGCTGATGCCGAACTGACGCTGTATTAGTTGACACGGCCGTCCTCCGCGGCGCTCCTGCATCATGAATACGTACACCGGGTGCTGGTGCCGATGTTCGCTGCATCACTCCTCCTCCAACCTGGGAATGAGATCTCTTCTGACCTCCTGTCCTCGATGCCAACCTCTGCTGGGTAAGCTCGTACCTCCGAGCGGCCGTCAAAACAGCGTCGAACGTCTGGTAGTCGTGTCCTTCCACAAGCTGTAATAGTTCCAAATGAAGTCCCTGCTGGAACCTCATAGCTTTCTCTGGCTCCGTGGCCACCATTGCTGGTACGAAATGGCACAATCTGCAGAACGCTGCTGCATACCCATCTACGGTCTTGCCTGCTTGCTTGAGACTGATAAACTTCTGCTGGAGCTCATATCGAGCTACTATGCCAAAATACTTGGCCTTGAATCTGTCACTGAAGGTGGTCCAACGAACAGGGCGTCTTGTACCAACTTCTTCTGATGCCCACCAGTCGCGGGCAAGATCCTGAAGTACCAGTTTGACCTGATCAACCTTCTCATCATCTGGAACCTTGGCTGCCACAAGAATGGCTTCGATGTCTTGAATCCAGGCATCTGCAGTAATAGCATCCTCCGTGCCGTCAAAATACCTCGGATTCAAACGACGAAACCTTCCTGATGCCCCCGAGTCAGCCCCGACACTCCTCTCGAGAGCTAACTGAATCCCTTGGTTCAGCAACACGTTCTGCTCCTGCTGCCGAGTCTGTTGCTGTTAGTGACAAGAACCCCCGGATGATCTCCAGGAGTGCTACGGCGTCTGGTACTACTGCCGTCGCTGCTGGTGCTGCAGGAGTTTCAACAACCTGCGGCTGTACTATCTCTGGGTCCATTTCTGCTCGTGTCTGCCCTGGGGAAGGTTCTCACCCCTGTTGCTGCCCAGTCGAGCCATGCTCTTGCTGCTCTTCCTCATGGGCCTCACCCGCTAATGAGAATGAAGCACCCCTATAGAGAAGAATATAAGATTATCAAGTCCGGACGAGAAAAATTTCGAGGATGCAAGTCAGGTTAGAGATCAAGGCAAGGACAGAGAATTCGAAACGGAATTTCAAGGGGAACAAGTTTGATTGAGACTCCTAATAATTCGTAATACCCCACAAGTCTGAAAAATAGACCTGCATGGGCCACCACTCGAACCTTGTCACGCCCCAGTACCGAAATATGGAGGCGGACTAGGCCAGCTAATCCATATGAGGTACGTAACGTCATACGGCGATCGTGGATGTCGAGAGACTAGGGGGTACATGCTACAATCAAGTCTCCTATGGTCCCACAGAGTTCTATGTCTCAATCAATCAAATCACATCAGCAAATAAATGAATATTAAAGATAAAGCAGTAAGGCGTCCCCGACGCTTCATCAAAATGATCATGAGAGACTAGCTTTATAATTTAGCTATCTCAGAGAGTCAGGAGTACAAAATTATACACAGCTGCAGTCTGTTTAATTACAATTATGTACTGGCACAAAATATCGAGTAATCCGACTAACAGGTGCCGGTGGCTAAACGTCGCAAAAGTATAAGCATGAGTGGTGGAGAAGAAACCTACTCGAGTCTCCGAACCGCCATGCTCCTAGTATGCACCATGGATGTCAGGGAGGAAGATCGTGTCCTCTGGCTCTGCTACGAGATCTGGCCAAACAAAACCAGCGGGGTCAGCCCCGAATAGCAAGTACCGCCAAAGGGGCACAAGAGTTAAGATTAAAAACCCAGTTATAGAATGATTGATAATAGTAATACTTATGCTACTATTATAGGGTAGCGCAACATCCTCGAACCCATATGGCACCCTTACAACCAAACAAGGACAAAAGGTGCCGCATGGAGTCGGGACGTCTCGTACTCTATAACTTTCACATAAGTTAAAAGGTATAAACAGTAAAACCTCCTGGTCGTGACTTCGGTCGATAGCCTATCGCAGCACAATAACCAACCCAACAATCAAATAAGAACATAGGTTGGATCATGTACCATGATAGACCATGTTCCTCAGTCATTCACAGAAGTAGCACTTCACAACCAGAATAAGTCTTCCGTTCATAACTTCGGTCCACGGCCTATCATAGTACGATAACCAACCCAACAATCAAATAAGAACATAGTTTGGATCACGTACCATGACAGTCCGCTTCCCTCAGTTATTCACGGAAGGTAATAGGACACAAGCAAGTCGTTTTCACGGCCAATCAAGTCTACGAGTTTCTAGTGGGACGTGGTTATCCTCGCGTCATGTTATTAGAAAATCCTCAGATCGTATCTTTCCAGCAAGGCTAGCCAACCCAGGGGTTCGCGTAGACAGGTATGATTGAGCACAGGTCCCTCGTAAGGCCACCTTGCCAAAACATATATTATATAGCAGGAATTAATCGGATACAGTCATCCACTCGTTGCGGATGACACAGTATCCGTGGAGACCAGCCGGCGCGTCAAGACAATATCTCAAGGCGGCTGGTGTAACACGATCTCGGGATTCTGCCCTCCCCATGCATCTAGTATATTTAGTTGCCTAGTTTAACCCTAGGTGAAATCTTGGACTCACATGCTGTGGCCTGCATGATTATCCTCCTAAAGTCGTACTTTAGTACGAGTACCCCAAAGAGGATCCATGTCAATCAGTATGTCAACATGTTTTACCCTCCTTAGTGTAATACATCATTGCAAATACGCCACGTGGAGTTACGAGTCTTTTGTCGGGCATGAACAAGAACTGGGACATTCAGGTACATGTATCAGGTAGGAACACTTTGTTCTCCGGGGTCACATTAGTGCTCATATCATGCTCGGGACAAAAGGCGTAAGGATATAAAATGGGCATATAATATCTAATAAAATATCAAAAAGAGTACGCGCAAAAGTACGCACGCTCAAGGGGTAAAAGTCACGCAGGCTCACTCAAGGCAGCGTGCGTGAAAAGTCACGCAGACTCAAGGGAAGAGCTGCGTGAAAAGTCACGCAGGCTCAGGGAGAGAGCTGCGTGAAAAGTCACGCAAGCTCAGGGAGAGAGAGCTGCGTGAAAAGTCACGCAAGCTCAGGGAGAGAGAGCTGCGTGAAAAGTCACGCAGGCTCAAGGAGAGAGAGCTGCGTGAAAAGTCACGCAGGCTCAAGGAGAGACACGCTTCCAACAGGAAGCGTGCTCAAATGGGGCACACTGTTCACTGTCTTCTCCAAACAGCAAGAACACCATGGCTGAACCCAAACTTCAAAGCATCATAACTTGGCCATCCGAACTCCAAATCCAGATTTCCAAAGTTCCAACTTGGGTGAAACTGAATGCTCTTCCACATGGAAGCATCAAAAACCCATAAAATCCAACTAAAGTAGATCAAACCATGCAAAATCCAAAAATGATTAAAACCTAGATCTACAAAAATCAAAGCTTCAAAATGGAAATTTTCAAGTTCTAAACTAGTATAGATTGAGGAGAAGAACATGTTTTGGCAAATAGTTTTGTAAGAAATCATTGACAAAATTATGGATCCATCTCTTGAGCAAGTTGGTACTTGCCTTGGTTGGTGGAGGAAGTAAATGAGAGGAAGTAAATGAGAGAAGAGAGAAGGAGATGAGTATATATAAAGATCTTGGACCCATGGGTTCATGATGAACCAAAGGGTTCATGATGAACCATTGGTGAACCAAGAATGGGTTACCCAAATGAGCCAAAACTGTAGGCCCAAATGCAGAAAAATAAATTAGGAAATAATATTTTGTCAAATATTCTTGGGAAATGCATGAAGAAACACAGCATAATAAATATAGTATAAATACAAGGTAAATACAATTTATCGATTTACGTATTAAAATTCGTACTCCAGGATCGGGGAGTGACAGACTTCCCACGGGTGAGCCTTCCCACGACATATATATATATGAAATTTTGCAATAACAAAATTATTTTAATTAAATTAGGCAGAACAAAAATATTTTGGATAAATTACAAGTTGTTATATGTTCGGCCGTCTGGGATGGCGGAAAAAGTGTAACACACAAATTCCACCAACTGTGTTGGCAGAAGATGAATTTTTGGTATTTTTGTTTTGGCATTTTTTTTGTTTGGTTGGTTTGGGTTTTACATGAATTAGTTGGTTTTGTTTATCTTTTAGTTTGATTTGGTTTAATCTTTTACTTTGTTTTAATTTATTAGTTAATTTGTTATTATTTATACTATAGATAAAGACAAAATATATTACTTAATACTTTTATATAATAATTATATATTAACTAATAGTTTTTTGGTATTATTTATATTAGTTAATATACAAAATTTTATTATTATAATGCGGCTTAAATCCGGTTCTAAGCCATATTTTTATCATCAACGAATTGATTTTGTATATTAAAATTAATATGTAAGGAAATAATTATATAAATTAATATAGATAATAAATATATGGCTTAGAACCGGATAAACTTAAGGCTTAGAACAAGATTTAAGCAGCATTACAATAGTAGAGATTTGTATATTAATTAATATAGATAATACCAAAAATCTATTAGTTAATATATAATTATTATATAAAAATATTTTAACTAATATATATTGTTATTATCTATTGTAGAAATAATAACAAATTAACTAATAAATTAAAACAAGCTAAAATATTAAACCAAATCAAACTAAAAGATAAACAAAACCAACTAATCCATGTAAAACCCAAACCAACCAAACCACATAAAACCCAACAACACCAAAACAAAAACAAAAGATAAATAAATAAAAAATCCAACTTCCTCCAACTCGGTTGGCCGAATTTGTGCGTCCCATTTTTCCGCCATCCCAGATGGCGGAACATATCTCCTCTTCTAATTTATCCAAAATATTTGCGTTCGGCCTAATTTAATTAAAAATAATTACGCTATAACAAATTCCTCTCTCTCTATATATATATATATTTTTTTTCCTCTCTCTCTCTCTCTCTCTCTCTCTCTCTCTCTCTATATATATATATATATATATATATATATATATATATATATGGAAAAAAAAAAAATATATATATATATATGGAACAGGTAATTGTGTTACAGACTCCTGGCCCGAATGCCGACAAATTTGGTCCGAATGTCCGCATCCATACTTGTAATCTCACCATATCGGGTTCGACCCGAAGGCCCGCACCAGCACTTGTATCTCACCGCATCCGGTCCGCACTCACATTTATTCCTCCACATGGAATTAAATGTGCTTCCCCCCGTTGCTCGAACCTGCAACCTCTTGGTAGGATGAGCCTCACTCTAACCACTTGAACTAAAGGTTATGGGTATATATATATATATATATATATATATATATATATATATATATATATATATATATGACCTCTGTTGGAATTTTCTTCAAAACTTTGGATTAAAATCTGTAAAAAAAATAAATTAAATTAAAATTACCGGCCTCCGGGGAAGTCGTGCACGAAGCACTGCCCTAAGAGATAGTCCGGATCTATGTGCAGACTGGATCCGAACGCTCCTAGTGGTAAAATCCCCGCTTTACCGGAATCTCTTTGCTACACACGACGTAGAGAGAGCGACCCCGACTTAGCTCTGCCCAGAGCAACAACGAAGCAACAGAAATTCGAGAGCGACAAGAATTGGAGAGAGTTTCTGTAGAGGACATTGTTTTTTGTAGGTCTAAAGGAGGAGAATGGAGCTCAATATATAGGCAACTCTATATCCCAAAAAAATGAATGATGTTTAATAAGAAATCACTGATATTGAAGCTATTAAAAAAATAAAATAAAGGGAGAATGAGCCGTTGGAAATATACCAACGTAAGAAGAAACTTGATTTTTTTTCATTATTATTGTACAGCTATACAACAATCCCCCCAAAAATCAAGTTTCGAGTAAGGAAAGAAAAAGAGTAGAAAAGATCTGGACAGGTTTATACTGTGCATAAATGAGATGAACTACAGCCTTGAATCTCACGTAGTGACTATTGTCTTTGTCTGAAGAAGAGCTTGATGGACTACGCCTTGAATCAGTCTTCTTGAACCAGACTCGAAAAATAGCACACATAGTACGCAAGAGGTACTTGGGTCTATCGGGTGGCGCGTTTGGTTGGCCATGCGCACTTTTATACATTCATGAGAGTTGTTTAGGATCACCCTGTCATATAGTCGCGGCCCTCACGACCTCTCATATATGTAAGTCCTTAAGGGTTGGTGATAGGAATCAACCCTACATATTATGCTTGGACAATTTAAGAGTTTAAACTTAACCTATCCATATCACAAAAGGAACACTATCACCATAGGGATGGGATATAAATGTACACATGTACAGCCTCCTGGGCTTTTATTTTAAAGAGAATTTAATCTCAGGTCAGTGTTATGTACACATGTACAGCCTCCTGGGCTTTTATTTTAAAGAGAATTTAATCTCAGGTCAGTGTTCCATAATAGTCACCTAGTCCAGCTTGTTTCTATCCATTGAACCGGCTTCTTGGGATTTCCAGTCAGACTTGGTTGGGTTGCCACTGCTGGTGACTATACTATGGGCTTAACCCCATCCCCATCGATGATTCTAGGATCAATGTCCTAGACAGACCCTTCGTCAAGTGGTCTGCAAGGTTCTTTTCTGACTTTATATAGTCAAAAACCACATATTTGCCCAATAGGCTCTTTATTGACTTGAAGCGCAGCTGCAGGTGCATGTTCATCTTAGCATTCACAGAATCATGCTTTAGTAGTTCTATAACAGATTTATTATCACAGTTTATAGAAATTGTAGGAATAGGATCAACATAAACAGGTATATGCATAATAAGATTTCTGAGCCACTCGGCTTCTGTACAGGTAGTATCTAAAGCTATCATTTCAGAGTCCAATTGTACTTCTGGCTATGATAGTTTGTTTACATGATCCACAGGAGATTGCAGCTCCTGCTAGGGTAAAAAAATATCCAGTAGTGGATTTCACATCATGTGAATTATTTACCCAATTTGCATCGGAGCAACCTTCTATGATATCAGGGTGTCTAGTATAATGAAGTTTATAATCTAGAGTTCCCTTAAGATATCTAAATACTATATCCAATGCAGTCCAATGTGATTGATTTGGGTTACTAGTGTACCTACTTAGTCTACCAATAGCAAATGCAATGTCAGGTCTAGTCCTATTTGTTATGTACATAAGGGACCCAATCATTTGTGAATATCTATGTTGTATTATAGGTAATCCTTCATTCTTCTTGAGAACAACATTACTGTCATAAGGGGTAAGGGCAGGTTTCTTGTCAAAATACTCAAACTTTCTTAGCATTTTCTCAATTGAATGTGCTAAGGATAGAGTATATCCTTCATTGCATTTGGACACTTGCATTCCTAGGATCAGGTTTGCCTCACCTAGGTCTTTCATATCAAACTGGTTAGATAAATAATTATTAGTATTATTTATCAATTCCAGTGAAGATCCTAAAATAAGGATATCATCAACATACAAGTATAAGATAACACAACTTTATTTGTATTTTTGGAATACAAACATTTGTCATATTCATTTGGTACAAAACCAAATTCTATAATAACTTTGTCAAATTTGTTGTGCCATTGCTTGGGAGCTTACTTTAAGCCATAAAAAAATTTTACTAATCTGCAAACCTTATTTTCTTGGCCTTTCGCAATAAAACCTTCAGGTTGCTCCATATATATTTCTTCTTCTAAATCTCCATTTAGAAATGCTGTCTTTACATCCATTTGATGGATCAGCAAGTCATGAATGGAAGCTAATGCTAGGAGGGTTCTAATAGAAGAAATTTTAGCAACAGGAGAATAGGTATCAAAGTAATCTAATCCCTTTTTCTGGGTAAAACCTTTGGCCACTAATCTAGCCTTATATTTTTCTATGGTACCATCGGCTCTAAGTTTCTTCTTAAAGACCCACTTACAATCTATTGGTTTGCTGCCTAAAAGAAGGTCTGCTAAAAACTAAGTATTGTTCTCCATGATAAAGTTGTACTCATTGTTAATAGCTTCTTTCCAGAAAGGGGCATCAGGAGAGGATATGGCTTCTTCATAAGTTGAGGGATCACCCTCTATCAAAAATGTGAAGAATCCTTCTCCTAAATTCTTTTCAATCATTTCTCTTTTACTCCTTCTAGGTTCTATGACTTGTTCAGGTTGAGAACTGGGTACTGGATCATGAGAACTAGTAGATGGAATGAGAGAAGGGTTAGAGGAAGATGAAGGGGTTCTATCCTTGAAGGGAAAAATGTTCTCAAAGTAAACTGCATCTCTAGCTTCAATGATTGTGTTATTAGAGATTTCATTTACTTCAGAATGGGTTACAAGAAATCTATTGGCATTACTATCTAGGGCATATCCTATGAATACAACATCTACAGTCTTAAGTCCTATCTTCCACTTTTTGGGTTCAGGAATTCCTACTTTAGCTAGACATCCCCAAACTTTAAGATAGTTGATCCAAGGAGTCCGACCTTTCCATAACTCATATGGGATTTTATTATTTGTCTTTCTAGGTATCCTATTAAGGATATAACAGGCTGACAAAAGGGCTTCTCCCCAAAGATTATCAGGGGCACCTGAGCTGAGAAGCATAGCATTAACCATATCTAACAGAGTACGATTCTTCATTTCAGCAACTCCATTGGATTGTGGTGAATAAGGAGCAGTTACCTCATGAATAATCCTGTGCTCTTCACAGAAGTTAGTCATTTCATTTGAGGTATACTCTCCACCACGATTTGATCTAAGAATCTTAATCTTTCTATCTAACTGGTTCTCAGCTTCATATTTATAGACCTTGAATCTTTCTAGAACTTCATCTTTGGTCTTAAGGAGATAGGTATAACAATACTTTGAATGATCATCAATAAAAGTAACAAAGTATTTTCTACCGCCTCGGGTCAAAATCCTATTGGAATCACAAACATCACTATGGATAAGTTATAGGAGTTCAGAATCCCTATAGACAGATTTAAAAGGCAATATTCTAGTGTGTTTAGCTTGAACACAAATCTCACATTTGTGTTCATCATCTATAGAAGTCTTAGGGATAAGATCTAAGTTCATCATCCTTTTAATAGATCCTAAGTTCACATGACCTAATCTACCATGCCAAACATTTGATGATTCAACATTTGCAACAAAAGAAGGATTTGAAATTTTATTCATGGTACTTAAAATAAAGAGTCCATCTTTCACAAATCCTTTCCCCACAAACAAATTATTCTTAGAGAAAACTACTTTATTTGCCTCCATAACAATTTTTATCCTGAGGCTACAAGGAGGGATCCACTAACAAGATTTCTCCTAACAGACGGCACATGAAGCACATCATGGAGAGGTAGAATTTTCTCTGATGTCATCTTCAGATCTATTCTTCCTCTTTCCATAACTTGTGCTGTTGAGCCATCTCCTAGAGTCATGCCTCCTCCACCTGATTCCTGATAGGTTGAAAAACAGGAGCGATCAAATGAAACATGAA
>JANAVB010032187.1:0-42500 GCA_029216955.1 Iris pallida | reverse complement strand
GTAACTACTACTGACTGTATTAAGCTTAAAGATTCGTACCATTCCAACTTTTATAATACTAATTACGTATTTGCTGACGTCTTGAAATAATTTCACGTGCAATTCTGTCATGGGTGCTTTGACATGGAATATAATTTATTGCCATCTTGTATATATTTTTACAAAAATAATATTTTATTTATATTTTGTGATCGCAGATATAATCGTGGGATCACGTGACAACCAACTATTGACCCCTCATATTATCACATGTCTCCATTTTCTTAAAATTTCGATCAGATGATGGAAGACTATCACATGGTGCATGTGTTCGTACCGGCTGTCACAACTGGCAGACAACATAGCAGCTCCAATTTTTTTTATGAGACTAGCTCACTACCAAAATCTAACGGTTTAGCGACGGCCATATCCGTCGCTAATCCGTCGGTAATTGGATTTAGCGACGGGCCACCAACGGATTTGGTCGAAAAAATCCGTCGGGAAACAACCCGTCGCTAAAAATATCCGTCGCTAAGTTGTCGTCATACGACGACTTAGCGACGGATTACAGTTAGCAAGATTCGTACAATTAGCGACGACTAGCCGACGGTTTTTTGTCAAATCAAGTATCAGAAAGTTAGTGGTACTGCTACTTTACCGACGGACATGTCCGTCGAAAATACGTCGACAATTTGTCGGTAAACACGTATCAGAGAGTTTCTGATACGCAAAATCCGTCGCTAATCTGTCCCGAATAGTCGCTAATAGTCGACGAATTTGCGACGGATTAGCGGCGGGGTATATGTCGCTTCGGTTCTGGAAATCTTTCATGTTTCCAGAACCTTGGCGACAGATAATCTGTCGCTAATCCGTCGTACATTGTCGCTAGGTTGTCACCAATTAGTCGCGACTTTGGCGACGGATTGACGACGACTAATTCGTCGCTTAGCTTCTAGAAATCTTTCATATTTTCAGAACCTTATCAACGGATAATCCGTTGCTTGGTAGTCGCCATCCGTCGCTAACTGGAAATTCTCCAGTTAGCGACGAATATTCCGTCGCTTAGTAGTCGCCATTCGTCGCTAACTAGAAATTCTCCAGTTAGCGACGAATATTCCGTCCCTTTGTCGTCGCTTTCTGTCGCTTTGTAGTGCTAGTCCGTCGCTAACTGAATTTTTTTTGAATTTTTTTTACATAAAATAGAGCATTCCCTGTTCACACAACATCCGAAACATCGAAACATCAAAATATGCATCACACGTCACACAAACCAACAAACCAATATACATCACACATCAATATACAAATATCCATCACAAATACATCACACAAACCAACATACAACACACACTAACATACAAATATCCATCATTTCAAACCATTGTCCAAAACTTACCACTATTATCCAAAACATACCACCTTTATTTAGCCAATATCCAAGCATTCATCAAGACATTCATCAGAAACTAATATCCAAGTGATAATATCCGAAATTCACAAATATTCAACATTTAAAAATATTTCAAAGCATTCAAATACAATACATCAATGAAAAGGAGGAGTTGGATCGTCCGCTGGTGGTACTTCCCTGCTGCGCCCGACGATAATACTTCTCCACCATGTATGCCGCAGGGTATCAAAGACATGGTCTGGAAGTTGGTGTAGCTGCTCTGGCGACATCATGTCAGGAGTGTCGTCACAGCAGGAGGCGGTACCAGAGGGACAGCAGAGTCAAAAGAAAGATGTCCGACGGAAGAAAGATCGGGAGCAGCAGTAGACGGACCGGGAGCAGAAGAACCGGGAGCAGACGGACCGGAAGCAGATGAACCGGGAGCAGACGGACCGGGAACAGAAGAACCGGGAGCAGTAGAAGGACGCGAATAGTACGTGGTTATATGCTCCCGCAAGGACGACACCGCCTCAATCAGATTCGCAAGCGGTGTCCTCACATCATCGCCTGCCAGGGTCGCGGAAGGAGGCGGGGGCGGTAGAAATCTCGAAATCGACGCCTGCAACGACGCCAAAGAGCCGCATCCGTAGAGACGCCCTTTCCTAAAGCCGCCGACGGTATCTACGAACATGTCGTCGTAGCGAGCGGCCATAGAAGAGGACGCCGGGGCGGGCGTCATTTCGCCGACATCCTCGGCAACAGATGGTTGTACCCGTCTAAGGGCCTCACGATACGCAGCCTATCAAATGAATGTGTTTATACTATGAGTTCTTCTAAGTTATAATATAAATCCTATGTTTTCCTAAGTTATAGTCTGAATCCTAAGTTTACCTAAGTTATAGTCCGAATCCTAAGTTTACCTAAGTTATAGTCTAAATACTTATAATTCTAACATAAATCTCATATACGTAAGTACTTACATCAGTCTCATTGGCCCTCTCATCGACGAAGCTATCGTCCTTCTGCCTCTTGTGCGTATACTGGAATACATCGTGCATGGTGACCGATTCTGTCTCTTTTTCTTCCTTTACCGCCTGTTGGACTGCATACGAAATATTCGTAGAATTTTATAAACTCCATATATTAATAGTACCGAATTAGATAGTGGAATAAATTTGCGGTATCTCACCAGATCTGCACGTGTTGCTGCATGGGGACTTGATCACCCCGTATACAGACCCGCGGCCCGTCGATTCGCCTTCGCTTTCTCCAATTTCTGCTTGTACGCAGGAGTATCCATCTTCTCCAAGATCTGCTCATAATACTCCTGCCGGATCCACTCCTTCTTCGAATGCACCGTTCGAAGGTCATACACCGCGTCCCGTATCTTCTTCCCGGGTGACGCTTCTGTAGGTCCTGCGGATCGCCTCCTCGCGATGGGGGAGACTACCAGAACGTCCTCTAACAGACAAATCCAATTTTCACGTAATTAAAAAAATAGTTAATTAAAGAGTAATTAATAATTAACCCCAAGATATTATATATATATATTCACTTCCTTGATTTCTGGCGCCACCACCCCCCATTTCATGCACATTGTGGACGAGGCTTGGAGCTCCGTGACCGATCTGGACCCTCTTGTCAGATTAGCGACGAAACTCAAAGCTGCCAGAAAAGTCCTTATGTCCTGGAACAAGAACGCGTTCGGGGACATCTTCCAAGCCATTAAGGATGTTGAAGACGACGTCACCCGTGCGGAGAGCACATTCGCCATCGACGGCTCCTTAGAGGCTCGCGCCTTTCTAAACCTCGCCAAGGCCATCCTTAAATCCAGGATCAAGGTTGAAACGGAATTCTGGAAACAAAAGGCCAGATTAACCGGGGACACGGATGGGGACCAGAATTTTGGCTTCTTTCACAAGTGCGTCAAAGGCCGCAGAAGCTCTCTTAGAATACATCGTATCAACGACGGGACCGGCCACCAGCTGGACGATCAGGAGAGCATTCAAGCTGCTGCCACCAACTACTTCTCCAACATGTTCGCTAAAGAAGTCGTGGTCAAAGACGAGGGTTTCTTGTCCGAGATCCCCACCCTGATTAACGACAGGGATAACGATCTCCTTACCGCTCCCCCCACTGTTGAAGAGGTTAAGGCTGTGGTGTGGTCCATTAATGCGCACAGTACCCCGGGACCTGACGGATTCAACGAAGTTTTCTTCAGAACGTGCTGGGACATCATCCAGTTGGACCTCCTGGAAGCCACAACGGCATTTTTTCAAGGGGCTAGATATCCAAAATCTATATCCAGCGCCTATATCATCCTCATACCCAAGAAGGACAACCCGGAGACCTTTAAAGACTTCAGACCGATCAGCCTTTGCACTTTCACCAACAAAATTATATCTAAGATCATCGCCACCAGGACGTCTGATTTCCTCCCCAAGATCATCTCCGAAGAGCAATACGGTTTCGTCAAAGGGTGCAACATCACCGACAACATCTTACTGGCCCAAAAAATGATCACTTGTATGAAATTTTCGTCCAGAGGGGGGAACGTTGCCATCAAGCTGGACATGGAAAAAGCATACGACCGTCTAGACTGGCATTTCATGATCTGGGTGTACAGAGCCTTCGGTTTCTCCGAACCTTCGATTGACATAATCTTTAGATCCTTCAATAACTCTTGGTTCTCCACGGTCATCAACGGGCAAACACAAGGGTTCTTTAGAGCTACCCGGGGAGTCAAACAGGGAGACCCACTCTCCTTCACCATTTTTATCGGCACGGCCGAAGCGCGTAGCAGAAACCTCAAAAGCATGCCCAGTTCTCCTGGCTTCCACCACTTTCACACAACGATTGGTTGCCCTCTAATAACTCATCTTGCGTACGCGGACGACATCCTTATTTTCTTCGCAGGCGACATTGGCTCCATTGAGGTGGTTCAAAGGAAGCTTGCTAATTACTCTAGATGCTCCGGACAGAGAGTTAACAACAGTAAGAGCGTGATTTACACACATCACAAAGCAGATAGAACCCACTCGGTTGTGCTGTCCACCATGACATTTTTTACCACAGCATATCCGCCTTCCTTTACTTAGGCTGCCCGTTGGTGTACGGGAAAGCGAACTCAGGCATCTTCGACCACATGGTGGACACGATTCGCAAGAAAATTGTAGGGTGGCACAATGCAACCCTTTCCCCCGGGGGAAGTTCATACTTATTGAGCATGTCCTCTCCTCCATCCCCCTATACACCCTAGCCGTCTGCTCACCTCCAATCAAAGTGCTCCACTCAATTGAATCCCTCATTGCCAATTTCTTTTAGGGTCATTTCGAGGGCAAGGACAAACATCACTGGGCCAGTTGGGACACCATGGCTAAACCTACTTATGAGGGTGGCCTGGGTTTCTGCAGAATAGCTCACATTGTGGACGCACACTCCGTGAAATTGTGTCACGATCCGCACCCGCTTTTTCGGATACAAGACATGTCCAAGCCAGCCTATGCCGCAGAGTCGGCGGTAGAACGCTGTCAAGCCCGCAAGAAATAAATGCTCAAAATATCATATTTGCTGCTCATTCATATTTCTAAATTTGTTACAATATTTACAACATTTATAATTAAAGAAATACAAGGTTTTATAAATAATAAAATTGATACAATTGCTTTCTATTTCTAGGTTGACCTCAGCATACCCAAGTCTTCCCAATGCTAAGAGTTATCGCGGCTAAACCTGAAAAATGTTGGTTTCCAGTCAGGAATGGAACAAGTACACAAACCGACGATAATACAAAAATACAATAGAATTAACAAGACATAAAAATAACATATAAGATATAAAAACTGGAAAGAACTGATGACATGGCACGGTAGAGAAGAAATCAAGGAAAAACTAATAAAAGACATCTATCTAGGTGGTTTGAAATATCCTTTTCGACATATGAATGGCTAGGGGGTAAATCCGGCACCTGCACGTGTCGTGTACAGGTGCTATTATTCAAGAATAGACTCATGGGATAGTTCTGGGTAGTCCACATGTTTACTAAGATATTTCCCCTCCCGACTACTCCGTGTGACGAGCGTGTCAACAAGCAGCAAGATATATGTATAGACATGAAATAAAAAGACTACTATGAATCGGAAAGCAATCAGAAAGTGCACTTGCCTGAGGTCCTTAGCCGGAGAAACCAATAACACTATACCACTCAATGAGCCACAATCAGTCAACACATGCAGAAGTCTCCAGATGCTGAAATAAATAGTACCAACGATATCAGAATAGTCAAATTAGCTAAAATTGCCTGTCCTTAAGTCCAATTATGGACACAGGGACAAAACGGTAATTTCGGACAAAAACGATGTCTGCCGTTGGACCCGCTTTGCACCGAAAAGCGTGCCAGAGTCTATGGTCTCTAAAGTCGTCAAACTATATGTCTACGGATCCAGTTTTCCGATACGAACCCAACCGTATGTCCAAAGTTGGATTCCGACGGGCCGTGCACAAAATTGCCCGTTGAGTCGGACCGTGGGACCGGCGAAACGGCGATCCAATCAACTGTCTCAGAACTGGACCAAACTTGGTATACAGGACCAAAAAAATAATACGGTCCTGTTGGCGCATGTTTCGTCTCGATCTGACGAGCGTGTACAAAGTAATTGGGAAATTTGTACAGAGGCCGATACGGTAAATTTCGACGGATACGGATCAAATTCGTCGCGCACACGCAACCAATCTGAATTCTGTCAAAGCCCACACGACCACGAAGCTGTTATGCAGCTTTCGATGCTTTCGGTTCGCGACCACGTCGCCCGGATTGGCAGGACGCACGTCGTGTGGATGAGTTTTTCAAGTTTTCTACTGTTTTGAAATCAGGTTTTCGGTCAACTTCAGAACTGAATAACTATTAATCTACTTTATAAAATCTGAATCTACAAGAAGGGTTATGAGGCCCTATAGGTTGTCTAAAGGTGTGTTCAAAAAGAAATCCTAATATGGTACTGGATCGATCGAAAATGATCTTCCAACGTAGATGCTTGGACTATTTTTGTGTTCTGTTTTTGACAGTTATTCGTCGATCTTCACATCGACTTCCTGTCGATCCTAGATCAAATCGATCCCTACTAATTACTAGGCTTCCTAAACGGTTAGGTTGTGGTCGCATATGTGAAAACGAAACAAGAATTGATCGTACGAGGAAAGAATGGTTCACCTGCGAAGTGGGGGTGCTGCCATTGTTTCTCTGTTTGTTGTGCGCCTGAGCGCGCACGTTCGGCCGGCCTTGCTGCGCCGGTGGCGGCCTCGCGGCGATGCTGCGGTGGCGCACGGCCGCCTGGGGGTCGAGGGTGGTGGCGTCGTGTGTTGGCGCGCTTAGGATTAGGGTTTTGTCCTTCGATGCTATCCCTCTCTCGGCTCCTATACGATTACTTATGTAACCTGCTGTGAACGCATGGGAAGGTTTAAGCTCGGGTCGGCTTTCCTGTGTGGGGGGCTGAGCGTGGGTTTGGGCCGGACTTGAGGGGAATGGTCGGGCTTGAGTTTGACTGGGATGCTACTACTATTCTTTTCTTTTTAGTCACTAATATACATATATATATTCATATATATATATATTTATATATATATACGCATATACGTATATATTACTATATATTTATATATACACACAGATACATATTTATATATATTCATACACACATCTTCCTATATATATATATGTATATATACACACACATTCGTATACAATATATTTTTATGCATACACCTCCATACATATACACTATATATATATATATATATACTCACATATATATATATAATATACACATTCCCATTTATATGCGTATACTTATATAATCCTATATATACATATTAACCCATGCACATTTATTTGACCATGGAATGATATAACCAATTAATATTAAATAATATTGTATAATAATATCCTTGATATTATAATAATGATAATAATAATAATAATAATAATAATAATAATAATAATAATAACGAAACTTAAAAATCCAATAATGGTGTATATACCATTATGCACCGTCCAATAATTCCAAAAATGTACAGGGACCTATTTATACAAATATTATTGAATATCCACTACTAACGATATTTATAATATTTAATTAACGAATATTTAGAAAATATTCAATAGATCATTAGAACGAAATACAACACAATTATGCTAGAATACACCAACACGAATGTCGTTGGACGTACCGTATGACCACATGGGCTTGAGCTCAGTTCGGCCCAGCCCGGGCTAAAATGGTATAACCGGTTTCCCTAACACAATAATATAAATAATAAGTAAATAAACTTCGGTATGGGTTAATTCGTAACTTGGCCTGGTTTTCCTAGTTAGGACATCACTATGGCTCAGCCGTCCCTACCAGGGCTAATACACTAGTCAAAGCACGCCACTGCACTATCCGTGCCATGATTCCTAGTCACCTTGTACTCCAAAACTCATCTGTGGATAAAGGCATCTATCATAATAATTATCTAATAATTATTTATAGAAATATCTAAAAATTACCATTGCAATCAAATAAATAAATAATAATAAAAAAATATTTCAAAATTTTTGCGAAGGGAGGCTACAAATTGTGGTAGAAACTTCACACTGAAAGCTCGATCTGGACCAGGTTCATGAGAGTGAGATACTCTAGATTCTTTCATTTGAAGGCGTTTGCCAACAACAGATCTCCCGCGTCGTGGCGGCGCATAATCCGCGGTCGTAGCCTTGCTGAACCGTATTTGTGTTTGCAATTGGGGAACGGTCATTCGAAGGCGTGTAAGGAACGCTGGTTGGGGGATGACATCCTCAGGCCCAAAGCCCTAACACCGCCGCTGTGCGAGATCCGTGATTTATGGGATGAGGACGTTTCAGGGTAGAATTGGGATAGAATCAGAGCTTGGATTGGCCCAGTGGCCATGGCGAGCCTAGGAGCCTCTGATCTGTCGATCAATGACGAGCATAACGAGCTCATATGGTCCCCTAACCCGGGTGGACTCTTCATCATGGCTTCCGCCAAAACCACCGCCAGAGGCATCCACGAAACGACCTTCCCTTCCGCCAAGTTTTGGCATACATGTATACCCACCAAATGGTCCATTCTTATCTGGAGTGCCGCTCGTCGGAAACTACCTACGGACGATGCCATCAACTCCTTTGGATTTAGCCTAGCGTCAAGATGCCATTGTTGTGTGGAACACCAATCGGAATCTGCAGATCACGTCCTTCGCTCTGGTGAACTAGCCACTTAAATTTGGACAAACCTTCATAATAAGTTCAGGATTGTCCCCATGACCGGGGGCATCAACGATCTGCTGGCCAGTTGGAACACGTCTCACGGGCATCAGATCATCGCTGCCGCCGCCGTTTGGGTCTTTTGGAAAAACAGAGACAAATACAGATACGAGGGCCGTCAGCTCTCGCCCCCACAATTGTACAGAGAGGTCGTTTGATAAATCTACAAAAGAAAGAGGCGTTGCTCCCACGCCTCACACCACTTTTGGGAATCCCTGCTTTGATCAGGGAACCGCGTGTCCTGCGCAGGCCTTACTTTGGTCGGTGACGACCACGGGTTTAGGGGCGCACTGTGCAAAGGCTCTGGCTTCTAGCGTCTAACCTTTTGATGCTCGGTCTAGCTGCCGTTTTGTGGGCAACATTTAGTGTTTGATGCTTTATCTTTTCTTGTCGTCTTTCGCGTGTGGCGCGTTTACTTGTAAAGGCTTCGGCATTTTACGTCTTATACATCAATAAAAGTCTCTTCTCCAAAATATATATATATATATATATATATATATATATATATATATATATATATATATATATATATATACCCTCATCTCGTCGAGCCAAATGTACTGCAAGTCTAGGGGCACCTCAAAAAAATTGAGGTAGGGGCCATGGTAGTTAACCCGGATAATCTGTCCTAGAAGCCTGGCAGCATCCCACGGAAAAAACCTACAAAGAAGTAACGTCTTGATTATTAACTTGAATAAAAGAAACAAATTTAATAAATTTACTTAAATTTACTTACGATTCACCCGCGGGCCATAGCTCTCGTCGGAACTCGCCCATCGGTCTCGTGGCGTCGGAGGATCCGCGGCTCCGCGCATGTACTCACCAGTAACCGGATGTAACTGAGTCCTGGGGTACTCGGGGGCCCACTGTGCAGTAACTGATGGATCTGCTGGTGGATCCGCAGGCAGAACAGATCCTTCAGCGGATGGAGACGCAGGCCTCGACGAAGGTGACGATAGCCCCATGGTAGATCGACGGCGGGATGAGTTTGTGCCTGGGTACTCTCCGGGTCGGGATCGCTAGATGGGGTCATCTTCCGGGAATGCTGAAGGCAACCACGACCACTACCACCATAGGAATAGTCCGATAATGATACTCATAGAAATAGTTCGATACCGAACCGTTACCGATACTCATAGAAATAGTACGATACCTATACCGCTACTCTGAACTAGTTCGATACCGATACTCATAGAAATAGTCCGATACCGATACTCATAGAAATAGTCCGATACCGATACTCATAGAAATAGTCTGATACCGATCCGATACTGATACTCATAGAAATAGTATGATAACGATCCGATACCGATACTCATAGAAATAGTACGATACCGATACCGATACCGCTACTCTGAACTAGTTCGATACTGATACCAATACTCATAGAAAGAGTCTGATACCGATACTCATAGAAATAGTCCGATACCAGTACCGATACTCATAGAAATAGTTCGATACCGATACTCATAGAAATAGTCCGATTAAACAGGTTACCAGCATGTTTTTTGTGCCAAATTTTTAATAATTTATATGGAACACGTTTAAAACTTCGCATGCTTAAAATTTATGTACTGATTTAGATCTGTCAAAAGTACGCAAGTATTATACGTTTATGAAAGATACAGAAAATTTGCATATAATACGAGTTTTATTCGGGTGATTGCTACCCCCCAGCAACCCCACCCCCTTTCCTCGCCCCCGACCAGCAAGACCCCCGCCCCCCTCCGCTGCCCTACCCCCCCCCCCCCCACGTCGACCCCCACCTCCAGCCCTCCTCCGCTGCCCTAACCCCCAGCACCCCCACCTTCCCTCCTTCCCCCCGGCAGCAAGACCCCCGCCCCCTCCATTGCCCTACCCTCCACCGCCGACCCCCACCCGCAGACCCGTACCCCCAGCCCCCCTCCGCTGTCCTACCACCGCCCGCGACCCGCAACCCCACCACCGCCGACACCCACCTGCAGACCCATACCCCGGCCCCCTCCGCTCCCCTACCCCCCCCCCCCCCGCGACCCCCACCCCCACCACCGCCGACCCCACCCGTAGAACCACACCCCCAGCCCCCTCCGCTCCTCTACCCCCCCTCGCGACCCCCACCCCCACCATCGTCGACCCCCACCCGCAGACCCACATCCCCGGCCCCCCTTCGCTCCCCTACCCCCCGCCCCCCGGCCCCTCAGTGACCCCCAACCCCACCACCGCCGACCACCACCACCGTCGACCCCATCACCGCCGAACCCTACCCCGAGAGAGAGAGAGAGAGAGAGGGGGGGAACCTAGATGAGAGAGAGAGAGAGACCTGCGCACAAAAGAGAGAGAGGGAGAGAGAGAGGTGAGAGAAAATTTTGGGGGGAATGAAAAGTTTTCCCCCGTCGGTTCATTTTAAGTTAGGACTGGGTATTTAGCGACGGATTAGAGATGGATATATCCATCGCTAATCCGTCGCTATACCCCCCTCAATTGGCTGACGGACTCTCCGTCGCTACCTGGTTGTCAAATTTTACGCCAATTTTTTAAATATTTTTCTGCCAAATTTTGACAAATGTGCGACGGCCCTAGCGACGCCATTTTTTCCGTCGCTATATTTTTGACGATTTAGCGGCGGATCGGTGACCGAGTTTTGCCCTTAAAAGTAAAAAAATTATTTGCTGCTATTCGACGACAAACCGTCGATAATTAGTCGATAGTCCCGTCGCTAAACCTCCGTCTCCAATTTACTGTATTTTGGTAGTGGCTAGTCATCTTCTAGTTGTTACAAGAATCTGCATCATACTTACATCCAAACAATAAATGATTAAATATATTATAGAATTGTACTCGACAAATAGGGTCGAGAGCTGATATTTAATTCTCCAGTGATCATGTGACTTTGCAAATAGAGTACATAAAATAGAATCCAAACAGAGACATACCACATAATAAAGCCCAAAAAGGGTAAAGTGCAAAAAATCCCTCGTCAAAGTTGCATATTTTGCGTAGAAAGATCTTTTAGTCAAATTTAGCAAATAAAGACCCCCGCAATCTATGACTTGCTCGAAAAGTCTCCTACCATCTGTTGACCGTTAGAAATGGCCGTTAATGCCATTAAAAAAAAAAAACCTAAACTACCCTCTCCCCTTCTCTACCAGCCCCCTTCCCTAACCTCTCCCCACCTCCCTCCTTCCTCCGCCAGCCCCTCCTCCCTCCGACCAGCTCCCCCTCCTCCCCGCCCCCCTCCTCCCCGCACCCTTCCTCCTCCTCCCCGTCGGCCTCCTCCTCCCCCACCGGCCAGCCCCCTTCTCCTCCCCGCAGGCCAGCCCCTCTCCTCCCTGCCGGTCTCCTCCTCCTCGTCGGCCAGCCCCCTCCACCTCCCGGCAGGCCATCCCCCTCCTCCCCGCCGACTAGCCTCCCTCTTCCCTGCCCCCTCCTCCTCCTCCCCGTGTCTCCTCCCCTGCCCCCTCCTCCTCCTCCCCGCCATCCTTCTTCTCCCCGCCAGCCTTCTCCTCCCCGCAGGCCAGCCCCCTTCTCCATGCAGGCCGCCTCCTCCTCGCTGGTCAGCCACCTCCACCTTTCCGCAAGCCAGCCCCCCTTCCCCGTCCCCCTCCTCCTCCTCCTCGCCTGCCAGCCTCCCTCCTCCACGCCCCCTCCTCCTCCTCCTTCCTGCACCACCGGAGAGAGGGAGGAGAGGAAGGAGGGGTAAAATGGTCATTACATATCCCACTTAACACTAGTTAACGAAAATGGGACAAAATGAGCATATTTCATACTTGAATGAATTTTAAGAACATGGGGTCTTTTACTGCAAAAACTAATGATGGGTTTTTTGCACTTTACCCCACAAAAATGCTTGACTTAGGTTCGGTGGTGACCTTGAAACCCAAAATAAATAAAAAATTGTTACTTGGCTTCCAAAAAATTTGGATGATACAATCTTTTATTATGTGACATATGACATGACTGATGACATGACAGTTGATATTGTAAAGTTAAACTTTAAAATTAAAATTAACATTAAAATTAATATTAGTATAAATTAACATGGCATTAATATTAAAATTAATATTAACATTAAATTGAAATAGAGTTAACATTAACATTAAAACTAATATTAAAATTATAATTAATGTCAACTTAACATGAATATTAATATTAATATTAACATTAACATTAATTTTGACATTAACATTACAATTAATATTAACATTAAATTAAAATTAGCATTATCATTGGCATTAACATTAACAATAAAAATTTTGGTAATTATTTTTTTGGGTTAAAACATAACATGTCAGCTGCCATGTCAGTTGTCATATCAGATGCCACATGATGGGAGATACATCACCCAAAATTTTTGAAAGCCAAATAACATAATTGAAATAAATATTGATACCACATAATAAAGCACAAAAAGGCATATGGTCCCACTTTACATCTCTATCACTATATGGTCCCACTTTTCTCCTTTGGTATAACTGAAAATTCTTCTTTTTCTTCAGATATATCTATAACAAATTATAAATAAAATATAAATAAATCTATAATAAATTTTAATTAAAATATAAAAATAAATGTATTAAATCATAGTTCAAATATATATATTGTTTTTCCAACAGTATCAGAAAAAAAATTATTTTACATGGGTTGACATGAATAATTTACTAGTATTTATAGTGAATTAGTTTACTAACGAAAATAATACCATCTTTTTTTTTTTTTTTTTTTTGAAATTTTACGCACACACACAATTGGGAACACACACAATTGGGAGGTTCGAATCTTGCCCGCCCCTCCGGATGTCCGCTGTAATAACACCAGCTAGAGAGCTCGGATTGAAACATATCAAATGAAAATATGACTCTTTGTGACTTGTAACAGTATTGGCATTACCATGCACCTAACCTCTCGTATTAATTAGAATGGTGATTTTGACAAAGTGGTAGTGAATATTTCATTTGATTATATCATGACAAGCTAATAATTAATTTCTATCAAGTCGGTGCCAAATTCAACCAGCTGACACCAACTCAATGTTCGCACTAAATTCATATCTAAGGTGGAGTTTTGAGCCAAAAAAATGTTACCTTACCACAAAACCTAAGAAGACATGGTCATGGGAGAGAATTTGAAGCATGAAAGGGCAAGAATGGGAGCCGCAACACGCTGGAATATACTCAAAGAAACATTAAACATACAAAAAGGCAGGCCAATAATGGTTGACAGACGAGATGTTACGTCCACGACTCCACGTATATCTCACGATCATGCGCGTTACAATCCATATTTTGTCAATATCTTGAAAGTAGAGACGAAGGAAATAGCTAGCCCTCCTAGTTTTGGGACCTCTAGCTAGGATATCAAAGCTTTAATAGTTTTGGGACATCCTAGATCTTTCAAGCAGTATCAATTTACGTGATGCTAAGGATTTAATAACTATCTTTGAATAGCCCTTGAAACATATTATGCATAGACTCCCAGATCGTCAAATTCTTAGGGTTCAAAAGTAAGAGAAATTCTGGTGGAAAGGGATATAGAACTGGATCTCTTTGTGGTTATTGTAAGAAGAAAACAGGAGAATGGGGCTGAAGTAGAGTTTCCTATCAGCTATCAGGAATCCACACTTTTAGTTGGTTGCTCTCTCAGACTTTAATATGTGGTTATGTCTCATTTCAGCTCTACTTTATATTTAGTTAAATCTTGACTGAAAATTACAGTTTCATTTAATGTATTATTCATTTTTTTTATTCGAACTTCCGATATCCACATCCAAATCCAAGAAAAATCTTCAACCGAAAAAAAAGAAGGATGCTCTCAAGTCCTCAAAATAAATAGTCCCACATCGGCTGTGGGTTTCATGTAATTGTTCATATATCACTTTGCTCTCCTTTGCCTAATTAAAATCTTGTGTGGGTGTCCTACGGGCCACACGCGTACGCCGCTGCGGGATGGTAATGGGTACGTGTCTACATCTTTAGGCGTCGAATACCGATATGATTTCTTCTTCGGGACTGAGACCCTAAATAATCTTTTGCTCCTCATGATCGTTTTATTCTTTTAAAATTTTGAACGTTTGGCTCATTAATTTTTCCACGTTATTTTTATTTATTCCAACTTTTTTTATCATTTTCTTCTGAGTTGATTGACCTTTATTCCTCTGTAACGTCTGGGTTAAATGGCTTTTATTCTCCTGTTTGTTGGGAGGACCGAGAATAGCCTATATATACTGAGGTCTTTTCTCTTCTCGGTACACAGAAAAATTCTACGTAAACTCTTTCTCTCTCTCTCTCTCTCTCTCGATTTTTGATCTTTCCGTAGCTCTTCTATTCTTCACCTTGTTTTGGGTAGAGCTAAGTCAGGATCCCTCTTTCCGAGTTGTGTGCGACGAGGAGATACTTGTAGAGTGGAGATTTTACCACTAGGAGCATTCGGAACAAGTCTGTATATAAATCCGAATCAACTCTTAAGACAATGCTACGTGTGCGACTTCTCCGGAGACCGACAACCTTTAATTATTGTTTATTTTGTTGCAGATTTCAAAGAAGAAACAAAATTATTTCTAACAATCTAAGAGTTGAGTTTTCTTACTGTTAACATAATATATATAAAAATATTACTTAGCGACCCAAGTGGTCGGGAGTTCGAGCCTCAATGGAGACGAGTTCGCCACAAGTACCCATTGCTTCAAAAATATATATATATATATGTTCTGTTCTTATATGCTATTACCACTACTTATTAGTAGTCACTGTTAATATTTGGCAATATATATAAAAACTGTTATGTTGGCCATTATAGATATTTCTGTTCCTTTCTATATATATACAGTTAATATAAGAAATTTCCTCTCACGGGAATATATATATATATATATATATATATATATATATATATATATATATATGTATATATTGTTGCTCACTATTCAATTTTTATATTATAGACAAATATTTCATAAATTTGTCTACAGAATTTTCTTGCAACTACTGTAACATTTTTAAACAATATTTAATTCGGATAAATACACTATAACAGTATTTATTTATTGTTATTCATTTGTGACTCACTGAATATTCAACTACATTATTGTACCACTCTTCTTAACAAATTTTACTGTCTTCTTTACATAATTTTGTGGCATAAATATTCATTAGCGATTATCTAAGATCTTTATTGAGTTAAACATTATTTTTGTGGTCACACGTTAAAGTTCCCACAAACATAGTCAATAATATGCTGTTCATCAAAAAAATATTTGTTGCACTCCTATTAAATTGGCATAAATACGTTGCTTGTTGTAACGTATTGTTTAACAAATACGGATATACACTTGTTCTTCGGTAACATATTGTTTAACAAACATTTGTTATTACATATAACTAAGACTGATATTATCAATTGTGATTTTATATATTGGGAAGTTCCTTTTCATAAGCATTATTGAATCAATACATTTGTGACATTACTAATCTTGGATTATTCAAATTTCAATTTAGGAAAAGAAATAGTTTATTTATCTTGCAAATTTCTTTAAATCCTAAAGTTTTAAAGGTGACAATTTGTTTGGGTACAAGCCGAAAGAGTCCTTCTGTTAACCGGACGTAAATAGCCCTAAGCGACACGATACTTAATTGTCCCCCTATGGACATCTGCTAGCTGAGAATCGACCCCTACAGCTAATCCAAGGTTATCAAAACTTGAAAAGACTAAAGTTTTAAAGGTTGATTATCAAGATCATTCAAACTGTTATTCCTGATAATATTTATCTTATTGAATAAATATAAATTTCTTTAGACTTCTAGAAATTATGGTGACTATCAAGGAAGAGACCTTCACTGCCAAACCTTCTAAGTTCAATAGCACTTACTTCAAAAGGTGGTAGAGTCAGATGAAGTTTTGGCTTACCACATTAAGATTGATCGCTGCTATTGATGGGTCCACGCCCATCACAAATGATTCGGATGACATTAAGTCTGACATAGGGGTAACCAAGTTCTCCTCTTCCTCCAAACCTAAGACCCAAGGAATAGACTACCATTGTTTTCATAGAATCTTAAGCGCTTTGTCTGAGTCTCTTTATGACATATTTTTGAATACAATAAAGCTAAAGAACTTTGGAATACTTTGGAAGATGAATATGGTTGTGATGATGCTAGAATTGAAAGATTCAATTCCTCCACATTCAACAGATATGTCATGGTAGATAATAAACCTATGAATGATCAAATCCATGAATTCTAGGAATACCTTATGCATATTCAAGCCAAAGGTACATTCTTCTCTACTGAGCATAAAATAGCATGCTTGATAGATAAACTCCCTCCTTCTTGGTCTGATACTGCCAAAGATATATCTTATCCATTTATAAGGAGAACTTACATATTTTCAAGTTCTAAAGAGACTTAGAACAGAAAAATAGTTTAGGTTTAATTCCTAAGCTAGGTCTGATTCCAAAGCTAAGGTAAACCTTGGCAAACCCAAGTCTAATCACTATCTCAAACCCAGGAAGAACTCCTTCAAAAAGAAGCAGAATTTTCAGCCACATAACCAAGACCCTCATCACCAGCAATCTCATAAACCTAGAAATTTTGCCCAGACTCTGGATCAGAAGAGATTTTGTGTTGTGTGTGGTAAAACAAACCATATGGCCATCAATAATTCTTCCATAGGAAGAAAGAAGCTATCAAGACTTCATTCAAAGGGAAAGGCCCAAACAAGCCAGAGGCTAACATAATTTTGAATGGGTTTTCTAGTTTCTTCAGGTCTGTAAGCTATCAAACTATAGTAAATATTTTTACTATTCTGATGATTGGTGGTTGGATTACGGAGCTAATGTTCACGTTTCATTTGATTGCTTATATTTTTCAAACTATCAGAAATTAGGTGAAGGAGGTGTGACCCTACGAGATGGCTCGATGACACAGATTGTAAGAAGAGGAATAATTGATCTAAAGATGACATCAGAAAAAAAAAATTCTACCACCCTATGATGTGCTTTATGTGCCGTCAGTTAGGAGAAATCTAGTTAGTGGGTCCCTGCTTGTAGCCTCAGGATACAAGACTGTTATGGAGGCAAATTGTAAGCCCTCTTCCCAAATTTTCAATTTTTAAAACTATATACTTATTTAAATATCATGATTATAAATACTTTCTTTTTGAAAACGTATTAACATTATTTTCTATTATTTTGTATTTCTAAAAACTATTTAACCTTTATGATTAGTTTTAAAAACATTTTTGCTTGAAATAAATTCTTAGCATTACGAAATACGTTGGTTATTATTTTGGGCTTTCAACTTTTGCCTTCAAAAGTGATTTGAAATTTATATCTATTTTGATTGATAAAAAGATTTTTGCCAAACTATCTTCAAATAAGGTTTTGACTTAATACAAATATATTTTAAATAATTTTTGCTAATATCAAATATTATTAAAATTACCTTGATAAACACTAAATATTATTTAAAATTATGAGTACAATCCATTATTGGATTAAGATTTCCTTAATTTAGTTTTCAAACCATTAGTTATGATATTGCCAATAAACTATTTCTAATTGATTTGAATTTATATAATTTAAATTATTTTTGATAATATTGAATAATGTTTTAAAATTATTATTATTATCTATTAATAAATTATGATCAGGTTAATTTATTTTAAGGTTTATTTGAATTTAAATTAAAAGGAGAAGGTTATCTACAAGGATCGATAATCCTTATCGAACTAGGAGAGTAAACCTCCTATGGTAGGGACCACCAGAGTGAGTCTGGGTCTGACCCAACCCCCGCACCGGAGGCGGCTAAGCTTCGGCAGCCTCATCTTCGAGCCATGAACGCACTCTCCCCTAGTTCATACCCCTTCTGAAGCCCACAGGTCTCTAATGACGCTGGTGTGGGGAGCAGCCGAAGAGGGAAGCAGGAGGCCATCCCCAGTCTATTGTTCGAAAAAGAGACGATTCGCCCAAAACCAGCCTAAGACTAATCAATGGTTCGGCAAGCCGCCGGCCGATCAGGATGCAGTGCTAAGAAGCAGATGATCTGCAGTTGTGGGAGGCGACTGTGGGGTGAGAGTGCTTAAAGTATATGGCCTTCATGAATCGAGTCCATAGAGATTGTTCGTACGAAACTTCCACCAAATCTTCATCGAGTAGGCGACAACCATGTGGGCCAACCTATCGAACCCAAGTCCACCTTCGAACGTGGGTCTGGCCATAGAGTCCCAACTGGCCTAGTGGTGCTTGTCCTTACCGTCGTAGTGATCCCAGAAGATGTTGGCAAAGAGGTTTTCTATGTTGGTGTGGAACTTCTTTGGAGGGGAACATACGGCTAGGGTGTGAGTCGGGATGGAGGAGAGGACGTGCTTGATCAGAATCATCTTTCCGCTAGGCAAAAGGATTGTGATGTGCCATCCCTCAATCTTCTTCCTAATTTTTCACACTAGGTCGACGAACAAACCAGAATTGGTTCTACTGTATACTAGCGGACACCCTAGGTAGGAGAAGGAAGGGTAGGAGACAGAGAAAGAAGTGATATTGGTAAGCATGGTAGTGTAAGCTCTGTCGGCGGAGTAGTGGACGTAAATAACACTTTTGCTAGGGTTGATACGCTGACCGGAGCATCTAGAGTACCTCTGCAGCGTGTTGTTGAACACCTCAACAGACCCAACGTCTCTGGAGGAGAAGATGAGGAAGTCATCCGCGTAAGCCAGGTGAGTGATGATCGGGCATCCGCTAGCGGTTTGAAAGTGCTGGAAGTGGGGGTGCTGACCATGAGGTTTAGATTCCTGCTCAGCACTTCAGCGACGATGATGAAGAGAGTGGACAAAAGTGGATCTCCTTGTCTGACACCTCGACTCGATTTGAAAAATCCTTCAGCTTGACCGTTGATGACAGTGGAGAACCAGAAGTTGCTGATCGATCTCCACACGATGTCGATCTAAGTCTTGAAAAAGTCGAAGGCCCTAAACACCCAGCTCATGAATTGCCAATCAAGCCTGTCGTACATCTTTTTCATGTCTAACTTGATGGCAATGCTACATCCCCTTGACAGAAATTTCATGCAGCTGATCATTTCTTGCGCCAACAGGATGTTGTCTAGAATGTTACGGTCGCGTACAAACTCGCTTTAATCTTCAGAGATGTTTTAGGGAGTAGCCCAGTCATGCGAATGACGATAGTCTTGGAGATGATTTTGTTGGTGAAGGTGCACATACTCAGACGGCGAAAGTCCTTAAAGGTCTCCGGGTTGTCCTTCTTAGGGATCAGAATCAGGTTAGCGCTAGAGATCGATTTGGGATATCTGGCACCTTGGAAGAAGGCAATTGCCGCCTCGTGCATGTCCATCATGATGATGTCCCAACAGGATCTGAAGAAGACACGGTGAAGCCGTCTGAACCAGGAGCGCTGTGCTCGTTCAGCGACCAAACGACGTCTTTGACCTCAAGTTTTGAGGGCTGGTGCTAAAGCTGGGTGTTGTCTCTGTCCTATATTAAGCGGGGGATGGCCGCTATATATATATATATATATATATATATATATATATATATATATATATATATATATATATATATATATATAGATTAATTTTTGAGCTCCAAAAAGGGAATTTATATATCAAATATATATATTATATTTGCCATGTAAAGTTCTTTTAGGCATTATTATTTGGGCTTAGTATACTTTGTGAGCTTTTAAGATATATTTTAATTATGAGTTTTATATATATTATTTTTACTAAAAGTTCTATTTTTTGAGTTTTAAATACTTTCCACTACTATATATTATTTTTGATTAATAATAATCAAAGGATTACTTGCTTAAGTATAATATAAATTTCTACTATCTATTAGCTTTCTCAAATATGTTTTCTAAAGGGTTATAAGTATTTATCTAAATAAATAAATATATTTTCTAACTATAAAATTCTTATTTCTAAATCAAATTTTGCTTTAGATTCGATTTCTCCAAATCATGACTAATCACATTCCTACTTCTTTTGCAATTCCTAAACTTCTTTATATCGAACCTAGCCGATCAGACTATCCTGGACCCAACGAGATTATCGGTTTCAGCAGTAAAGGACCACATGCAAGTACATATACTGATTATTTTTTTTATTCCTGATAGTTTTTCTGTTACATGTTATACAAATGCAACTCCTGTTTTGCTGATACGCTTGTTACACGAGGTTAGTATTATGGATTCCATACATGTGACATATTTCATTATTACCATGTTCATGACTAATGCATTTACATGATTATCGTGTTTGTGACCTGTTTGAATCCATGAGTACTAGTCGGACGGAAAAATATCTCAGTAGATATGTGAACTACCCTTTCCATCCTATGGTCTTTCGTGAAGAAAAGAGCCGCACAGGACAACTACAGTTGGCCATATTTACCGCTTAGTCGTTCACATGTCGAACATAATATTTTAAAACACTTAGATAGGTGTCGATTCAATTATTTTACCTTGTTTTTCGTCATCACCTGCCATGTCCTCATATTTACAGGTTTCCTTCTAGATGCCATGCCTTGTCATGATTATAATGTTTGTGTCACGACCCGCACCCGGTTTAGGGGCACGAGCACGTGGGTACGTCTAGCCTAAGCCACAGTATTGGCGGTAGAATGCTGTATAGGTCGTCTATAATATCTGTCATCTAACAATATGAAATTAAAACCTGTCTTCTCCGCATGGAGGAATGATATGACATATAAAAATATATAACTCAATCACAAATTCTAAAAGAAGATAAGCACGATAATTTGATAGAAGATAATGAAGATAAAGTCTGAATAGTAGTAGGAGTTCACAACACAAATATGTCTGGAAGTCTAAGACAATAGTACATATCCTGAAATAAAATAACAGACCAAAAATAGCAATCTGGAGACAAATCCAGCAAAAGCTAGCTAAATAACTAAGTCACTATTGGAGGTGCATCCTCTGCGGGCACTAGATCCACGGGCAACTCCAAGGCAATATCCTCATCTACTCCTGAACCATAGTTAGTCGGGCAAAAGGCCTCTAAGTCCTCTGAAAAATAATATACAGTCAGGATTGAAGCAAAGTACAAATACTAACAGCAGTTTCATTAAATTGACAAATACTATAAATAAACAGTATGTAATAAGGTACATGATGGATAGCAAACTGAATAGTAAGGAGTACAGGATAAACATGTAATCATATCATGGTATATAACATGTAAGTGAAACAGGAATATGGAGTATCGTAGGTAATCTGAAAATAACATGTAATCTAAACGGTGCCTTGAGATATTAGAGTGTTATGTGATCGACTTGGGTCAAGATCAGACTATTCCATATGACTGACTATTCATAAGTACAAGTATAATGGATCAGGCTGGCTACAATAGAAATCTATACACAAGTAGCTATGCACAAGTAGTTTGGGTATGATCATATAAACCCTAATAACTCTCCAATCCCCTGAATAGTATAATGGATCCAACCATGTCACATTACGACACGGGATTCAAAAACAGGGGGCCAGCCCACTCCCAAATTTGTGTCTATACAAGTACTAGAACAATAACAAGCAAGTACCAGTATACCAGGATAACCAAGAATAACATCTCGTGATGGGGTCCAATATATACTAGTCCGTGTATCCTTGTGTCAGGAACCAAGTAAAATACTGTAACTGAATATATAAAAAGTATCAAAGTAATAAAAACTATCAGAGAATGTACTCGCCTGCGGTCCTAAGCAGTAAATGTGAATCGAGGCCCAAAGTGGAGTCACAGAGACCTTTATATGAGATATACATGTTAAGTTGTGTTCTGATGTGTTAAACATGGATATCTACAATAAAATATGTACTTTATGTCAATTTTAGGCCAAAATTAGGTTTTCGTGGTCAAATTAGGTCAATTTGACTTAAATGTTGACTTTTAGGGTCAAACTGAGTCAAATTTAGATTTCTAGGTCATTACCTTGTCATACTAAGGTATCCCAATTTATATTAGGCTATCTTAGTCTCTACTTGATCGTTACCGAATCATAGGATATCTTGGGATACCCTACTCATTATTTTATCCTATTTCTTTACCTATGTTAAGCTACCTACTATATATATATAAATATATATACCAATGGCGCGTTAGTGTAATGGTAAGACCATTGGCACCGGGGTGTGAGATCGCGAGATCGATCCCCCACGGGAGCGACTGGGTGGCAGTGGCTACGGCTCCTGGACCAAATGCTGGCTGGGTGGCTCTAGACCGAGGTTTAGTCTACGGGCATTTGGTTTTTAATATATATATATATATATATATATATATATATATATATATATATTTGGTTTTTCATATATATATATATATATATATATATATATATATATATATATATATATATATGGTTTTTCATATATATATATATATATATATATATATATATATATAAATATATATATATATATATATATATATATATATATAGAAAAAAAATATATATATATATAGCCCTATGGAATTATCATCCTATGTACATAGGTAAACATATATCTAGACTTTACCTACCCTTACATTACATTACCTACATAGGTTATTACCTATACTATGGTAATACCCCATTACTTATATACATGTTATTACCTATGCTAGGTGAATCTCATTACCTATCCCTAGGCATAGGTAAACTATCCCTAGCATACCTACCCTACCCCATAGGCAAATTCCCATTACCTATACCTTATCCTTACACAATATTTCCCAAAACCATTACCTTGCATATATTATTACCTATACTTAGGTAAAATCCTTACCCTAACTTATATTACTCAACTTACCTATACTGTACAACCCTTAGGCTACTGCCACACTACTCAAACACACTCCATCATATTCCAACACTCATACACAGGCCAAACAGGCAAAGCACAAGCCTCCCAAGCCAAGGCCTATTCTGTAGTGGCCAAATGGCCTGTATTGCCCTGCAGTAAGTAGTTGCTGCTGTTCGAGTGTAGGAATCTGCTGCTGCTTATTCAATAAGCTCATGCTGCTGCTTTATGCAATCCAATCCCATCTCTTCACTCACATATGAATACACACTCTACACTGTCACACTCTACTCTCCAATCCCCCTGGACTCAACTGTCACTTTTTACAGTAACCTCTTCTCTAACTCTCCATTCGCATACCAAATCACTCACCACTACATGGCACTCTCTCACATTCAAGTCTTTACTGTCAATGACAGTTTCTTCCCCCTTCACATTCACTCTCAAACCACTCTATCTAAGCACTCATGAACACATATATGTTAATGCAAGGATACCCCTATGCAAACAGGGCCAAACCTCCCTTCCCTATCTCTCTATAACACTGTCATCTAAGAAAAATGGGAACACCCAACTGTTACATACATATATATGTATATGACACCCATTCACCCCCTATACATTTTTTTTATATGTATCCATATGTAAATATATATACATAAATACATCTATATTTTTTATTACATAAATACATCTATATAAAACACTTAGAAATCATTATATACCTCTCAAATGAACAAACCAAGCTAATCATAAGTATAAAACTGAAAACAAAACTAAAATGTCTATTTGTCATTTTGACAAACACTTGGTGTGGTCTCCTTGGATTTCTCCAAAGGTGCCATAAAAACTCCAAATAACTTCTACTAAAATGATGGTTAGAGCCTTGCTCTTCTCCCTATGGGTACACCTAGTCCATGGGTGTGTTTCTACTAGTGTCATGCATGCAAATATAGTCCAAACTATGAGAAATGATAAGAGTTTTACCTATTGGGAGATGAATTTCCAATAAAACTCTCTAGGAAGGCTCTAATGTCAAGTATGACACAATCTCCCACGCTTTTGGACTCCCTTCTCTTGTTCCTTGGTCTCCAAGCCCCAAGCCTTCTAGGATGAAGATTTGATGAAGTTTGGAAGGGTTTTGGAAGAGTTTTGGTGGAGGAGAGGGTGAAAAATGGAGGGGCTCATAGAGAGATCCAAACTAGGGTTTGTGGAGGCTCAAATGGATGAAGAAGAAGGAGAGAACTCCCTCTATATGACCAGCCAAGAGGAAACCCTAGGAGCCTATTGGAATTGTCTAAAATGCCCTTTTTTGTCAAGACACTTAAGTTAAAAATAGGTTTGTTTCTAGTCTAATTGTTTGGTCAGTTCTACTCCTAATTTTAACATAACATGACTTAAACGAGTCTAGTTATGTCCAATCCAAAATTTTAGGTCCAGGTGTTATTACAAGTCTCAATAAGTTCACTAACCAATTGGCTAGTCTACCAATACATGCAACCATCACATTTAATTAAATAAAAATATACATACTATATAAATAAATATAAAATGACAAAAGTAACCCTATTTAGGATTGTGGTAGTAACAAATCTACCCTCCTAAAAAAATATTTCATCCTTGAAAGTAAAGATAAAACTAGCATAAAATACAAGCAAGAACTAGAGGAACAGTACCTCAAGGCTCGAAGAGATAAAGGTATCGCTCCCGTATGTCGTCCTCTTTCTACTATGAAGACTCACCCGGAGAGTGATGCCTCTATACGACGCAAATAAATAGAATAACCTAGTTTTGAAGAACCTTCTTCCGACGATCCAGAATCTCTACAGGCTGCTCTAGATAGCTGAGAGTAGGAACCATCTCTATCTCGGAATGATCCAATACGTGACTAGGGTCTTCCATGTACCGTCTCAATTGTGATACATAGAATATGTTGTGGACTCCCTCGAGTGTAGGCGGCAAGTTTAGTCAATAGGCCACTGCACCAACCCTCTCAAGAATGGTGAAAGATCCGATGAATCGCAGACTAAGCTTTCCGCCCCTGCCAAAGCGAATCGTGCCCCATTTCGGAGAAATCCTCAAGAATACCATATCACCAACCTAGACACAAAACAAGACTTAACACAAATTTCTAAAGCAAACAATCACAAGCAAGCACAACCAAGGAACTCTAACGGCCTCCGGTTCTATCGACCCAATGCCACTGCCTATACTGTACCACCCAAAGTCTATCCCTGGTTAGCTTGACCTTCTACATCTACTACCATCTCTGGGCCAAGCAATACTCTCTCGCCAACATCGTCCCATGACAAGGGAGTACGACACCTCTGTCCGTATATAGCCTCAAATGGGGACATCTCTATACTAGCCTAGTAGTTGTTGTTGTAAGCAAACTCTACCAGGTGGAGATGGTCCTCTCAAAAACCCCCGAGATCTAACACACAAGTGCTTAGCATATTCTCGAGTGTCTGAATGATCCTCTTCGACTGCCCATCCGTCTGGGGATGATATGTGGTACTGAACTTGAGCTGAGTGCCCAAGCTAGCTTACAAACTCCTCCAGAAGTGAAAAGTGAAGCAACTATCCCGATCCGAGACTATACTCACAGGAACCCCGTGCAATCTAATGATCTACCTTACGTACATCTCGGCCAGCTTCTCTGTAGCCAAATCCACCTTGAAAGGCAAAAAGTGGGCTAATTTGGTCAACCTGTCAACGATGACCCAAATTGCATCTTTCCCTCATGGAGATCGTAGAAGTCCGGACACAAAATCCATAGTGATATATTCCCACTTCCACTCGAAAAAGGGTAGTGGCTGAAGTAAACCACCTGGCCTCTGCCTTTCAGGTTTTACCTGCTGGCACACCAAGCATCGAGATACAAACTGCACCACCTCCCACTTTATGCCATACCACAATACGTGCTTTTTCAGGTCTCTGTATATCTTGTTGGCACCAGGATGCATAGAGTACTGAAAATAATGTGCCTCTTGAAGAACCTCCTCCCGAAGCTCTCCACTCGGCATGCAAATTCTAGTACCTTGCCTCAGCAACCCATCCTTGGCCATAGAAAAATCATCCAGCAATCCTGCCTGCACCTGCTCCCTGATGCTCCTCAGGGCCATATTATCAAACTACGTTGATCTGACTCTGTCCATCAACTTAGACTGAATCTGTAAACCCCACATTTGTATTTCTATTCCCAAAACGATTACCTCGATACCTAAACTTTCCAGATCTACCAATAAATAATGATATACCGTCAAATACATAGCTAGCGGATACCTGCTCAAGGCATCGGCAACTACGTTGGCCTTTTCTGGATGATAATGCAGTAAGATATTGAAGTCCTTCATCAGCTCAAGCCACCGCCTCTATCTCATGTTCAAATCTTTCTGATTGAATACGTACTTCAATCTCTTATGATTTATGAAGATCTCTACACGCTCTCCGTACAGGTAGTACTTCCATAGCTTCAGAGCAAAGATAACAGCTGCCAACTCCAGATCATGGATATGGTAGTTCTTCTTATGAGGATGCAATTGCCTGGATGTATAGACAATCACCTTCCCGTGATGCTGAAGAACACAACCGAAGCCTTTCCCAGATGCGTCACTGTAGATAGTGAAACCAACTGTCCTCGATGGCAATATCAAAATAGTTGTTGTAGTCAACCTCTTCTTCAACTCATCAAAGGCGGACTGTCACTCCTCGGTCCAGACAAACTCCACCTGGTGAGTCTAGTCGTCAGCTCTGCAATCTGAAATAGTTCTAAATAAACTTTCGGTAGTAGCCTGCTAGACCCAAAAAGCTCCTAATCTCTGTAACTGTGCTCGGTGTGGCCCAAGACTTAACTGCTGAAATCTTCTTCGTGTCCACTGAGATCCCTTTTGCAGTCATAGCATGACCCGAGAACTCTACCTGCTCCAGGAAGAACTCACACTTTGACAGCTTCCTATATAGCTGCTCCCTCCTGAGGGTCTCTAGCACAATCCTTAGATGCTCATCGTGCTCCTCTGGTATCTTCGAATAGACCAAAATGTCATCAATGAAGATCACCACGAACTTGTCAAGGTATTGATAGAATATCTTGTTCATCAAGTTTATGAATACCGTCGGGACGTTAATCAACCCAAACGGCATAACGGTGAACTCATAGTGGCCATATCGAGTCTGAAAAAAGGTCTTCGAAATGTCCTTCTTCTTCACCTTCAGCTGATGGTACCCCAACCTCAAGTCTATCTTCGAAAATACCTTTGTACCGCTCAACTGATCAAATAAGTCATCGATCCTTGGCAACAGGTAAGTTCTTGATAGTGAGGTTGTTGAGCACCTTATAGTCAATACATATGCGTACCAATCCTTCCTTCTTTGGCACAAACAAAACATGAGTGTCGTAAGGTGAAAAACTGGATCTGATGAATCCTTTCTCTTGCAGCTCGTCGACCTATTTTTTCAGCTCTGGCAACTCGCTGTTGTTGACCCTATAGACGTGCTGCGAGATAGGCTTAACGCCTGGCACCAAGTCTATAGAAAAAAATATCCCTGTCTGGCGGTATTCCTGGCAACTCATCAGGAAAAATATCCATGAACTCTGCTATCAATGGATGTGACAACTCCTCTCCTTCCAACATAGTCCCACAGAAGCCATCCTTCTGCTTATCTGTCCCTTTCCTGAACTTGAACTCTATCTCTTCCGACGAACTAAACAAAACTCTGCCTCCTCTACAGTCTATGCTTGTATGGTGCCTGCTCAACCAACCCATCCCGAGTACAATATTGTAGCTCGAAGTGGTATTACGAGCAAGCATGAACTCATAATCCGGCCTCCCAATGTATGCCCCTTGTAAACATCATTGACCAGGATAATGTCTCCCCCGGTCATGATCTTGCAAGTCTTATCTAGTGGTTCAGCAATAATGTTGTGTCTAAGAGAAAAAGACATAGATACAAAGCTATATGTAGCACCAGAGTCAAACAATGCTAATACAGGAAAGGAGTTGAGAAGAACAGAACATGCTACCACATCTGCAATGGGCTCAACCTCCTCGACCGCCAAAGTGAACACTCTACCCAGAGGTGGACCCCTCTACTGCTGGTATTGGGCATAACATTACTGCTGAGTCGGAAGAGACGGCCCCCTCGGCTGAACGGCAGGTCCTACTGGAGCTCTAGCAAGAGGTGCTCTGGTTGGACCTCCCTGAGCTAAACAGGATAGACAGTCTTTCAACTGATGGTCAGGCGATCCACAGAATAGACAAACGCCTATTGTCTTCCTGCAGACCTCTTGGGTGTGCCCTAGCTTCCTTAGAAAGCACATAAAGGACCTGCTTCTGCACCTACTGAGGAGGTGCACGGGCCAGTGCATTATGCTGCTGCTGAAACGGCCTCTACCTTATATGTGGATACTTGGCTGGTCCAGTACTGGAACCAGCACCCATCGTATTGCTGCTCCTCCTAGGCGTGAGACCCAAGTCCTCCTCTGCTATCTGGACATCAATCAGGATGTCCTCAAAAGTTGCCGTACGACACACAGATGTGTGAGATCTGAACTCGCGATTCAGGCTCCTCCTAAATTTTTGGGCCCGATCTTATGGCTCCTGAACCATGCTCTTGGTGAACCGGCTCAGACGGAAGAACTCAGCTACATAGTCATCCACTAACATGTTCCCATGTACCAGTCCCTAGAACTGGCTCTCCAATGTACTCAGAGCTACGTTTGGAAAGAACTTCTCCTTAAACAGCTTCTTGAAAGCATCACAGGTCAGACCCATCACTGCTAGTCGAGGATCAGTACGATACCACATGTGAGCAATATCAAATAGCTGGTTATCTGCTGCCTCTACCTGCAGGCCCTCCAAAATCTGTGCCAACTGTAAGCTTCTCTCTATATCCTCCAGTCAATCATCGACGTAGAGGATCCCCTCCGTCCCCTTAAACTTAAACTATCTAGGGGACATATTCTTGAGGTCCATGATCGTACCAGGCCTCGCCTGCTGCTGTTGCTAGGATGGAGCGCCCTGAGGTTAGATGATAGCTACCTTCTCTATAGCATCGAGGGCTAACTGATGTGCACTGTCGATACTCTGGCGTAAGACATCTATCTACCTTTGCTAGGCCTCATCCTGAGCTCGATGTGCCTCCATTATCTGCTGAAAGAGGGTAAACATCTGAGCATCATCAGTCGGTAGCGGAGGTGGTGGAGGAAGAGACTCCGGCTGTACGAGAACAACCCTCTGGGCCGGTGAAGGAACACCTCCAGGAGCTGCTGATACTCCCTCTTGGACTAAAGAAACAGTAGGAGCAACCCCAGAAGCTGCAGCACCCGTATCCGAAGGGGAAGGTTGAGAAGTAGCAGACCTCTTCGTCGCTGCAGCGGGTCCATAGCGCTGAGATCTGGTCTTCGGCATCCTGAAGACAAATCAAACAAGGAAGTCAATATGGCACAAGATAAGATATTATCAAAGAAGGACAATTAAATTCGAAGAGTAATTGTAGAAGAATAGTCATGGTAATCAAAAGATCGAAAATTTTCCAAATATATGATTGAGTAACTCCTAATATAACCTAGAACCTATACCCTAATAGCTGTGGTGGCCCATGCAGGTCAGAGCATATCATATCGGTTATGTAACTGTACTGATACGAGCCTGCGAATATGACTAAACCCTTAGGAATCTTAATCCACAACTCCCTTGACAATTCTTTTATAAATTTTTCTACCGTCCTTGAACTTCTTATTTGCTCTCGACTAATCTTCCTTTGCTTTCTCGTATGATTGCTTCTCGTCCCTTTCTAGTTTGGAGTGACGAATAATCGTGCTATATAGAATTTATCAAAAATTCTTAAGTTATATTATAAAATAGTTTGCCTAAGGAATTTTATTTGCTTGATAGATAGGATGGGGATTAGAGATGCCATATGCCATAGACATCTAATGGTATGGATTTATGCAACTAGGGTGCAAGAATTATAAAATTTTAGGAAATCATGTGTTTGATGGGGGTAGTGTGACCAAAAGTGGATAGATGTCCTCAGTATAGAAATAAATATATGATCATACTAGGTTACGCTTTTATGGTAGTCCCTCGATTAAGAATAGAGTGGCAGTTTTAGTGTAAAGATTGACCCTCTACAAGAAGAACCTAAACATAGCCTAACAGAACCCATTTACTACTATGCCTTGTCGGTTGTAAAGATTAGGATTAGATGGATTGGTAGGTATCACTTAGTTTGGTCAGTGAACATAGACTCATATAATTGTGATAATAGTATGGTTAGGAGGGACAAGCCTTCAACATTATTATTGCAAGACCGCCAGTACCAAAAAGAGCAACTAGAGATGACCATCTATAGTTTTATGATAGAGAGGTTGCAAAACCAAATTATTTAGGATTGATTATTACTTGAGTTATTAGAAGACATCGTAGTGACCAAGTGTATCCCTTGAGCTATTCCGAGTTACTCTAGCGCGGTTCTTCATTAGTGAGCCTTATTTTAATTTCGAGGTCGAAATTCTTTTAAGGTGGGTAGATTGTAAGGACCCTGATTTTTTGGAGATTTGTTTTTCTATTTATCTGATACGAGTAGATGATTGTATATTTATTGTATTATATTTTCTTATTAATTATGATTATAGATGTACTTTTTCGTGTCTTAGATTCTTGAAGCTCAAGACATGCCCGTCTTTTGGAACGTCCTTCATAAGTTTTGTAGTAGATAGAATGACCTTCAATTTGATATATCATGTCTCATCCAAACTTCTTCCCCAACCTTATTTTGACTTCGCACAACTTTGGATCAAATTTAGGCCATTTGGTTATTTACCGTAATTATAGACCTAACTTCCAACTTGAGTTCTTGACTCGACATTGATCAAAACTATTTGACCCAATATATAATTTTGACCAATTTTGAGTCTACGACATACACGCCAAAGGTGTGCCACTCAATCGAGTTCCCATGTACAATTTATTTGTGAATGGCACAAGAGCTCATGGGTTGACTTTTTGAATTCAATTTGATTAAAAAATATAATTGGACCCTAACCTAGCCAACCCAACTTGGTAGAGCCATATCAGGTTGTCATGACTTAGTAGAATTATTTTGAATTTGTTTTGGGATGTTTTACAGCCAAATAGATTTAAATACAATTTTGTAAATCTATGATCATATATGTAAATAGCCTAATACTATATATATAAATAGCCTTAGTCATGATTAAGTTTGGAGACGCAAGTTGACTAGGAATTTTGGTACGGTTAGTGTAGTTGTGTGCTTTGACTAGTGTATTACCCATGGTAGGGAAGGCCGAGCCATAGGTGTATTTTAACTAGGAAAACCAGGCCAAGTTGCGACTTAACCCCCACAGATGAATTATTTAATTATTAATTATTTTGTTTACATTTAGATGACCCGGTTGTACCAATTTAGTCCGAACTTGGCCCGAACCAAATCCAAGCCTAAGTAGGCATTCAGTGCACCCGAATCCAAACCCTCTTATTGGTTTATTTGAGCTTGTTACTATGAATATTATTACTAATATTGTAGTTATTAAGTATATATAATAGAATTTATTGGTTATTGGTTAAGTAATTGTCAAATAAATTTATCTATATATATGTGTGTGCATATTCTATAAATAGGCCATACCATAGAAATAGATAATATTAAAATTTTTATTATATTTTAGAGTATTATCCATATATATAAGTTATGCATATATATGGATATATATAGGAAATAGATATGTATCTATATACCGAGAGAGTTAAAAAAAGATAAATTCATGAACAATGCATTGCACTGTTCACTCTTCCCCTCCCCGAGCCTCTGTTCAAAAACAGAGAGATCCCTTTTAATTTTTTAATTTTTGATTTGATCAATATCGATCAAATCTTGGCCAATTTGATTCAAATCTTTTCTAATCTAATCCGTATCATATTCTCTATAAAATCCTAGTTAAATTCGACCATATCCAAGTTAAATCCTCACCATATTTGAACTCAAAACCAAACATTATTATATAACTTCCTATCGAGATTTTCTTCTTTCCGAATCCACAAACCCCTCTAAATTCCTCGAGATCAATAACAAAGCCACCCCCTCTCCTTTCTGTATAACTGCCTCGCCGCATGCTGTCGTAGATGTCGCCAGACCGCTGGACAATGTCGTACAATACCGCAGCAACAGCGGACAGAACGATAGCAGCAGTACCAGAAAGAAGCAGCAAGGTTGCTTCTTCGAGGTACGTTTTCTCTATGTTCGTTCAACGAAGACTCGATTCATAAATTTCTAAGGGTAGCTGTGGTAACCCTCTACAAACTCCTTTAAGTAGTTTGATTTGATTCATCCTAAATTTATCATGAAAATTAGGGAAATTCGAGAAAAATACAGATTTCTAGAACATAGAAACTGTCCCGAATCATTATTTTGGAAGTTGAATATCTAACAGAATATCGAGAAATTCGAAAATCCACTTGAACTGAGTTGTAGACAATATAACAACGACCTTTTGTATGTATTTTTCATGTCATTAGTTTTCGAATAAAACCAGTTTCAAAATCCTCGAAAAACTGTTTTCAAAAAATCAAAATTCCTACGATACGACGTACGTCCCGACAAACCGGGCGACGTGGTCACAAACCGAAAGCATTGAAAGGTGCATATCGACTTCACGGGCGTGTGGACTTTGACGAAATTTAAATTGGTTGCGTGTGCGCGACGAATTTGATACGTATCCGTCGAAATTCACCGTATCGGCCTTTTTCGAAATTCTCTAATTACTTTGCACAGGTTCGTAAAATCAAGACGAAGCTTGTGCCAACAGGACCGTATCATTTTTTTGGTCCTGTATGCCAAGTTTGGTCCAAATCTGAGACAGTTGACCGGATCACCGTTTTACGGGCCCCACGATCCAACTCAACCGGCGAATTAGTGCACGGCCCACCGAAATCCAAATTTGGATATACCGTTGGATTCTTTTCATCAAAATAAATCTATAGACATATAGTTTGACGACTTTAGAGACCATAAACTTTGGCACGCTTTTCGGTACAAAGCAGGTCCAACGGCGTATACCATTTTGACCCGAAATTACCATTTTGTCCCTGTGTCCATAATTGGACTTATGGGTAGCCTATCCTTGCTATTTTGCTTATTCTGAAAATATTGGCAATGTTTGTTTCAGCTTCCAGAGTCGTTTGCAGGAGTTGAATTTTTGGTGACTCGTTGATTAGTTAGTTATTGTGGTTCTACGTGCTACACCAGGCAAGTACACCTTGCCAAACTTTACAGTATTTACATGCTCTTTCATATTGCTATTCCTTTATGTCTTACTTGGTTATACATTACTCCTGCTTCTCATAATCATTTTCTAGTTTTATGTGCACATAGTCTTTACTCATTTTCTATATTACTTTTCTGTCTTTATTATCTTGTTCATGTCTAGTGATAGTACTGCTATGCCTGTGCCATATTTTCCTGACCTGCTTGACCTATACTTGACTTGGACATGACTAGATAGACTTGACTTTCTAGTACCTTAGGAGAGAATATTTTATTAGTCGCGGCTATACCTCTATTGTTAGTGCCTCCCCGGGCTACGATAGAGAACCTATTATAGGACTGTTAGTGCCTCCCCGGGCTACAGTTTTTAGCCATGATTAATATTATATTCTCATGACATGTCACCATCTGTAGAGTTCTTTTATGTGTTATCCTTTCCTCTACCTGTTTTTCCTATTTTTCTTGCATGTTATTTACTGTACAGTAGGCATGTATATTATGTGTCTTGCTAGTCCTCTGAGGACCTGGTGATCTCTTCAGGTATTAGATGAAGGTATGGTACATTGATGGAGGATGATTGCTACACCGAGACTGCAGGTATATTTAGTTGGTGTTTTATCTTTCTCTTTCGTAATTAGATTTTGTCCTATATTTGATTCTTGCTGCATTATAGCCTAGACTTGTACAAGCTTCTATTTTTCTCTAGCTTGTTCATGATAAATGTGTTATTGGGAATCCACTCTAATATATTTATCTATTCTAGAATTAGTGTATTATGGTCTGATCAGCCTTATTGCACTTGATTCGTTATTGTTACCGATATTTAGTGGATTGAGATATAGTTGGTCTAGAACAACCAAATAGCTTATACATATTCAAGCTGGACTAGAGTTCTCTCGATACGTAGTTGGCATGTATACGTATCCTGGTCCGATACGTATTTTGGGACTGGAGTGTTACAATAGCAGGCTCGTAATAGCACTCTAAGTCGAGCACTACTACAAAATCGTACTAATTATGACTTGGACCTTTATGGGCCACCATAAAAACTTATCACAACTCCTACCCGATTTAGGAGCACGAGCACGTGGGTATGTCCATCCTATACTGTAATGTCGGCGGTAGAACGTTGTATAGGTCGTCTATAATATCTATCATCTAACAATATGAAATAAAAACCTGTCATCTTTACACGAAGGAATAATATGACATACGAAAATATATAACTCAATCACCAATTCTAAAGGAAGATAAGTGTGATAATTTCATAGAAGATAATGAAGATAAAGTCTGAATAGTAGCAGGAGTTCACAACACAAATAAGTCTGAAAGTCTAAGACAATAGTACATATCCTTAAATAAAATAATAGACCAAAAGTAGCTATCTGGAGAAAAATCTAGCAAAACCTAGCTAAATAACTATATCACTATTGGAGCTGCATCCTCTACGGGCACTGGATCCATGGGCTACTCCAAGGCAATATCCTCATCTACTCCCGAACCATAGTAAGTCGGACAAAAGGCCTCCAAGTCCTCTAGAAAATAATATCCAGTCAGAATTAGAGCAAAATACAAATACTAACAGCAGTTTCATTAAATTGACAAGTGCTATAAATAAACAGTATGTAATGAGGTACATGATGGATAGTAAACTGAATAGTATGAAGTATATGATAAACAGGTAATAATATCATGGTATGTGACATGTAAATGAAACAAGAATATGGAGTATCGCAGGTAATATAAATATAACATGTAATCTAAACGGTGCCTTGAGATATTAGAGTGTTATCAGATCGGCTTGGGTCAAGATCAAGCTATTCCATATGATTGGCTATGCACAAGTACTAGTATAATGGATCAGGCCGGCCACGATAGAAAGCTATGCACAAGTAGTATAAGATCAGGCTATACACTACATGTGGTGAGGGTGAGCTATGTACAAGTATTTTGGGTATGATCACGTAAACCCTAATAACTCTCTAATCCCTCGAATAGTATAATGGACCCAACCATGTCGCATTACGATACGGGATTTAAAAGTAGGGGCCATCCCACTCCCAAATCGGTATATATACAAGTACAAAAACAATAATAAGCAAGTACCAGTATACCAGGATAAACAGGAATAATATTTCATGACGGGGTCCAATATATACTAGTCCGTGTATTCTCGTGTCAGAAACCAAGTAAAATACTACAACTGAATATATAAAATGTATTAAAGTTAAGAAAACTATCAGAGAATGTGCTCGCCTTTGTCTTGAGCATATATGAATCAAGGCCCAAAGTGGAGTCACAAAGACCTATATATGAGATATACATGTTAATTTTTGTTCTGGTGTGTTAAACATGGATATCTACAATAAAATATGTATTCCATGTCAATTGTAGGTCAAAACTAGGTGTCCATGGTCAAACTAGGTCAATTTGACTTAAATATTAACTTTTAGGGTCAAACTGGTCAACTTTGGTCAAATCGAGTCAAATTTAAATTTCTAGGTCATTACCTTGTCATACTAAGGTAACCCAATATATATTATGCTATCCTAGTCTCTACTTGATCATTACCTAATCATAGGATATCTTGGAGAATATATAAGTCAATATTTAAGTCAAATTGACCTAGTTTGACCATGGACACCTAGTTTTGACCTACAATTGACATGGAATACATATTTCATTGTAGATATCCATGTTTAACACACCAGAACAAAAATTAACATATATATCTCATATATAGGTCTTTGTGACTCCACTTTGGGCCTTGATTCATATATGCTCAAGACAAAGGCGAACATATTCTCTGATAGTTTTCTTAACTTTAATACTTTTTATATATTCAGTTGTAGTATTTTACTTGGTTTAATAACCTATGTAGGTAACGTAATGTAAAGGTAGGTAAAGTCTAGATATAGGTTTACCTATGTACATAAGGTGATTCGGGATAGGTAATAAGAATTACCTAGCACTATGGTAATACCCTATTAACTATATACATGTTATTACCTATGCTAGGTAATTCTCATAACCTATCCCTAGGCATAGGTAAACCATACCTAGCATTACCTACCCTACCCCATAGGAAAATACCTAATACCTATACCATATCCTTACACAATATTTTCTAAACCCATTACCTTGCATATATTATTACCTATACTAACTTAGGTAAAATCCTTACCCTAACTTATATAACTCACTTATGAGTAATCACTCAATTACCTATACTACACAACCACTTGTCTATACCTATCTCTACACATAGGTAATTCTACATTACCTTCCTACAGTCCATTACCTATTAGGCATAGGTAATCAACTTACCTACTCAATATCCACACGCACATGCAGCCACAATGAACTGTACAACCTTTAGGCTACTGCCATACTACTCACACACACTCCATCATATGCCAACACTCACACACAAGCCACACAGGCCAAGCACACGCCTCCCAAGCCAATGCCTGTCTTGAAGAGGCCAATTGGCCTGCATTGCCCTGTAGCAAGCAGCAGCTACTGTTCGAATGCAGGAAGATGCTGCTGCTTATTCAATAAGCTGCTGCTGCTGCTTATGCAGTATGCTACTGCTGCTTTTGCAATAAGCTGCAGCAATAAGCTGCAGCTTATGCAATCCCATCTCTTCACTCCCTCACTCTTACTCACATATGAATACACACTCTACTCTCCAACCCCCTATACTCAACTGTCACTTTTGATAGTAGCCTCTCCTCTAACTCTCTATTCACATACCAAATCACTCACCACTACATGACACACTCTACTCTCCAACTCTACTCTCCAACCCCCTATACTCAACTGTCACTTTTGATAGTAGCCTCTCCTCTAACTCTCTATTCACATACCAAATCACTCACCACTACATGACACTCTCACATTCAAGTCTTTACTATCATTGACAGTTTCTTCCCTCTTCACATTCACTCTCAAGCCACTCTCTCTAAACACTCATGAACACATACATGTTAATGTAGGGATACCCCTATACAAACAGGGCCAAACCTTCCTTCCCTATCTCTCTATGATAATGTCATCTAAGAAAAATGGGAACACCCAACTGTTACATACATATATATGTGTATGGACACACATTCATCCCCTATATATATGTATCCATACATAAATATTTTTTTTTTTTTTATATACATAAATAAATCTCTATAAAAATACTTAGAAATCATATATATATATATATATATATATATATATATATATATATATATATATATATATATATATATATATATACCTCTCAAATGAACAAACCAAGATAATCATAAGTATAAAACTAAAAGCAAAACTAAAATGGTCTATTTGTCATTTTGACAAACACTTGGTGTGCTATCCTCGGATTTCTCCAAAGCTGCCACAGAAACTCCAAATAACTTCTACCAAAATTATGGTTAGAACCTTGCTCTTCTCCCTATGGATACCCCTAGTCCATGGGTGTATTTCTACTAGTGTCATACATGAAAATAGATCCAAACTATGAGAAATGACAAGAGTTTTACCTATTGGGAGATGGATTCCCAATGAAACTCTCTAGGAAGGCTCTAGTCCCAAGTATGACATGATCTCCCAAGCTTTTGGACTCCTCTTCTCTTACTCCTTAGTCTCCAAGCCCCAAGCCTTCTAGGATGAAGATTTAATAAAATTTGGAAGGGTTTTGGAAGAGTTTTGGTGGAGGAAAGGGTCGAAAATGGACGGGCTCGTAGAGAGACCCTGTCACGACCCGCACCCGGATATTCGGGCACAAGTACATGGACCTCGCCTAGCCTATGTCGCAGTATCGGCGGTAGAACGCTGTCAAGTGCCCAATATATATCTATAACATATATGATCTACAACAATAACTTGTACTCAAATCAAATACATCTAAAGAAGATATGAATAAGAAGAGATAATAGTATAACTAAATCAACTAGAATCTACAAATAATCATACATATCAATAATGTGTCGGAGACAAATTCGACAAAGTAACATGAATCTAAATAAGGAATAATGGCCTAGAGCTCCTAGAAGACAATTCACGGTAAATGAAACATCGAGAACATGTCTCAGCTAGCATCGTCATGTGGTCCAAGTATGTGGAGAATAACAACTCCTAAAAATATTAGTTATCCAGTTAGGATTGGAGTGAAGTACATAAACTAACAACAGTTCCATTTAAATTGACAAAAACAATAAATAACAGAAAGCGATAAAATACATGATGGATAAGTAGAACTGAAACAGTAGAAAAAATAAAAAAAATCATGTGAGCATGTCATGGTAATAATGTATTATAAGTAATCATGGGTACGGTGTAACAGCAGGTGATAATTTGGAATAGAATAGTACTACTACTAAATAGTGCCTTGAGATATTAGTTTATTATGTGATCGGCTTGGGACTAGGATCTGGCTATCCATATGAACGGCTGTGCACAAGTACAAGTACAAGCACAGGTAAACATGGAGGTCAGGCCAGCCATACATGGAAGCTATGCACAAATACAAGTAAGGTCAGGCTACACCCTACGTGTAGCGAGGATGAGCTATGCACAAGTGGGTAAACAAGTAATATATGATCACATAATCTCCTAATATCTCTCCATCCCCCGACTAGTATAATGGATCCAACCATAGCACGTTACGACACATAATTTTCTAAGAGGGTAGCAAATTCCCTTATGAATTGATGTCTATACAAGTACAAAATCAATAACGAGACATGTACTAGTATACCAGGATAACCAGGAGTAACATCTCATGACGGAATCCAAGCTATACTAATCCATGTACTCTCGTGTCAGGAATCAAGCATAACACTACAAACTAATATCAGAGAGACTATCAAAATAATGAAAACTATCAGAGAATGTACTCATCTCAATTTGGTTGAAGTCGACGTGAGCAACATGAACATGTCGACACGGAATAGATACGATGCTATCCTCCACAAGATGGTCCCAAACGACAGCACAAATGGTTCCATCGAGTCCAGAATAGTCTAAATAGCCTAATTTGGTATATGGAAGCCCAAAATCAGAATTCGATGCGATAATCGAATCAAGAAAAAGGAAATTACTATAATAGTCATGATTAGTGATTTAAGGGAAAAACGTAACTAAAATACGTTATAACTATTCCTTGAAAATCACTTGTAATATTTAGAAATTATAATTTTTATTTACAAAATATTATTAGGTAACATTAGAAACCCAAAAATCATTTAGGGCTTTACAAAATCCAATTATATATATATTTTTTAATATATATATATATATATATATATATATATATATATATATTATTAATATGAATTGCAAGTTGTAGGTTCAAAATATTAAGTTTGCACCTCGTTATTCGTATAAGGAAATATATGACATGCAAATTGAGACAAGATGATCAACTGTAAGGTTAACAATCTTACCGTGACGATCCACATGGTCAACTAGTCAATTTTAGTGATGTGAGATCACTGGAATCGACTAATCTCAGTTTCGACGCATAAATTTCGAGATATGAAAATAAATAGGAATTAGTTATAACTAATGGTGATACATAAATAAAAATTTATAGACGTCATCAGATGATGAAACAAATATCATAAACGTGTCCGAAATGGTCTAATTAGCTAGGATAGGCTACCCATAAGTCCAATTTGCACACATAGGCAAAATTGTAATTTTGGATCAAAACGATGTCCGTCATTGGACCCGTTTTGTATCAAAAAATGTGCCAGGATACAAGTCCACTAAACCTAGCATATTATATGTCCACGATTCTAGAATGACGATAAGAACCCAACGGTACATCCAAAATTGGATTCCGATAAGCCGATCTCAAATGACCCGTTGACCAGGACATTGGAATTTGGTTTGCACAGAAATACGTGTCAAAGCCAAAGTCCTCTAAATTGAGCAAACTATATGTCAACGTGTTCAGAATGAAGATACTAACCCAACGGTGTATCCAAAATTGGATTCCGATGAGTCGATCTCAAAATAGTCCGTTGACCCGGACATTGGAATTCTGATTTGTACGAAAATGCGTATCGGAGCCAATGTCCTCCAAAATAAGTAAATTATATATGAATTCTAGCTAGAACGATGTCACAAGTCCACTGGTGGCGTCAGAACTGGAATCCGGAGTTTTGGGTTCAAAATTAGGATTTTATAAATTAGAAATTACGGTTTTGAGAGGCCAATTTTGGAATTAGTTTCAACCAACCAAATGACATCCTATGAAGCTAAAAATTTTATGGCACGAAGGTGGTTATACCTATTGTTCAACCGAGTTGTCCGTTCATCAATCGGAGCTTCGATGAGAGAGAAACGGATCTGCGAAGTTGGCTCCATGAAACTGTCTAAAGTAAACGTAATTTAAATGGTCAACTTGGTGGCCGATTTTGATCTATCAAACAATGGAAGTAAGGGTTAAAATTTTAGGTGAACGAAGGAGTATATACCGAGAATAAGACCGAAGAAACGGATCAACGATCCAATGGTCGAATTGTCCAAAAAAATGCATCCAAAGTTGTTGTCCTGAAATACGATCCTGGATTCGATTTCGCACGCGTCACGATGGGATCCCATCCAAAACGTACTAATCACCTTTCCGATCACCGAGGGAGACAGTGGCGTGTCAGAAGAAATTCGCCGAGGGTGCGCCCAGGTCGAGCGCGAGTCATAGGGACGTCGGCAGCGGCGGTTGGTCACCGCCATCGCATACACGGGGTTGCCATACCTGGACGCTGTATGGCCGCATGTGGAGTGCTACATGGCCGCACGTGGGGCGTGTGTAAAACCCCTAAATGTTGGGAATATTTTTTTGTTATTTAAAAAGACTTAAAAATGAATTTAAGCAATTTATGATTTTTTTAGAAACGACCTTAGCTATTATTGAGTTTTGGAGCACTAGACGACCATGAAATTTGCCACGGAAGATGTAGCAGTGTACTTTGACCAGTATATTAGCCATGTTGTGGGAGGCCTAGCCATAGATTTGTCCAAACTAGGAAAGCCAGGCCAAGTTGTGAATTGACTTATTTAAATTAAATATGATTTTATATATTAATTTCTAGATGACCTGGCTTGTCCAAACCAGCCCAAACTGGGCATGGACCAAACCCAAGCCCAAGTAGACATGTCGTGTGACCAAAGGTGGCCATGTAGACATATTTTATGTACGTAGAAATATTTTCTAAATTATTTTAGAATATTATGTACAATTTCTAATTATTTAATTATGTGTACAATTATTGGTATTTTTATTATTAAATAATATTTTACAAAATTGTATATTTTTCTGGACCCGGATAAGGGTGTGTGGTAAAGTTCACCCATTGGAGCAATTTTATTATTTTATTAATATAAAGTCATTTTGTGAACATTTAATAATATGCTTATCCTATTGAGATGTTATTATTATTTTGAGTTGATTGATTTAATATATATATATTTTTTTATGAATGGATATATATATATATCATATATATATATATATATATATATATATATATTATATAATGTGGTCGGCCCCACCATGTGGGAACCGACCACAAGAAAAGAACAAAGCAGCAGCAGCATAAGCTTGCGCCCAAGCAAAGGGGCCGAACCCCCCTTTCCTCCTTCACACACACCACACACACACACACACACACACACCATATATATATATATATATATATATATATTATATATATATATATATATTATATATATTTAGATAT
>JANAVB010032186.1:0-34625 GCA_029216955.1 Iris pallida | reverse complement strand
GTCCAATTCGGCCAAGTTCGGCTGGGTATATATATACCAGTACCACCCGAGGCTTCCTTCTTCTTCATTCTCCCCACATCCTCAAACAGCAGCAGTGCGCCTCCGAAACCCTAGAATTTCTCCATCCTTGTTCTTCCAATCCTTGTGGAGTTTCTCGTCAAAACTTTAGATTCGTGCGAAGAATGTCATCCTCTACAACATATCCATATCTTGGAAGGTATAATTCCTTCTTTCATCCACTTTTCAATATGTAGGGTCTCTAAAAATTTTGGAAAAGAATGTCTAAGTTCAATCCCTTCAAGAGAAAGAAGACCAATGCCAGTGAAGAGGCATCGTCTTCAGATCCGCATACGGATTGCCTTTTTTCTCCGGTCCAATCGGACGATGGTGCGTCGGATAAGTTTTACTTTAAAACTTTCGATCAAGTTTTATTGTGGTACACCAATTTTATCATGCATACTATTTGCATCGGATCGCCGATTAAGTGGACTGTCTTTCCGGATCACCACCCTTACTCTGAGGAATTAGGGTTATAACATTTTGTCACCTTACAATTCCCCATTGCTACTAATGCCATTAGATTATTCTATTGTAATTTCGTGTTAGACACTTTTACCGCGAGGACACATGTCGGAGGAATTGATATCGAATTCACTGATGAAACGTTAGCAGAAATCCTTGATCTCCCAAACCAAGGTGTCCCGCTCGATGACATCACTGATTTTGATTTTCCCGATGGCTCGACACTCGTTAGTTTCAAGAATGAGCTTTGTGCGCCCGTATGCGCCCATCCTGGAAAGTTCAAGGCTAATAACTTAAACTTGTTTAACTATGAATTACATCGCATCATCTATTCCACTTTACTTCTAAAATCCACTTCTAAAGATGATGTCACTGCACTTGAGCTTTCTGCTCTTTATTATATTTTTAAGGGGATTCCTTTTTCTGTCCCTAAGACTATCATCCAGATGATGGATAGATGCCGCGGGAGACCGCAACCTATCTTATGTAATGCTTATTCCTTGCATCTTTTAGAAATTTGATATTGATCAATCTACTTGTGCTGTCGACCCCGAGCCCAAGTTTCTCAAACTCTCTCGTCGCAGCATTGCCTCTGTTCCTCCACTTACTGCACCTACTCCTCCTGCACCTACTCCTACTGCTCCCACAGCACCTGTTCCTCCTCATTCTTACCCTATGACATTTGAGGGTATTCATCAGCACTTATCAGATCTGTAGTCTTTTTATGTTGAGACCTCTAGGGAACACGAGTTCTGTGATGTTACTCGGTTCCAGGCGATTGCCAACTCTTTCGCCGATCTGAGGTTTGAGCAGGTCATTCTGCTAGCTCTCTACCTCGAGACCCTTCTATTTCTGGCTACCGCATTGACGACGAGGCGGTCCACTCTCTGTTCTAGCCAAGGAACGCCTATGATTGGTGTCGTACTGCTCGTGCCCCTCCTCGAGACTATGTCGGTGAGTTTTATACTGGCGCCACTCCTCGTACTTCTGGCACTGGTACTTCTAGAGCTGGTCCTTCTGGACATGCTGGAGCTGCAGCTGATGATGTTGATGATGATGATGATTTTGAGATGTTCGATTTTGAGACTGTTACTTTTGTCTTATGTTTACTTGGAAATGCTCCGACATTCCAAGATTTTATCAGTACTCTTATTTTATTATCAGCACTTTTACTTTATTATGTGACTATTCATAGACATGATTTTTGATTATGCCTCAGTTTTGGCATCTTAGTCTATTATTTAGCACTTTATTTGTTTCAGTTTTATGGTAGCACTATCTATCTTTTGTTGCTTCATTCTTTATTAAGTACTTCCTTTGACAAATACATGCCTGTGATGTTTTTCTATAGTCTATCTATTTCTCTTACTATATTTACTGTTTATACCATGCCTGTCATGATTATTTGTTTTTATTGTGTTTCTTCACTGTTTGTTACTTATGCATTGATTACGGGGGAGCTTTCTCTTTTGTAATTATTTTGCTTAGTAACAACGGAGGAGAAACAAGATCTAACATTTTTGTGAATACAGGTTATGAACAATTTCTTTTGATTACTATTTTGAATTGATTCCAAGCTTAGATGTTATATCGGCAAGGTTTGTCAATTATTAAAATGGGGGAGATTGTTGGCCCATTGGTCACTGTCAAAACTGATTTTAATATTGATCAAACTCTGTCTCGATATAAATACAAGTCAACTCAGATGTTTACCTACGACGTTTTGGACACTGCTCAACAATGGATATCAACAATGTTCAAGACTGAAGCCGTTTGCCACTCCAATTGTATTTCCTGTTAAGCAATGTCATTTTTTATTTTATTGAGTCTAGGAATACATTGTACATCGAGTCATACTGGCAAATAGGCTATCCGAAAATATTTTTCAAAACCATCCTATTCTTTTACAAATGACCTACGCTTTTGAAAAACATTCTTTTTACAAAGAGCTTTTGAAAGATTTTCAAAAAGCTAAAATTTATTTTCTCAAAATGAACTGGCAGAACTCCAGCAGAACTCGGCCCGAGTTCGGCCCGAGTTCGGCCAGAGTTCGGCCATTTGGAACGTTAGTTTTTGAACTTGGTCATCCTTCAATTGCGGTTTGTTACAAAGAGTTCTGTCCGAATTCTGTCCGAATTCTGTCAGAGTTTTGTCTTTGGAAAAACTATAAATAGATAAGTATTTCGATCATTTCAAAACACCAATTCACTTTCAATCTCTTCTATTCTTAAGCTTACATTCTTCCAAAGAGTTCTAAAAAGCTTTCATTTTCAAATCCCAAGCCAGTTACAATTCTCTAGTCGATTTGCCAGTACGGTACGGTCTAGAAGTTTCAGAGCGATTGTAATCAGAGGCTTGATAGAAGATACAACTCTTCATAATTGAAGTTGGTCGAGTTCTTCGTATCAAAGCTCGCGTCTGTAGAAGTTGCAAGGACTTCGTATGAAAACTTGCGGAATTTTCCAATAGTGGATTCAACTGGAAGCTAGAGTTCTTCCGACTGGACTAGTCCTCACAAGAGGGAAACCAGTATAATCTCGGTGTTTGCGTTTGCCTTCTGATTACTTTTAATTTCTGTCATTTACTTTTGTAATTATTCTTATATCTGTGATCTAACTGCTAACAAGTTTTTAATTAGCAATATTCTGCTGCCTACTCTATTCACCCCCCTCTAGAGTATTCTGCTTTACGATTTCGTTCCTACACTTATCCATGGGCAGAGTAAAGATTGCCCCCGTGCATCCGGTGTTGTAATATATCCAGGCACGTGCCCCATCAATTAAGCTGCCTATTGATTCCATATGTGGGCTAGTATTTTCCAAAAGGAGCTTGCTGTAGCCAAACTGCCGTACGAAACGACTTGGCAGGTATGGCTCCAGATAGGCATGGTTCCTATTTCTGAGCACCAGATGCGACGGCCTAATAGGCTGAAGCTAGTAAACGCCCCAGCAGTCAAGCTAGTGGCATGAACTCCCTCATCCACTAAGTTATCTCATGTACTACCGCTGCCGGATGGAGGGGATACCCTGAAGAACTCATAGTTCTGCAAGAAGCTTAAAGCCCTTCTGTAAGCGGGTACACCAGTAACGGCCCAGTCCGTGTCACGGAATCTGCGAAGAAAGGCATCTCCCACCAAAGAGTCAACCGTCGGCCCAGCATTTATCAGGATAGGACAGTACAGCAGCAGCCACCCCATCAAGAAATGATACGGAAGTTCGGTCCGGGCGAAGTTGGCTCTGCCGTCCGGAGTCACCGCATTTCTAACAAAATCCTGTAGACCCGTTTAGTTGCACAGACCATCGTGGGAAGCAAAGCAAGCCAGTATCCGAATACCAGCATCACAGCCGGAAGTATTATGCTCTGGCTCATCCTTTTAATAGTTCCTGAACCACTAGGGACTATACAGTAACGAAGCCAAATCATCAAAAAAGTTACCAGCACGGCTTTCTCCGACAACGGATACTCAGCTTGACGGAAGTAGTGGCCGATCAGGAACTTTCCCTCAGGATCATCACTGTCTTCAGCATCCGCTGTATCATAATCTGCCATTCGGACTTCTATCTCGGACTTGGTCATAGGTTTAAAATCAAAAAGGAGGCCGGATCCTCTCCTTCTCCTTGAACGAAGACGTAGCCCGTCCAAGCTCTTGTTTGGGGATTTGCCCCCTCGGTCCTTCCTTTCTTGTTGATCCTATGGCAGATGAGGAGGTGGCAGAATAACTCCTTGTATACATCCATCATCTCGGAGTTTTTATTCTCCAGGTCTCGGAGGTCCTCATCACAAGGCACGTACTCTTCATACGGCTTTGTGCCCCAAGGAAGCTTTGACACTTCCTGCATCTCATGGAGAGCCAATCCCATCTCCCCGCCCGGAGTAAAGAAAGTACGAGTCTGAAGGTTGTATAACTCCACCAAGGAGACAAATGGCCAGTTGATCTTTACGCTATATTGGGTGGCCCGAATAGCATAGAAAAGGTCAGCAGTCTTTAGGGTGGCTTCATACGTGGAAAGAACCTAGTTAGTCAGGTTGTTCCAAAATAAAATTGGATACCTCCAGCCTTCCATCCGTATCTTCCCTACGGGATACGACACTTCCTCCGACATCATTAGGTTGCAAAATATGTCGGCAGCATAAGGGTGGAGGTCAGTCGGGATGTCGTTTATTATGGCACCAGGTTGTCGCCCCCTCGTGGAGTAAGATGTAGAGCCCCTAACACACTTAAAAGTGTCCTTCTTCTGATCTCCTAAGTTGAACTGTATTCTTCCGTAGACGACCTCGGGGAGCTCAGAGGTTAGCTTCCATTTCATCTGTCGCCGCACGGCTAAGACAGTGAATGCAGACTAAGGATACTGACGCTCCATCAACGATAGCTATATCCTCAGATTGTTCAGCCTAACCACCAGTGGGCTTCTCAAGCATATCGTCTCACCATCTTCGAACCCCACACTGTCCCTGAACAGGAAGTAAGGCTTCTTGAAATGACTTGCCCCTCCGAGCAAGAGCTTCTCATCGTTAATCATCTGCTTTAGGAAGGTCTTGTCCTGTTCAAGTATGGCGAACGTCCATTCTGTAGGTTGGTTATGAATGATCTTGGCCTGAACCTTACTGACCATGTTGGTTATGAGGGTTGTACCGAGGACTTGGCAAGCAGAGCCGAAAGGGATTCCACTAAGTTCCGGGACAAACATGTTAACTGCAAGGATAGAAGAGAAAGCAAGACTCAGAATCTGTAGAAAAAAACTAAGTGCTGGAGGAATCCTATACACCCAAAGGGCTTGTTTGCCATTGATTATAAAAGAACAGAACAGTTTTATGTGAGGACTAGACTTTTACTTCACAATACAAACTCGCTCGTACAAAGAGAGCCCAGGAACAAAACCGAGGAAAAATAATCTAAGTATAATTATTTACTTTTTTTGGAGGGTGTCGGTAGTGGCTCGGGAGAGTGACAACAACTCTGCCTTACTCCTTGGACGATCGAACGCAGCTTCGGCGCCGGGGAAGAAATGCTCTTTGTGTGTGCGGGGGTTGCTAGTCTCTCTGTTCGGGCTCTGTGCGTATAACTCTGTGTCTTTTTTTGTAAAAGAATAATCCCCTGTTATTTATAGGGCTTTGTGATAAGTAGGGTGTGCAGTAATTGCTCCTTGAAAAGCGGACAGTTGGGGATTGGTTAAGATTAGCCTTGATCTTGTTTGTTGGAAATCAATCTGGGCTGTTATGATGATTGCAATAAATCTGCATTATTTGTTGGAAATCGATCTGGGCAGTTATGATGATTGTAATAAATCTGTGTTGTTGAGATTAGACCATTTTTGTGACAAGCCGCATGACTGAGCCGCATGAGCTCCTGGTGAACTGGTCCGCATGAAGTCCCACTGAACAGGACCGCATAAGCTCCTTGTAAACTGGACCGCATAAAGTCCCACTGAACAGAACCCATGAGCTCCTGATGAACTGAGCTGCATGAAGTCCCATCGAACAGAACCATAAAAGCCTCTTATAATCTGGACCGTATGAAGTCCCACTGAACAGAACCGTATGAGCTCCTGATGAACTGAGCCGCATGAAGTCCCATTGAACAGAGCCACATAAGCCTCTTTGTAAACTGGGCCGCATGAAGTCCCTTTGAACAGAACCGTATAAGACCCTTGTAAACTGGGCCGCATGAAGTCCCATTGGGACAGAGCCGCATGAGGACCCATCAGAACAGAGCCGCATGAACTCCGTTAAAACTGAGCCGCATGAGCTCCTTTAAATGATCCGCATAAAGAGCTTTGGAAATGGTGGATCGTGCCAACTGTAAAGATTTTTCTCGTCTGTCTAGGAGCACGTTATTATGTCAGAGTCATCATTTTACCTTTATGTTAGAGCTGTCAATCTTTTGTGTCAGAGCTGCCGTATTGCGTCAGAACATTTAATGAGCCAGCTGCACAGAGCAGTTATGGCCATCTGTAGAGGCCTATTTTTGAATCGCAAAGGGCTACGTGGCTTCCTCCGAACCGTATGGAGCTATCGGGGACTTTCTAGCTGCATAAAGCTCTAAGGGTTTTTTGAGCCGCATGAGGCTCTAAGGGACTTTTGAGCCGTATGAAGCTCTAAAGGATGTTTCAGCCGCATGAAGCTCTAAGGGACTTTTGAGGCGCATGAGACTCCCTCTGTTTTGAGCCGCATGGACTTTCCTGTCCTTTTTCATGCTTCTACAAGACCCCCTTCAAAGTTTTCAATTTTTAAAATTGAAATTCTTTGAATAAGAAGCATGGCTATGTCTGCATAAGCTCTTCTTATCGCATAGACTCCTCTAGCCACATAGGATGTTCTGGCCGTATGGACTACTCTGGCCGCATACTGATCCTGTGCCACGTAGGTGTTTCATTGATTTCTCTTGATTTGTTTTGATTTAAATCCGTCTTTTGGGTAGGATCCCAAGAGTCGGTATTAAATATTTTAGATTGCCTTGATGATTTTGAGCACTCTTTTTTGCATGGGAGCGGATAAAATCCTAGGAGTCAGTTTTGTCTTCTAGGCAGCACATGGTTCGAAGCGTCCATCGGTCTACGAGCCCCCTGGTCGCCTATAAATATGAGTAATTTTTAGAAATAGACTCTTTACTTTCTTCTCTTGTTCAAGCCTTTCTTGCCCTAGTTGTCGTCGTCTTCTCCTTCAATCACCGATGGCTCCCAAAGCTTTCTCTAGCGCCGCAGCGAAGGATAAATGAATCGCTTCCTCGTCGACTGAGGCGCCCGCAGTTCATCCCGACGTCCACCCCGTCATTGCTAGTAAGGATATTGGAAGAAATTGTATGAACTCAAAACCTTAACCATCATGGCTACATAGCATATTTTATGCGTGGGCCTTCTTCGTCTTCATTGAACTGTTCAAATTCATTGTGATGAATTCGCATACTATACTGCAGGTGCCACATGTACATCTTCTGTCCGAGCCGTATGGGGGTATGCCCCATGTCCGAGCCACATGAGAGTCGTCTTGTGGCCGCATAAGCACTTTGCAAACTGGGCCGCATAAGCTCCCTTTGAACAGGGCCGCATAAGCTCCCTCGAACTGTGCCGCATAAGATCCCATCAAATCAGAGCCGCATAAGCTTATTTAAACTGGGCCGCATAAGACCCCTTTAAAACTGGACCGCATTAAATCCCACTGAACAGAACCGCATGAGCTCCTGATGAACAGGGCCGCATGAAGTCCCTTGAACAGAACCGCATAAGAACCCATCACAATAGAGCTGCATGAATTCTGTAAAAACCTAGCCACATAAGGACCCGCTGAAATAGAGCTGCATGAACTCCTTTAAACTGAGCCACATAAGGACCCGTCCAAACAGAGCTACATGAACGCTTTTAAAACTGAGCCGCATAAGGACCCACCAAAACAGAGCTGCATGAACTCCGTTAAAACTGAGCCGCATAAGGACCCGTCCAAACAGAGCCGCATGAACTCTTTTAAATGTTTTCTGTCCATCTCCTGACTTTGTTTCTTTTGTCCTTTTTTTCAGTAAATTTGCCAGTTAAAGCTGCGGGAGAACCTTTGGTGGGTCGCGCCCAATCTGCTGTGGGCTATAGGTACGACCACATAGTCGAGTATGTGGTGAACCAGCTTTCAAAAGACGAACCTGTGGAGAGGCTGGGAGACATTAAAAAGTAGTCCTTCTTCTTTATCTCGGGGATGATGAACTCAGGGCTGCTGGGGGGCAAAAACTTGAAGCCTGCGTTCCTCTTCAGGGACGCCCTAACTGTAAAGAACTTCCAATTTTTGGACATATCTAAGAGTTAGAGTTTTACTTCCAACGAGATGGCGATCCATATCCCTCAGACGGAGCGTCATTTTTTACTGTCTTGGTTTAACATGCACCCGATGGACAGAAAGATAGAGGATTCCTTGACTCTGACCCAAAACGGGATGTTTGTGGGCGAAATTCACTACAACAATAACCTGTGGTCAGTGCACACGGGCAGGGTACCGGTCAGCCGCTACGTGATGGGGTTGGTACCGTAAAATTTCTTGAATGTACAGGGTCCCAACTACAATTTCTCTGAAGCTGACACTTTCCTGAACCAGCTTGCTCGGAAGGGGTCCTATTTGATTGGCCGGTTGTCGCTACCGAGTTAGGCACACCCCATCTCTTCGTGGACCAACCTGTCTATGTGGATCGCACGGGAATATGAGACTCTCCTGCGCGAGATTGGACTCTACCATGCAATTCGGGGTACCAGCCACGGCTTGCCCATAAAAAAGAAATTTTTCATGGCCCTGCTGGAGATGTATAACCGCCGCACGGGGACCTTCTTTACGCCCGTAGGGGAGATGGGGCTTGCTCTCCACAAGATGCATGACGTCTCCAAGCTGTCTTGGGGAGATGAGGTCTTTGAAGTGTACACTCCTACGAATGAGGAATTCGAGGAATTGCAGGAGAGGTTCCCGGGCTTCGTTGCCGTCTACCGGGAACTACTGTGTCATCACAGCACGTGCCAGCAGCTGTCGAAGAAAAAGAACGACAGCTCGGAAGGGAACCTTCCTCACACAAAGGCCTGGCTCTCTTATCATTTTAAGCTCGGTGCCTCAGGCCGGGTTCCTCCCCAAAGTCCTCGCACTCGGGAGGAGGTACAGGACTAAGTATCGACCGCCAAGAGGGTAAGAACCACCGGTGACAGGTTCGGGAGTCAATCTGACTCTTTTGCTTATTTCTATCAAGCCACTCAGCCGTTGTCCGAGAAGGCTATTCTGGTCAGATTCTTGATGTTGTGGCTACAGAATTGCGTAGTCTCAGGAAGGGCTGGTTCCATTGAGAGAATCAGCCATAATTTCATCCTCCCTGCTGTGAAACTGGTCTTCGGGGTCAGACTAGCTCTTTTCCCGGCCATGGTGTGCAGTATACACCGTGGCCTTCGTACTTTTGCGTCCAAGGTCATCGCCCGTGACGTGACGAGGGACTTTAAACGCGTTGAACTGCCTTATCACTATTTGATGGGGTGGTTGCTGATGCATTGTCGGTCTTTAATGAGGCCTGGCCCCGAAGATGGCGTAACTGCTGATGACGCCTTCATCTTCCAATATCGTCGTATGCTATGGGATTGTGAAACTATGTGCGCCTGTCGGATGGCGCTGTCGAGAGTGGACAGATACATTTTTTTCGTATCTGTTCCTCGATTTACTGCTGAGGAAGTGAGAGCCGTACATCTGGATGGTATTGGGCCTCCCTACTTCTTAGACGGCAAGATGCTCCTTTGGTTGCACAACATTCGCCCTTTCAACCTGGTATACCGCAACCGCAACGTTGTCTACTTGGAGCCTTACTTGCCCAGTAGGTTCTCCCGACGGTTCAGGTATAGTCAGCTTTTTTTGGACAGTCCCAGCTCTTGTCTAGGTTTTGAAGGCAGCATCCTTGATGGCATCAGGGCCTGGCACTATTATAATACGGTTCACACCCGTACTAGCTTCTTAGTTCCTGATGCTAGGGAGTCAGGAGAGATCTTGTATTTGGCGGCTCTCTACCACGTCATGGCGAACAAGCCTCCTGTTGGTTTTGACCCGAGTACCAGCTTCATTGTTGGTACCGACTTAGAGAAAAAACCCAAGCGGTCTAAGGCGAGGAAGAGAAGGGAGAACACGGTCGATATGCCGGACTCGGAGTCCACCAACGCGGATGAAGAGGACGACGAGCATGCTCTCGATAACGCTCTCCCTCCTACAGATGAGGTGGTGGTGGATCAGCCGCATATCGTGCCTGGTCCTTTCCGTAAGCGAAGCAGGTCCGCGGATGGCATAACTTACTCCCAAAAATGGGCTGCAGTTAAGCCTCGCGGGCTGCTCGTTAGGGAGAAATGCGATAATGTTGACGCCATTTCGGAGGTGAATCGAATTGTATCCATTTTCTTCTTTAGTTCTTCTTTTTCCCGAACTAAGACCTAATCATTTTTCTTTTCTCTGTAGGAGTCAGGAGAAGGGGACTTTCCAGAGCCGGCTGCTGCCTCTGAAGTCGACCCGGCTCTAACTACTCTAGTTAGAGATATGAGTGCCAGGATTATTGCCGTCGGTATTCTTCCAGCGACGGCTGAGGTTCCTCCAGTTGTCGACGTCCCAACCCAGGACGACGTAGTTTATGCTGAACCCGTCCTCGAGACTGCTGAATTTCAGTCGGGTGACGCTAATCCAGTTGTATCTACTTCCGGGGACGCTAGGACAGAGGAACCAACTGTATTCGACTCGGATATTGCTGATGAAGGGGCTACGGCGGCTGTGAGCGAACCTCAGCCTCAGCAACTCCCCCTGGTAAGATAAGGGAAGTCTTGATTAGTGAGGAGGTTTATTCGCTCTATCATCACATCCTTCGGGTTAAGCTGATTGATGGTTGCTTCGGACATACAGGTCCTGCTCCTTTACTGCCAACAACGGACATTATCAGGGAAAAGTTCGTCGGAGGGGACCTGGTGGAAGAGAATATGCCTCCTCCTCCTCCAGCTTACATTGAGGGACCTCCCGCTGAATTGAGTTCGGGAGAGCAGAAGACAGAACTGCCGGGGCGGGGAGAACTGGTCCCTGCATCCTCCTCTGTTCATGTGGCTCCGGAGGTTGACCTCTCTGCCCTGCCGAGTCTTCAAATCCTTCGGGCTGCAGAGGAGGAATTGGCCGCTATTCAAGCGTCCTTTTGCTCGAAATTTGTTTCCCTTGTGGCAGGGGTAGCAAGTTTCGGTGCATCTTCTTCGATACTGTCGGCTACTCTTCCTTTGACGCCGTCTTTTGCAGAAGTTCTGGATGAATCGTCAAAGGATGTAGTTGACAGTTTTTACCATCACCTAAGGCGAGGAGTTGAGGCTGCGGGGGAGAGTGGGACCTCTTTTGCCTTGGCCCGTCAATGCGCCCGGGGCCAGATTGAAATCCTTAGAACCCTTCCAGGTGGGGCAGGGATAGATGAGCTGCTGGAGGCCAAATTGCTAGAGGCGGATCAGCTTGTGGCCCAGTTTCAAGTACTGGGGCAAGTCGATCTGTCTTCGGCAATAGATCAGGAGAGGGCCATCCTCATCACTGCCATAGAGAAGGTAAGGGCTGTACGAGATGCGTTCAAGCCGATTATAATAAAGGACCTCCACGATCTGTCTCTACAGTATGATCAGTTGAGCTACCGGGGAGAGGATTGCATTGCTCGGGAAGCGACAGCCTCTCGCGGGATAATCAACACGAAGGAGCAGATCCTCGAGCTCCAGAAGAAATTGGCTTTCTTAGAACCTGAACTTGAGGCCTCCCGTATGGGTAATGAGCTAGTTGTGCAGGAGGCCGACAAAGTCATCCATGCTTTTGCTGACTTGGAGCGTGCTCTGAAGAAGCTTGAAGATGGCTGGCAGGCTCACGCGCATCTGGAGGATGCAGAGCGGTTGACTGAGGAGGCCGAGCACCGAGCCAAGCGGCGGTTTTAGTGGTCGATGGCCGTACTGAGGGACCATCTCAGAGAGTTATGTATCGCCGAACCATAGTCGGCTTTTTCTTTTCTTTTTCTCTTTATGTTTCTTCATCTTTTTTGGCAGGAACTGAAGAACAGATGGCAACTCTAGAGGAGGGTGAATAGAGTTTATAGTGATAATACCCAATTAAAAAATTAAACTCTTTCACAATCTAAAAATAATCAAAGTAAATGCGGAAATAAATAAGGAGCAAGAAAGCATACGCAAATACAGCCGATTTTTAACCTGGTTACCCTCGTGGAGGACTAGTCCAGGCCTGAGAACTCTAGCTCAGGATTAAATCCACTATTTGTGAAATAGTAGTTACACCCTGTGCCTTTTCTTCAGAAGAGCACGTCAACTTCTTAAAAAGGATCGCAGTGGCGATGCTGGGAATTTTCCAAGCGACTTCTTGAACTCTTGCACAAGACTCCTAACTGAGAGATGCTGAGCACTCGAGACTTAGGAAACTTGTGGCTAGTAGATGAAGAAGGGTATGGCTTATATTGAGCTTAAAAGAGAAGAGAAGAGAAGAGTGGATGAATGAAAATAAAAGAATTTTTGGCCTATTTATAGGGTTTTAGCAGGCAGAATTCGGCCAGAATTCTGGTAGAAATTTTCAAAAATTTGGCCGTTGGACAACTAGCAACCAGCCAACCCTAAAAATTAGGATGCTAATTTTTAGGAGAGAGAGTTCGGCCCGAACTCTGTGTGGAGGCAGAGTTCGGCCAGAACTCTGTCTCCAGAGCACAGAATGGGTCCTAATGTCCAATGGGCTTTTGTGGAGCTTATGGATTTTGGGTAGGCTATAGATTAAGTCTAAAGAGCTCAGCACAGCTCAGCTTACAATAGACTAGACTCAATAAATATAAAAATACAGACTCAAAAACGACTTGTGTTGTAAAACTGAGCTGTCGTCTGTCTTGAGCTGGAGTAGTCGTCGTGTGTCGTATTGAATTATTACAAGTATTATTTAGTCAATGTTATCAATATTTGGTTGACTGTGACTTTGTGTCAACAATCTCCCCCATATTGATAATTGACAAAATAATAATTATATATTCAATATTCATACCTGGACACATGTAAAAATATAGCTCCCCCATAATTAGTGCCGAGCTTAAGAATAGCTCCCCCGTAAACAATGTTGTGAATCTTGTTGGCCTGTTAATAACATTCTTCCAAAAGCACACATAGACCAAAAAGAATATAGAATATACATATATCTCCCCCTTTTGGCATTTAGCAATTCTAAGATAAACAATAAATAACTGGCAAACACACCAAAAGATATGAGAAGAAACTGCATATAAACTGATATAACTGGCAAATGTCACAAGAGTGATAATGACATAAAAACTGATAGAACTACCAAAGTCTCAAGAGTCACAACTCATAATAAGTCTAATACAAGCCAAGTACATAAAAGTAACTAAAAACAAAATGCATAAACCATAAGCTATGATCCTCAGTAGCAGCATCAAGAAGCAGTCCATATCCATCATCGAGCACGTGAAGGCCCAGCGTCGTCTGATGGATCAGTAAATGAGCGACGTGGGTCCACGAATGCCGTATCCGGATCCATGTAACGACGAACCCAAGGGTCATCGATACGAAATCCCTCACGACCAGGGTCTCGGTCCATAGGAATGGGCATGGAAGGACGGCGAGATATGGAATACCGAATATCATGCAGCGAGTTGCTGATAGCACTCATCTGCACGGTGGTCCGGTAATCCAATTGAGTCCAACGATCGTCCTCCAAAGTGAAGCGATCTCGGAGCATGGTCTGAAAAGACGCGAGAGTGGCAGGAGGAGGAGGAGGATCCTGTCCAAGAGAAGGGGCATCTGGCTCATCATCAGAATGCTCAGACACTACTGGTGAGCCAATGGCCGCCTGAAGCCTCCTTGCCTTAGAGAGGAAGGCAGGGGCAGTTAAGAATGGACACTCATCAAGGGGTACATGAAATGCACGAAAGATCATAGGAAGGTATAATACATAAACCAAAGATCTTGGTTTCTTCCTACAGTTTATCATCCAATCTATCATTGTGCGCGGAAGATTAAAGGGAACATGGAAGTGGAGATGGTATAAGGCCAAAATTTTAAAATAAGTGACTTCATCGGTAGAACCCGCTTTGGGTAGAATGGTGTTGAAAATAATCCGATAAAGTTCATAGAAATAGGGATTAAAGAATTTAGCCAAAAGCTTATGAGGGCGTGTGTTAGGGCTACACAAGTCATCCTTGAAGCTTTCAAGTGAAATCCCTTCGGGAAATTGAAATGATCTAGCTTCAACAAGCTTTTCCCATGAGTTGGGCTCTTGAAGCTCAAGATATTCGGCCAATTCGAAATCGTCAAAGGAGATATCAACTCCCGCAACTCGTGAATAAATATGAGTATCATCATGGGTTAAGTTGCAGTAGAACATTTGAATAGCACTACGATAAATGACCGAATTTGTGGTAACAAGTTCATCAAGGCAAAGGTCATAAAAAAGTGCATCATATTGAAAAAATATAGTAAAGTTGATAGGGTGTCCCGCAAACACCGGACGTGTCCGAAAATTACTAAACCAATCATTTGATGCGTCTACTGATACAAAAATTCGGTCGTCAAAAGTGTTTGGATCATGTGGACGTGGAGGATTGAACAACGGATGGATTGGTGGTCGTTGTTCAATGGCCGGTGCAACGGGTGATGCAACGGGCGGTTCAACGGGAGGAGGAGCATTCGACGAGGATGCTCCCTCGGTCCGAAGTCTTTTCCCGCGGTTGAGCAAACGTGGAGCCATAACACAATAGATAAAGAAAGAAATTGAGATATAGAAAAGTATGGAATTATACCTCAAACTAGTGATGAACAGTGAAAGAGAATTAAAAAAGAAGCCTTCTCCTTGAGTTTGGGGAGGAATTGAGCTCTAGAAAGGAGAAATTAGGGTTAGGGTTTTGAGAGAATTGTGTTGGAGAAGTGGAAAAGGTGGTAATGAGGAAGAAGAGGGAAGAGAGACCGAAAATATGGAAAGGGTTTCTCTTGGTCGGAGCAAATAATGGCCATTGGATCTAACTTTTGATCAACGGCTGAGACTGTTCCCGGTTCTGGAACAGTCAAGCCGAATTCGGCCCGAACTCTGGTAGGGGCAGAGTTCGGCCCGAATTTTGGATCCTGGTCACAGAACAGGAATCAGGCAGAAAATAAAAAAGAATGGTTAAGTAAGAGAAACCAATATACGACATGAGTATAATTACAAGAAGGATCCAAGAAGTAAACAAAAGAATAACAGATAGTGAGTTTGAAGCAGCAATATGAAGTTAAAAAAATAGTATTTCAGCATGTGATAAATGAAAATGAACCATATAATAAACAAGGAATTATATCATGATTCAATATTTTGAAGCTGCCATAGGTTAGCTGCAGGGGCCGAATTCCAGCTAGCGGTAGTCCTGAGGACTAGTGCACCGTGTCGCTTAGGCTTTTACGCCTTGTTGTCAGAAGGGCCCTTTCGGCTTGTACCCATAGCAAGTTCATCATAAGAGAATCACGATATACTCGATATTTACGCAGGTTGATTTTAATTTATAACGGCTTCATCTAAAATTCCAAGTTTACGACAAAGAAAATTGAAGCGCTCTTCGGATAATGGTTTTGCGAAGAAATCTGCTAACTGATGATCAGTGTCAATAAATTCTAAGTTAATCGTGCCATTTTGCTGATGATCACGCAAAAAGTGAAGACGAATTTCAATGTGTTTCATGCGTGAGTGACAAATGGGGTTCTTAGTCAGATTTATAGCACTAGTGTTGTCACAAAAGATTGGAATATGCATGAAAGATAAGTTGTAGTCTTCAAGGGTTTGCTTCATCTACAGAATTTGTGCACAACAACGCCCAACTGCGATGTATTCAGCTTCTGTTGTGGATAGTGCGACAGAATTCTGCTTCTTGCTAAACCAAGAGACTAAAGCCTTTCCTAATAAATGACACGTACCGCTCGTACTTTTACGGTCGACCTTGCATCCGACAAAGTCGGCATCGGAGTAACCAATGAGGTCAAATGATGTTGACTTGGGAAACCATAGGCCCACTGTAACTGTACCATTAAGGTATCAAAAGATACGCATAACCGCGATCATGTGTGATTCCTTAGGATTTGCTTGATATCTAGCATACAGGCAAACGCTAAACATAATATCAGGGCGACTAATAGTAAGGTAGAGTAGACTGCCTATCATACCTCGATACTTACGTTGATCTACAGGTTTACCGCTATCATCTGGTTCAAGTTTGGTTGAAGAAGCCATTGGAGTGCTGATTGGTTTGACGTTGTCAAGGTCGAATTTTTTCAGCATGTCCTTTGTATACTTCGACTGACAGATGAAGGTTCCATTTGACATTTGTTTGACTTACAGCCCAAGAAAGTAGTTGAGCTCCCCCATCATGCTCATCTCAAACTCGGTCTGCATACACTTGGCAAAATCTTGACAAAGGGTTTCATTAGTAGAACCAAATATAATATCATCTACGTATATTTGTACTAAAAGAATAGTGTCCTTAAAAAATTTTATGAAAGGTGTGGTATCAATTTTCCCTTTTGAAAAATCTTTCTCAAGTATGAAATTGCTTAGCTGTTCATACCAAGCTCTAGGGGCTTGTTTGAGGCCATACAGCGCTTTCTTTAGCTTGAACACGTGGTCGAGAAATTTGTGATTTTCAAAACTAGGGGGTTGTTTTACATAAACTTCCTCCTTAATAAATCCATTCAAGAAAGCACTTTTAACATCAATTTGAAATAATTTAAAATTTTAAAAATTTGTAAATGCACAAAGCATCCGAATGGATTCCAATCAGCAACAGGAGCATACGTCTTATCGTAGTCGATACCTTCCTCTTGGTTGTATCCTTGGGCTAGTAGACGAGCTTTGTTGCGTGTGACTGAACCATCTTCATTCACTTTATTTCTAAAGACCCATTTAGTACCAATAATCAAGTGATTATCCTATCTAGGAACGAGTTCCCATACTTGGCTCCTCTCGAATTGGTTGAGTTCTTCTTGCATAGCAAAAATCCAAAATTCATCATTGAAAGCTTCTAAAATGTTTTTCGGCTCAATTTATGAAATAAAGGCAGTGCTAGCAATAGAGTCTCTTAGTGATGATCTAGTAGTTACTCCATGTGAAACCTCACCTATTACCAAATTTTTTGGATGTGAAGGCTTGAAAGAGAATTTCTTTGGCAAGCCCTCCAGAGAATTGGTCTCAGTTGTGGTGTTCATTGGAGTAGAAGTTGATGGCTTAACATCATCATCAAGAGTAGCTGCTGCACTGTTATCTTCGTCAAAAGTCACATTTGTAGACACTTTCATAATTAATGAGCGTTTGTTAAAAACTCTATATCCCTTGCTCTTGGCAGCATAGCCAAGGAAAATACCATCGTCAGCTTTGGCATCAAATTTGCCTAAGTTGTCTTTGGTGTTACGGATAAAACATCTGCAGCCGAAAACTCTAAAATAAGAAACATTTGGGGTTCTACCAAACCAAAGCTCATAGGGTGTTTTCTTCGTAATAGGACGAATAAGCACCCTATTTAAAATGTGGCATGCTGTACTGACAGCTTCAGCCCAAAAGTATTTCGGAAGTAAAAACTTGTTCAACATGACTCTAGCCATATTGCCGAGAGTCCTATTCTTTCGCTCCACAATACCATTTTGTTGAGGAGTTCTTGGACAAGAAAACTCATGATCAAAACCATTGGAATCACAAAACTGTTCAAAATCAGAATTTTCGAATTCGCCTCCATGATCACTTCGGATTCGAGTAATCATGTAGCCTTTTTCGTTTTGAACTTTCTTAACAAAAATCTTAAAAACCGAAATAGCATCACTTTTATTTGTAAGAAAGAAAACCCAAGTAAATCTTGAAAAGTCATCAACAATAACAAAGGCATAGAGTTTTCCACCAAGACTGGCTACTCTACTAGGGCCAAATAAATTCATATGGAGTAGTTGCAGGGGTCTAGTAGTGCTTACAGAGTTAATGGAATGAAATGAGGACTTGGTTGCCTTATTCAATTCACATTCGGCACATACGGTGTCCTTTTTGAATGTGATATCGGGCAAGCCTCTAACTAGCTTCTTGGTCGATAGCCTGGATATAGTATCCATATTGGCATGACCAAGACGCTGGTGCCATAGTAATCGTTCATCTTTATGAGCATATCGGCATCTACCTGTATTGTTAGTATTTCTAGACAAATAGAAAATATAAATATTATCCTCTCTTACCCTTTCAAAAGCGATGTCTCCCGTTGACCTATCATAAATAAGGCATTTGTTTTGTCCAAAGTTAATGTCATTTCCATGGTCAGCAAGATGACTAATGCTGAGCAGGTTATGCTTTAACTCGGTCACTAGGCAGACATCCTTTATTACGGAAGAGGGAGGATAACCAATATTACCATTACCTATAATATAACCTTTTAGGTTGTTGCCGAAGGATACATATCCTTCTCTCTTCATCGATAGTGATACGAAAAGATTTGCGTCTCCCGTCATATGCCGTGAGCATCCACTATCGAGAATCCACTTACTTTTAGTTGAGGAGGGAAGGTCCATCTACATCAAGAGTAGATGTGACCTTTGGTACCCAAGTTCTTGAGGGTCCTGAAAAGTTAGTTTTTGGAAACTATGCATATATCTTTCTATCTACTAATCTTCTAATTCTACATTGTGGTGAAATGTGTCCATATAAACCACAATAAGTACATGTAGCATTCCTATTTATATTAGGAGCATGCTGATGATGTCTATAAATAGAGTGATGAGGAGAAGTATGATGATATGTAGAATTAGCATGGTGATGATGACTATGTGTAGAGTGATATGGAGTGGCATGGTGATATTGTCTATATGGAGTAGCATGGTAATAATGTCTATATGTAGAGTGATGGTGATATGGTTTTTGTGCAACATGGTGATGATTGTATCTATGTGTAGCATGATGATTTTGTGACATATGATAATTATTTCTACGTGCATGTGGTTTGTGTCCTTTGTGAAAGTGTGTGTATATGTAAGCATGGTTACGTGTTGTAGGTGGATGACGTGGGTGACTAGTATGAGAAGTATCATGCTTTGTGTGTGTCTCATAAAATTGGGTTTGAGGTGGAGCAACCTGTTTTCCTAATTTAGTCTCTAGTTTCTTAGAGACAGCCTGCAGTTCAGTAATCTTAGCATTCAAACCAAATATCTTAGTGATAAAAATCTTGTGTCTACTCTTTTCTTCTGTAAGCTCCGTGTTGAGTGTTGTGATTTCTTGTGTTTGTTGTTCAATGCGTGTTTCGGCATCATGTAAGCTTATTTTAAGCTTAGATACCTCATCTGTGACATCCGTGGGTGAAGTGTCTCTAATGTTATCAAGTAATAGAGAAAGTCTTTGAATTTCGACTTCATGACTTTTGATCTTGTCCTTGGCATGTTTGTATTTACCAATGACCTTTTTGTGATCATTAAGTAAATCGGTGAAAGCATCGCTAAGTTCATCAAAAGTGAAGTCATCAAGAGTTTCCTTTGATACCTTGTCGGATGTTGCCATTAGGCACACATTAGCCTTATCTTGAGGAGAGTCCTTTTCTTCCTCGGAGTCACTAGCTTTGCTTTCATGCCAAATGCTTGTGTTGGCATATTTCTTTGAAGAAGTCTTCTTGTATGGCTTCTCATAACGGTTGCTCTTCTTTAAGTATGGACAATCTTTTCAGACATGTCCCGTCTTCTTGCAACCATAGCAGGTTGGCTCTTCTTCGTCGTCTTATTGAGGTTCCTTATTTCTTCAGTTGAAGCGAAGGAATTTCTTAAAGTTGCGGACGAGGAGAGCTTGATCGTCACCTTCCGAGTTGTCGTCATCCGTCTGTTCGGGGTCAGCCCTCCGTCGATGAGCTTTGAGTGCGATCTCCTTAGCCTTAGGAGCAGGCTCTTCGAAGTCCTTGAGGTCAAGCTCATGAGTCATCAGCTTTTCCATCAAGGTCTCCATGGACATGGTTGTGAGATCATTTCCTTCTAGGATGGCTGTCATTTTAGGGTTCCAAATCTTTGGGAGCCCCCTAAGTAGCTTGCGAATCTTCTCGTGATTTGAATATTGTTTGCCGAGCGAAAGACAGGGGGTTGATGATGTCGAGGAATCTTGTGAACATTTGCGTGATCGTCTCATTTGGCTTCATCTTGAAAGCCTCATATTCTTGAGTGAGACGGCTTATCTTTGATTCCTTGACTTGGGTGGTTCCTTCATGCGTCACTTCTAGAAGTCTCCATACTTCGTGAGATGTGGTGCATGTAGATACCCTGTTGAACTAATTCATGTCTATAGCACAGAATAAAGCATTAATTGCTCTCGCATCTAGACTTACCTGTTTCTTCTTCTCGTCAGAATATTTGTCATATGATTTCTCAACGAGATCACCATTGATAACTATTCTGGCGGGCTTTTTGTAACCGTCAGTGACGATAGTCCACAGGTCAAAGTCTAGCGACTTGAGATAAAAGCTCATCCTTGTTTTCCAATATGTGTAGTTAGTTCCATCAAATAGGGGAGGCCTATGAGTGGACTGCCCTTCACCATGATTGGAAATCAAGGATTGTGTGGTTGCCATGGATCAGCTCTAGGATGTTAGTCCTTGTTGAGAGAACAGAGCTCTGATACCAATTGAAGAACATATGACAACTCTAGAGGGGGTGAATAGAGTTTATAGTGATAATACCCAATTAAAAAATTAAACTCTTTCATAATCTAAAAATAATCAGAGTAAATGTGGAAATAAATAAGGAGCAAGAAAGCATACGCAAACACAGCCGATTTTTAACCCGGTTTCCCTCGTGGAGGACTGGTCCAGGCCTGAGAACTCTAGCTCAGGATTACATCCACTATTTGCGAAATAGTAGTTACATCCCGTGCCTTTTCTTCAGAAGAGCACGTCAACTTCTTACAAAGGATCGCAGTAACGATGCCTGGAATTTTCCAAGCGACTTCTTGAACTCTTGCACAAGACTCCTAACTGAGAGATGCTGAGCACTCGAGACTTAGAAAACTTGTGGCTAGTAGATGAAGAAGGGTATGGCTTATATTGAGCTTAAGGGAGAAGAGAAGAGAAGATTGGATGAATGAAAATGAGAGAATTCTTGGCCTATTTATCGGGTTTTAGCAGGCAGAATTCGGCCAAAATTCTGGTAGGAATTTTCAAAAATTTGGCCGTTGGACAACTAGCAACCAGCCAACCCTAAAAATTAGGGTGCTGATTTTTAGGAGACAGAGTTCGGCCCGAACTCTGTGTGGAGGCAGAGTTCGGCCCGAACTCTGTCTCCAGAGCACAGAATGGGTCCTAATGTCTAATGGGCTTTTGTGGAGCTTATGGATTTTGGGTAGGCTATAGATTAAGTCTCAAGAGCTCAGCACAACTCAGCTTACAATAGACTAGACTCAATAAATATAAAAATACAGACTCAAAAATGACTTGTATTGTAAAACTGAGCTGTCGTCTGTCTTGAGCTGGAGTAGTCGTCGTGTGTCGTATTGAATTATTATAAGTATTATTTAGTCAATGTTATCAATATTTGGTTGACTGTGACTTTGTGTCAACAGGAACGTGGTCCCAAAGAATGTAGTACTTTTGATTTGATTAGAATAAATGACTTTGCTTGCATCATCCTTTATCTGTCGTACTTGTACTGTATTTATGTGTTTGCTCCACTGGAGACTTTTCTGTGGACCTATTACCCTTGACATACCTTGGTTATAGGTACGGATAATAAGTTTGATAGGGATACCTAGAACGACTCCGTTGGTAAGGCGGATATGGAAGTTCTTGGCATCAGGCGAAAGAATGCCATGGAAAAGCTGGGCTCCACAGGCATGAGATTGTAATAAAAGAGGCACGTATACTAGAAAATTTAGTACATCATTCGTGGTCAACTGCGGACATTTGTGGTCAACTGTGGACATTTGTGAGCCTATTATCCTTGGCGTACCCCAGTTTTGGGCACGGATAATAAGTCGAGAGAAAACCAACATACTTACTCAAAGGTAATGAGGACGTGGTAAATATGAGGATTTCTACAATGGAGTCTTCCTACTCAGAGGTAATAAGGACGTGGCAGGAGTGGACACCATGAAGGGTACATAGAACAACTCAGAGATAATATGGACGTGGAAGTTCTACGTGAGGGGTGGTTTGTTTTTGATGGAAGTGAAACAACTCAGGGGTGACATTGACGTGGTTGTTTTGGGAATTTTATGGATCTGTTACCCTTTTTATGCACTGAAAGTACGGGCGGTAGATCATGAGGAAGATGCTCTTTTAGGAAGGAAGTTCAGAGCTATGATCATACATGACTTACTACCAAGAAGAGGCAATATGGATTCATTTGGAATGACCAGAGTGTAAGTTCAGCGGTGCCTGGGGGCACATGACTTAACAATCTGGTTAAATTCAGAGGATGTCGTTCAGACATAGTACTTCTTCAGGAACTTGCCGTTGACGGAAAACATGAGTAAGTCTCTATTTTGTTTTGTGAGGCGGTAAGCGCCATTATAGAATACAGCCTCGATGACAAATGGGCCTTCCCATTTTGGCTGGAATTTGCTAGCGGTTTTGTGAGTCATAACCATTGGCCTCCGAACTGCCAGAACGAGATCATCCACTTAGAATATTCTGAGTTTAACCTTCTTGTTGAAGGTTCCGGAGATGCGTACTTGATACAGCTCGATTCGTTGTTGAGCTAACAGACGCTTCTCATCTAAGTCCTCCAACTCTTATAGCCGGTGACGGTAATTATCATCCATCGTCAATCGATAGGTGAGGGCGACGCGGAGCGAGGGAATTTGAGTCTCCAGTGGGAGAACTGCCTCACTCCCATACACCAAAGAGATTGGTGTGTTCCCGGTGGCCGTTCGGACTGTAGTACGGTACGCCTATAAGCATTCACCAAGCTTTTCATTCCAGTCGCGTTTGTTGGAAGACACGAACTTCTTGAGCACCTTAATTATGGTTTTGTTGAATGCTTCTGCCAACCCATTCGCCGTCGGATTGTACGGTATTGAAGCAACATTCTGCATCCGATGTTTGTCGCAAAACCGATAGAAGGCGTGGCTTGCGAACTGTGGACCGTTGTCGTGGATGATCCTTCGAGGCAGTCCGAAGCGATAGATGACGTGATGCTTGAGGAAGCTGATCACATTTGACGTCTTCACCTTTGTAAGCGGGACAGCTTCCCCCCATTTGGAGAAGTAATTTGTAATTACCAATATGAAGCGGTGCCCTCTAGACGAAGATGGAGAGATAGGACCAATGATATCCATTCCCCATGCCTCAAATGGCCAGGATGCCACCGTTGGGTGTAGGAATTCAGATGGTTGGTGTATGAAATCTGCGTGGACTTGACAAGCTTTGCACTTCCTTGCATAGTCTATTGCATCTGCCACCATCGTAGGCCAGTAATATCCCATCCGGCAAAGGTGATCTTACAATTTTGGGCCAGGCTGATGGGCCCCACAGACGTCGTCATGTGCTTCATGTACAGCTTCCTTGGCTTCTGAATTATACAGACACCGAAGCAGTAATCTATCGTATGACCGTCGATACAGCATCTTTGTTTCTGTATCGTAGAAGAATCTGAAAGAACTTCTTCTAATAGAGGTGGCTTCTTTCGGGTTCTCCGATAAGATGCCATAAACTGCAAAGTCGATAAATGGGAGCCTCCAATCCGGTGTCTCGTCGACCGTCAGGGCAGAATGACTCTCAATAAATTGGACGGTATTCTTGGGACAGACCAATTCATGGCTATTACGTCCACCAAATGAAGAGTATATTTCGGGACCGCCAGAGAAGCGGCCAGTCCTGCAAAGGTATCGGCTTCAATGTTCTGGAGTCTCGGAACATGTTCTATAAAGAACCCTTTCAGAGACGTAATGATGGCAATCGCTACCTGATGATAGGGGATCATGTCTTCATGACGAACTTTTTATGACTGTGAATCGTCATATGCCTCTAGGTACTCTACCCCCAAATCTTTTGCAAGTCAAAGACCGATAACCAAGGCATTGTACTCGGCCACGTTGTTCGAGCAGGGTTCTGTAAAAGAATATGCCCGGTTGATCACCAAGCCAGAGGGAGAGATCAGTACCACTCCGACCCCAACGACAATGTTGCCCTTGGGCCCGGTTCTTGAAGCACCGTCGAAGAACATCCGCCATACGGAATCATCGAAAGCCATATTTGAATTGGCGACCTCATCTGGAATCTCTTCATATATTCTGGTTGACTCCGAACTTGGATGGACTGCTAAAAAGTCTGCCAGAGCTTGACCTTTGACGGCCTTTTGCGGGACGAAGATCATGTGGTAGGGAGACAATAATATCGCCCAGGTAGCAAGGCGAGAGCTGAGTGCACCCGGCTTGGTCATGAGGAACCTGAGAGGGTTAACTCGAAATATGACATGGATGGTTTGTCCTGTACATAGTGTCGCGTCTTCTGGATAACGAACACCAAAGCAAGACATTCCTTTTCCATGGCGGTATATCCATGCTCAGGCCCAATCATCATTCGACTGAGGTAATAGATAGCTTGTTCATGCCCTATATCGTTATTTTGTGCTAGTAGAGCACCGAGGGAATGCTCCATCGCTCGTACATAAAGCAAGAACGATTTTCCAGCAACCGGAGCCACCAGAACTGGAGGATTTGACAGATATTCTTTGATGTTGTCGAACGCGCGTTGGCACTCTTCATTCCATACGAATGAGATGCCCTTCTTCATGAGGTGGGTGAATGGTTGACATCGCCCGGAAAGGTTAGATATGAACCTCCTGATGTAAGCTAACCTCCCTTGAAGGCCTCAGAGTTCACAAAGATTTCTCGGGGGACCCATCTCCATGATTGCCTTCGTCTTCTCCGGATCTATATGAATTCCCTAGGCAGTAATGATAAAACCTAGGAATTTTCTACTAGATACGCCCAAGAAGGATTTGGTAGGATTCATCTTTAAGTTGTACGCTCGTATCAGGTCGAATACCTACCTCAGATCCTGCAAATGGTCTCCCTTAGAGCGGCTTTTGACAGCGATGTCATCAACATAACACTCCACGATCTTACGCAGGTGATCTCTGAAGATGACACTCATGGCTCTTTGATATATGGTGCCGGCATTCTTTAAACCGAAGGGCATGACTGTGTAACAGTATATGCCAATCGGTGTTCGGAATGATGTATGCTTTTCGTCATCAGAAAATATCTTGATTTGGTTGTATCCTGAGAAGCCATCCATGAATGACATGCGCTCAAAGCCACATGTGTTATCGATCATGATGTCCATGATGGGAAGAGAGAACTCAACCTTAGGACATGCTTCATTTAGGTTTCGAAAGTCGATACAAATTTGAATCTTTCCATTCTTCTTGAGGACTGGCACTATGTTGGCGACCCAGTCTGGATGTTGCTCCTCTCGGATGAAGCCGCTGGCTATCAGTTTGTTGACCTCAACTTCAATAGAATTCATGATGTCTGGGCGAAAATGTATTTGTTGTTGCTTGACCGACTTTGCGTCCGGATGAATGTTGAGTTTATGAAGTGCGACCTCGGGATTTAGCCCTGGCATGTCTTCATAGTTCCAGGCGAATACATTAATGTACTCTTTGACACGTTGCAAAAGTGCCTCCTGCTCTTCGTCTGTCAGGCTTTTGCTGACGAAGATTGGCTTTGGAGAGGACTCATCGTCGAGGTCAACTTGTATAACCTCATCTTCAGTGGAAGATTCACGGAGTTCGAAGCATTTCTCCCACTATGTATCTAGTTGCTGTATCCAAGGTTCTAACTCGAGAAGTTTGGGTACATCTTCGTCTTCTTCGTATGCATCAACAAATGCCATATTGACAGACAGAGCTTGCCTGAATACGTCCCCAATGCTGACATCTGAATCAGAAGTGGGTGATCCGATTGAGTGTGAATGCCAGTCACATTTCTCATCTGAGCTTTCAGGAGTTGTTGCAGGTGTAACATAACCTAGCCCACATCTGGTCTTGTTATAATAATCTTGTGGTTTTCCAGCCGGGACTGGCAACTGTAAGGGTAACCACCGGCCAGTGCTGTAGTTTAAGCCTGGCGTAGTCTCCAGATCATACTCCTGTTTTTGCATAAGGTACTTGGATCAGGAGCTATACAGATAAAGGGACAGTCTTCTGGTGTCGAGTTCGAGATCAGCTTCTTCTATCCTGAAGGGCTGTGGATCATTCTTCCGGCCGAAGATGATTGGATGATCCTCTCCCTCGACTATGAAGCAAGCATCTTCCACGAGAGTAAGTTGGTTTACGGTGTAGACATTTGTTACCGGTGTGTGTAGGTGGGTGCCTATACCGTGTTCCATAGCATACCTTGTACAAAGCTTATTAAGCTCGAGGTAGTTCAAAGATAGCCCTTTATTGATAAAGTAAGGTATCTTTTCCGGTGGAATTACATCATCTGCGGATGGAATATCAGTGTGAGCATCCACATACTTGGCCAGCTCTACCTCTTCTTCGCCCACCCCCTGGGTTAATAAAGACTGGAAGGACGACCTGGACAGCTTAATCATCAGGGGCAACACTGGTGGAGCAGAACGTGGAGTCGTAGGCACACTAGCGACCCCCAGTTTGGTGCTCGGTACTGTGCAGGGAGTTGTTGGCTCGCTAGCATTCCCCGGCTTAGCGCTCGGCTGTCGACTCATTCTGGGAAGACGAATCATCATCGGCTTAACAGAGGGATTAAGATCCTCTGTTTGTTGATGGCCAGCTCTCGGCAGCCTAATTTTTAGTGGCTCCGTAGTGGGTCTCGGCGCTTGGCTAGACCTTGGCAGTCGGATTATCATCTGCTCTTTCTGTGCAGTGAGCACCGGGAGAATAGTTGCATTTCTACGCATATTGGCTGTCAGAGGTGCAGTCCTTTCTGGTTTGCGGGGTTGGAGATGGATTCTCAAGGGTTCCTCCAGCCCTATAATGGCTTCCGTCTACTCTTGGACATCCTTGTTGATCAAGTGACTCTTTGACTTCTCATACAAGCAGGAATCTGAATAGTGGGATTCGACCCCTTTGAAAGGATCGATGTCAGCAAATTCTATCCTCACGAGGTCGTACTTATCGACGTACTTGAAGCACTGGTGCAATGTAGAAGGCACGATCATATAATCGTGTATCCACGGACGCCCCAGAAGAATATTGTAGGAGGTGTCTGCGTCGATGACATAACAGGTTACTTCCGACTGAAGGTCGCCAATTTGGCACTTCAGACGAATCTTTCTGATGGAATAGCTTCTCCTAGAATTGAAACCGCTGATGGCGGTACTGGTAGTAGTCAGCCGATGCATAGGGATGCGTAGATGATGGAGCAAGCTCTTCGGGAGAATGCTTATCGAAGAACCGGGATCAATATGCATCCGATCCACCTTGACGTCGTCGACATATCCAGTATAATACAGAGGGCGATCATGCAGGTTGGTTTTGATAAGCATATCCTACGGAGTGAACATAATATTGGGCATGGCTCCTGTGCAAGCTCTGTCCTAGAGATCTGCAGGCGAGCTCTCCTCAGTAGGATTGACCCTGAGTCAGATATGCGTCGACATTCTGGAGTGCCTCGCTCAGTGTGACGCGAACATCTTTGGAGAGTCTCAGGAGCTCGTATAATGATAACTTGGCCGGTGTGTTGGCCAATTGTGCAAGAATGTCAAAATTGTAGGGCCTCTTCAGCCCGTGAGGAGTGTCCTTCCGGAGCGGCTTGTCAAAGCAGGCCTCCTTTAGCTTGGGCTTATCTACCGGTGGAGGCTGAGAAGGTCCTAGAGCGTCAGCAGCGGCCGGCTGGTATTCTTCAGCCGAGTTACCCAGTGTAGGTTAGGATTGTGCACCTGACCGGGTGACGACGGCCGTAGCTTCTTCGACATCTGTCGAGATTGTACGACAGGACTTGACTTTCCCACCCTTTTTCTTGTCGGCGGAGGGTGGTGCGGACTGAGTCACTTCAGGTACTAGGTCCGGATGGACCCACATGACCTCCCCTCGTGATGTGGTGAGAGGCACTAGACCAGCAGCCTGGTCTCAGGGAGGTGGAAGATTAGCGACCTCCGTCTTTGCTCGAGGAACGGGTACTACTCCATCTTGAGTCTTCCTTGGAGGGAAGCTGTCGAATTGGACAGACACCATGTTGGCTGCCACAGTTACCTCCTCGAAGTCAATGGCCAGAGTCTTGGAATCGATAAGGTTTTGGATGTACCGCTTCAGTTGGAAGCAGTCTTGTGTAGCATAGTGGACGTAGCGATAGTAGTAGCAGTGCTTGGGGCTCTCCATCTCTATAGGACGAGATTCACGCCATGGAGGAGGGAGCTGAATTCGATCTCCTTGTATGAGCATGTCAAGGATGGGCTTGACATGGCTGTCTTCAAAGGAGTAAGTCATCTGCGGCCACTGCTTCTCTGCCGGCTTCGGTTCAGTCTTCTGGGCTGTGTCGGCCACCATAACCTGTTTGCCCTTGTTGTCTCGGTTGTTGGAGGAATTACCACCGTTGTTGTTGTTGGTGTTAGGGCGTTTGTCCTTGTCCTCTCCTTCCGAGATGTGTAATCCCAGTTGACGAGCTTTCTTCAACTTGTCTTCTACGCTAGTGGCGCTGATGATGAAAGTCTTCCAATCCTTGAATTGACTTTTGCCCATCCAGAGGATGATTGTGGGGAGCAGCCTCTTTTGGCAAATTTCAATCAAGGAAGAGTCTGGATTGCCAGAGGGCAATTTTATCGCGGTTTGGCGAAACCGCTCAATGTAGTTCCTTGTCAGCTCCTTCTCACCTTGAACAACGTCCATGAGGGTGGAAATTGTCACATCTTGTCCTACCTCGTAGAACCTTTCAAGGATTATATTTTTGAAACTGGCGAATGAATGGATGCAGTTGTCCGGCAGATTGTGGTACCAATCAAATACTACCCCCTCCAATGCTCCGACGAACAATCGTGTGAGGATCGTATCGTCGTGTGGTAAGTGGTCTGTTGTGACCTCGAAGTAAGTTATGTACCAACTTGCAGAGGTCTTTCCGTCGAAGGGGTTGATGTTGAATGTCTTGTACCGCGAAGGAAAGCGAACATCCCTCCATGCAGCGGTATACGGTTGTCGTATCTTCAAGTCCTGAGAGTATTCTCATGCGTGGAACATCGCACGGAGCTCCTGGACATCTCTTATTGCCTCCCTAGCCTCGTCTGTAGCACTGATAACCATCATTCTGGACGGATTGTCACCCGGGTTTGGTGCAGTTGTGTTCGAGTCCGCATTGACGGCGGGATCCAAACTTATCTGATCAGGCGTCCTTCCTTGAAGAGTCGGTAGGGCTGCCTTGATTTCTTCCATCGACTTCACTAAGGTGTGAAGTATGGCCTCAAGAGTGTTGAGGCACTGTCGATCGCTGGGACCGTCTTGATCATTCCCAGTCATGAATGTCGTCCTTACACGAAGGACGGTAGAAGAGACGGTGGAAGGCACGGTAGAAGACGTACTTTCCGAATCATACCCTCACAAAAAGAAGTCATCGGGGTACGTCGGGATGTTCTCCTCCGATTCGGACTCGGAGGAAGTGTTACCTCCTGCATCGGAGGTTGCTTCATCTTGGGACACATGGATATCTGGGTTCGTTGCATCTGTTGGGGGAACTGTCTCCCCTGGTTGATCTTCTTGGAACACCGGTCATGGATGTTCCGAGGGGTGTTACCCCCAGCTTCGGCCAACCCCAAAGATGTAGATGATGAATCTCCAAGTGTTGAAGATTACGTCTTAGAGCGGGTGCCCTGATAAACTCCTCCTGTGGTGGTTGTGGACAACCGCCTGGATGCAAGTTTTCTGGCCGTACTTGTTGAAATCGTCAGGCTGGAAACATTTATCTTCTTCCCCGCCTTGCCGGTAGGGATCTTCCGAGCAGAATTGCAGGAGGCGACATGAAGTGCCTCGTCTCCTGAGCTTTGTTGCAGGACCAGCCCTGGCTGCTGCAGTCGTTGGAAGACGGACTGCCGACCCTCTTGTACTGTCGCCTTACTGCAGCAGTTGACAATAACTTGAGTGCAGTGATGTCCATGAAAGGACTCTCTGTACACCAAGCTTTGTTTTCTTTCTTTGCGTTTGTGAAGAATCACATCACGTAAGTCACTCGTTTTGGGGGCTCGGGAGTCTCGACGAGTGTGTTGGCACCATGTTTGCTCCCTGATTGGGAGACTCTTGGGAACCACTCTGTCTGTTTGCCGCCGGGGGCTAGATACGGTCGGTTCTGTACAACTTTCCATCAGAGGCCCACCGAACAGTAAGCGGAGCTCTCTGATGGTCAGAGGTTGGGACAGCTGACTGAGCTCGACGAGCCCACGCTGCCCTTGACTTCTTCCATCTAGCACTTAAGGGCGCATAGTAGGAAGAGTCCAAATTGTGTCGCACAGAGTTTGGCACATTCTCATTGGAGCATCCGAGATCAGGATCGTATGAGAGGCGGTAAAAAACAGAACCCAAGCCGCATGAAATAGATAGTCTACGGCTGGGATTAGTGGCCGCATAGGCATTCATGCGGCTGGCATTTGTGGCCGCATCAACATTCATGCGGTTAGCATTTGTGGCCGCATAAGATTTTATACGGCTGGATTTGGCTGCAGCATGGGCATTCATGCGGCTGACATTTGTGGCCGTATCAGCATTCATGCGGCTGGCTTTTGTGACCGCATCAGCATTCATGCGGCTGGCTTTGGCTGCCACAGGAACATTCATACGGCTGGATCTGTTGGTCGCATGAGCCTTCTTCATGCTGCTGGCACCATTATGCGGCTTCTTCCTGGACCGTACAGAGTCCCTATTTGCTTCCTCAAGTCCAGCATTGTAGTACTTTCCTCTGCCGGACTTGAGAACAGCAGGGTCCTCTGCGGCCTGAAGTGGGGCCGCATGCGAATTTTCTTCGCCATCTTAGGTAGCAGAGAATACTTTTTCTAGAGCTTGGGAAGGAGCAAATGACTTGGGCCTCCACTCCCTGCGGGCCTTCTTCGTGCGGGCTCGCTTCTGGACCGGGCCAGCGCTCCCGTCGGAGAGCATTTCTTCAAACGCCTGCTGGTCGAAGCGGACGACCAGCATCTATTACGTGGAGCTAAGTTTGGGTGCATCCGATTGCATAACCAACTTCTCAGTAGTGGAGAAATTCGTCCCCAGCAGAGTCGTCATTGTGTTTGCCATTGATTATAAAAGAACAAAACAGTTTTATGAGAGGACTGGACTTTTACTTCACAATAAAAACTCGCTCATACAAAGAGAGCCCAGGAACAAAACCTAGGAAAAGCAATCTAAGTACAATTGTTTAGTTTTTCTGGGATGACGGTAGAGGCTCGGGAGTGTGACAGCAACTCTGCCTTACTCCTTGGACGATCGAACGCAACTTCGACTCCGAGGAAGAAATGCTCTTTGTGTGTACGGGGGTTGCTAGTCTCGCTGCTCGGGCTCTGTTCGTATAACTCTGTTTCTATTTTTGCAAAGGAATAATCCCCTACTATTTATAGGACTTTGTGATAAGTAGGGTGTGCAGTAATTGCTTCTTGAAAAGCTGGCGGTTAGGAATTGGTTAAGATTAGCCTTGATCTTGTCTGTTGGAAATCAATCTGGGCTATTATGATGATTGTAATAAATTTGTATTATTTATTGGAAATCGATCTGGGCAGTTATGATGATTGCAATAAATCTGCATTGTTGAGATTTGATCAACTCTTGCCACGTGTCCCAACTTCCATTTTTGTGACGAGCCGTATGACTGAGCCGCATGAGCTCCTGGTGAACTGGTCCACATGAAGTCCCACTGAACAGGACCACATAAGCTTCTTGTAAACTGGACTGTATGAAGTCCTACTGAACAGAACCGCATAACCTCCTGATGAACTGAGCCGCATGAAGTTCCATCGAACAGAACCGCATAAGCCTCTTGTAAGCCGGAACGCATGAAGTCCCACTGAACAGAACCGTATGAGCTCCTGATGAACTGAGCCGCATGAAGTCCCATTGAATAGAGCCGCATAAGCCTCTTTGTAAACTGGGCCGCATGAAGTCCCATTAACAGAACCGTATAAGCCCCTTGTAAACTGGGCCACATGAAGTCCCATTGGGACAGAGCCGCATGAGGACCCATCAGAACAGAGCCGCATGAACTCCGTTAAAACTGAGCCGCATGAGCTCCTTTAAATGATTCACATAAAGAGCTTTGGAATTGGTGGATCGTGCCAACTGTAAAGATTTTTCTCGTCTCTCTAGGAGCACGTTATTATGTCAAAGTCATCATTTTACCTTTATGTCAGAGTAGTCAACCTTTTGTGTCAGAGCTGCCGCATTGTGTCAGAATATTTAATGTGCCAGCTGCACAGAGCAGTTATGGCCAGCTGTAGAGGCCTATTTTTGAACCGCATAGGGCCACATGGCTTCCCCCGAGCCGTATAGAGCTATCGGGGACTTTTCAGCCACATGAAGCTCTAAGGGTCTTTTGAGCCGTATGAGGCTCTAAGGGACTTTTGAGCCGCATGAAGCTCTAAAGGATGTTTGAGCCGCATGAAGCTCTAAGGAGCTTTTGAGCCGCATGAGACTCCCTCTGTTTTGAGCCGCATGGACTTTCCTGTCCTTTTCCATGCTTCTACAGAGCTATGCACCCAAACAGCATATAGGCGCATAAACATACAAACAACAATGTTTGCCATTAAATATCAAGCGCAACAAAATTATAAATGAATTGAACTTGATTACAAACTCGCTTGTACAAAGGAAAGCCTAGAAAAAAAATCCTAGGATACAATCTAAGTACAATTGTTTAGTTTTGATTCTGGAGGTGACGATAGAGGCTCGGGAAAGTGTAGCAACTCTGCCTTACTCTTTGGACTATCTGACGCGTTCCTTGCTCTTGAAGAAATTGCCCTTCGTAGGTTACCAGCCTTAGATTGCCAACCATTTGCATGGGTGTGGTACCTTGCTATTTATAGTATTTTCGGTAGTAGCAAATTTTTGGGCCACATAAAGGGCTACGTGGTCACGTGTCTATCACAGCACACAAAGTCTCGATCTTGGGCTGCCAGCTAGTGGGGGTAGTTGAGATTTTGTTGTAGCGAATCTGGGTGGTTGAGACTTGGTCAGCCTGTCACGTGTCTCATCGCAAGAAAGGATCAGTCTGCTTGAGTCATTTTGAGCAGCATAGGCCTTTCAGTGTTGGGCCATGCTAGACCGCATAAGACTCATGCGGCAGTCTCCCCTTAGTCCGCATGTAGCTTTAGGACTTTTGAGCCGCATAGGTTCTATGTTCTAGGCCGCATAAAGTTCATGCGGCTCAGATTGTAGTTACCATTGGCCGTATGAAGCACATAGATTGAGCCGCATAATGTTCATGCTGCTCGAATTGCAGTCCTTTTGGCCGCATTGCCATGTCCAGTTTGGTGGCGTGACATTTTGTCTGATTACATCTTATCATCTTTTTGTCAGAGTGTCAGAGTAGTCAGAGCTGTCAGAACTGTCAGTCTTACAAATTTTGACAGAGTTTGTCAGCTTTATCAGAAGAATTGATTAGCTTGGCCGCATAAGTAACTATTCTCTCTGCGGCTCAAAAGTTAGTCTGGTGACGATGGGCCGCAGGAGGCATGCTGAGTCTGCCATGCGACTCTTCTTTATGCGGGTCAATCTGTTTTAGAGTACTCATGCGGTCAGTTGTGATCCGCATGAACCCCATATTTTCCATGATTCTATAAGACCCCCTTCAACGTTTTCAAATTATAAATTTAGAATACTTTGAATAAGAAGAATGGACATATGTCAAGCCGTAGGAAAATCTTCGAGTCAGGAGAGACGCCGTGCCGCAGGGACATTTTGAGCCGCAGGGACGTTTTTGGGCTACAGGTAGATCTTGTGCCGCAGAGAGATCTTGTGCCGCAGGGAGATCTTGTATGCCAACTATCGCTGCTGTATTTAATGCCTTGATTTGGTTTTGATTTGGGTTCTTTTTTCGAGATAAAGCTGACGGTTACTAAGGATAAAATACCCAAACGTCATCATTATCTTTAATGGATACGAGAGTTGAATCGGCGATGACGGTTATTAAGGATAAAAATCCTCAAGCGTCATCATTATCTTTAATGTCACAATAACCGACGCGACGTTCATCTGTTTCCACTTTGAAGAGCTATAAATATGGGCCATAAGAAGAGACAAATTCTTTAACTTTTTCTTCCTCGTCTTCATCATCTTCGTCATCCTTTCTACCCAGGTTAGCCATGGCTCCGAAAGCTTCCAAGTCGACTGGCGCTACGGCCAAAGGAAAGGGGCTCGCCTCTCCATCGAGTGATGTGGACTCTCCTTCCTTCATCCTGACGTGCAACCCCCTGTTAAGGGTAAGGATGGTGGAAAAGCGATGACTTCAATTTGAATGGCCATATCGCATATTTTATGCACGGGCCTGTCATAGATTGCCTCTGTGCATTGTGCATGATCGATATATCCCCTATCTCGTGGAACTGCATGTGTTCTGTATGATGGGGCCGTATGGGTCGAGCCGCATAAGCGCCACTGACCTTTATGATACCTCTTACCTGATCCGTATGAGCGCTACATGGCTGAACCGTATGGATG
>JANAVB010032185.1:0-92494 GCA_029216955.1 Iris pallida | reverse complement strand
GCCCCCTTGAGTTGATCAAACAAATCATCTATCTTCGGGAGAGGGTATCTGTTCTTGATTGTCATTGAGTTCAAGGTACGATAATCTACACATAATCTGGACGTACCATCCTTCTTTTTTACAAGAAGCATCGGGGCCCCCAAGGCGATCCACTAGCACGAAGAATCCCTTGGTTCTGAGTTCTTCAATCATCTTGTACAATATCTCCAGCTCTGATGGCGCCATCCTGTAGACTCTCTCTGACACTGGGGCTGTTTCAGGAATCAAGTCGATGGTGAACTCGATCTCCCGCTCTGGCGGCATCCCTGGAAGCTCTTCGGGAAAAACATCTGGAAACTCTTCGACTATCCGAGGTAACTGCACTACTGCTACTGCCATCCGCAACACTGGAGGAGAAGGTTCAACTTCGCCTCGGGAGAAGGAAAACTCCGGCTCGCCTGGAATGCTAAAAATAACCCTGCCAATGTGATAGTCTATCCTAACATACTGGTCCCTCAACCAATCCATCACTAAGACCACATCATAATCGGCCATCGGGAACTCTATCAATCTAGCAGGGAATGCTCTACCGCTAACTACGATCCGGCACGAGGAAAATACTCTATCTACTCCCACAAGTCCGTTACCAATAAGTATATTGAGCCTTACTGATAATGACTCGGGCTCCAGTCCTACCCGTGTCGCAAATCGTGCAGATATAAATGAATGTGACGCACCAGAATGAAATAAAACTGAAGCTGGAAAGGTGTTGACGAGAATAGTACCTGCCACTACCTCACCTGGTGCAATTCTTTCCTCTTCCATGGTCAAAGCCAGCACTTGACCATGTCCTCTGGGTGCGGGTCCCCTCTGTTGAAAATTTCTCTGCCTGCCCAGGATCAGGGCTTGGGCTTGGGCATACTGCTACGGTCTCTGCTGCTGGAATGCCTGGGCCTGCGTCGGCAATGGCATCGGGAACGGGTACTGCAGCTGCTGCTGCTGCTGGACTGGTGCTGGTCCTCTAACTGAAGGACTAGAGAAGGCCGATGAACTTCCCCTGTTCGGGCAATTCCCAACCCTGTGGTCCGGGGCCCCACAAACCAAGCACAAACCCATGTGCTCTCGATACTCTGATACCACATGCCCTGGCTTCCCGTAGTGTGAACATCCCACTGCGGAAGACTACTTTGCTGTTGAGGGTGTGTCGGGGTTGAATGCTAAACCGACGTCACTGAGGCCGCCCGCCTCGGAGCTCCAATGGTCAAAGCCCTGGCCGCCGGGGCTGGTGCTGAAGACTGATTCATCTGGCTGTGGGATCGCTTTCGACCTCCGGTCCTATCCATGATCATCTGGGAGGTATACTCACGCCTCGGGCTGCTCTCAACACTGCATCAAAAGTCTGATGCTCAAACTGCCACTGCCAATAGAATCTCCAGATGAATCCCAGCTGGAACCACTGGGCTCTATCGAACTCGGTCGCTACCAAGGTGGAAGCAAACCGACTAAGTCTCGAAAACTCGGCCGCATATCCGTCGACCATCCTGCCCATCTTCTTCAGATTGGAACCTCGTCTGTAGATCGTATCGAACTACAGCATCGAAAACTTAGTCTGGAATCTCTCTCTGAATACTGCCCAAGCAATAGGGCCACTAATCCAACGGCCTGTGCCGTCCCACCAGCTGCGGGCAAGATCCAACAACTGCAGGTACTACGGCCACCTTTTCGGCTTCTGGAGTCCTGGTTGCTTCTAGAATCACCTCTGTGTCCTGAAGCCATGCATCTGCAGCGATCGCTCTTACTGCCGTCGTAGAAGGGAGGGTTCAAGCGCTTGAAGCTGTTGGCCGCGCTATTACCCTGATGACCTCCTCTGGTCAAAGCATCTGCCATCGCATAGTGCAAGGCATCTCTGCGACGATCCTGGGAAGCTAATAGGGACCTGATGAGACCCACCAAAGTGCCATCCTCAGGCTCTGTAGGTTGGACGGACTGAATTGGTGGTTCTCCCTCGGTAGGCATGACTCTGGAGGCTACTCCTGAATGCTGGACTTGATCTCCAGGTTGCTGCTGGTCCACGGGAGGTGCTCCGCCTTGCTGATCGGCAGGTCCAGGAACAATGCCGCTGAAGAAGACGACATAGGGAACAATAAGGAAGGACCAGGACAGATCAACGATACAAGCATGGGATCATGTCAAGATTACATGGATTCAGAAGATACGAGCAGAGATCAAGGACGAGTACTGATTGAGACATCTATTCAGCAAACCCTCACATACCTTGATTTACAAGACCTGCATGGGCCACCACTAAAACCATGTAACGCCCCAGAACCAGAATACTGGAGAGCGGGGGCGTACATAGCCAGCTACGTATATTGAAGTGCAACCCACCTCGCTATACGGTCACGGCTGTCTAGATACATGAGGGTTTAACTACAAGCCAACAGTCTCCTATGGTCATGAACAAGCCTATTATCTCAATTTCAAGCAAGTACTAATAGTTACAAGATGTCAGAGCACCAATATATAATAGTAAGGCGTCCCATACATTACATATTGGATGATCATGAAGCTAGTCGTTACAAAATGTCAGGACTAGCAAGAGTTTAGTCATACATGATCAACCCTAGGATCTGTCAATCACGTTACAGCCCGTAGGCAGACAGTAAATAAAGATGCAATACGAGCTAACACGTGCTCGCCGGCTAAACGCCTCAAAAGAATAATTTTACAATAAAGTAGGAGAACAAAAAGAAACTCACTCGTTGCCAGGGTTACGCCTGGTGGTCACCTTCTGGCTGGAAGGTCGGTAGATCCTCTAGTGCTGCTTCCGATGTCTGGCCATACAAAACCAGCTGGGTCAGACCCCAGAAAGAGCAAGTGCCACAAAAGAGGCTTCACTTAGGAACTAAAACCAGCATACCACAAATAAATAGTAAAGGTAATTAAAAGATACTGATAATAACTGAGATAACAATAATATATTGAGCACGGAGAAACCATTCAAGTAGCCAGACTGCAACCCTTAAACCAAACAAGGACCGGGGTTGCAATCCTTCGTCTGAATAGAAACCCGTCTCAATTACTATTGATAAGGTAACAAGGCCATAACAAAGAGAGGACACAGAACTGCTCCGGAAGCCAGGTTACAACCCTTAAACCAAATAAGGACCAGGGTTGTAACCCTTCGCCTGAACAGAACTGGACCCCTAATCTTTATTGTTAAGGCCAGTATGAATAATTGAAGTAAGGTAAACATGACGAACATGACAGGGGTTGCAATAAGACAATAAACGAAGAGAGGACACCAAACTGCTCCGGGAGCCAGGTTACAACCCTTAAACCAAACAAGGACCAGGGTTGTAACCCTTCGCCTAAACAGAACTGGACCCCCGATCGTTATTGTTAAGGCCAGCATCAATAATCATGTCCGGTCACAATCTTGCACAGGATCAGGATAAGACTAAGCTGGAATAAACTCCATTCAATCAATCACGGCCAATCAGGAGTAGGGCTTAATACTTTAACTAACTAGGGTTATCACAGGCCTAGTACTAGCAAGATGTAACGAGATTATCCCAACATCCACAAGCCCTGCAGACCATTCAGGTTATCCGGGTCGAATGACCGTTTATGAAGGGTGCACCACTTGACTGTGTGCTGGAAATGTGCCCTACTCATCGGCAAGCTACAAGTCCGTTAGTGCGCCCAGATAACGGGATTGCCTGTAGCTGGGAAATCTCTTTATGACTACTGAATTATTCTAGTTTATTAGCCTTAGTCAATTGCAGTAGGTATCCCTGACCGTGGTACTCAGGGATCCCTATCCTAGACATGATGCAAGACAGTACCAGTTTATTTGTACAAACACAATCGTCCACGGTGTCCAGGTCTTTCATACTTGTCATGTCAAACTAGCTGTCATAACAGTATGTCATGATATATCATGTTAGTTTACTGGTTAAGACTGTGCCACGGCGGGCCACTATCGGGTTATATTCTTATATTATCATGAATGTGAGAAACTTGCATAAAATAACTAGTGACTTATTCTTGAAGCCAAGGAAAAGATCTACAACTTTTATGTTTTGAGTTTTTCAAGATTCTAGCTACAAAACAACTTAAACAGGCAAAAACAGTGAAATAGAGCAATTCCGGCGCATAGGATTCCTGCACAATCGGCGCATGAGATTCATGCACAATCGGCGCATGAGATTCCTGTACAATCGGCGCATGAGATTCCTGCACAATCGGAGCATGGGATTCCTGCACCATCGGCGCATGAGATTCTTGAACATTCGGCGCGTGGAATTCCTGCACCATCGGCGCATGAGATTCCTGCACAATCGGCGCATGGGATTCCTGCACCATCGGTGCATGAGATCCTGCACAATCGGCGCATTGAATTCCTACACCATCGGCATATGAGATTCCTGCACAATCGGCGCATGGGATTCCTGCACCATCGGCGCATGAGATTCCTGCACAATCGGTGCATGGGACTCCTGCACCATCGGCGCATGAGATTCCTGCACCATCGGTGCATGAAAAACTCACGTTACGTCTTCAGTACATGCGCGTAGGGAACCTACGCGCATGACACGCTCGGAGTTAAGGGATGCGTTGCCGGGACTTCACGGCACATTACCTCCTGGCGCATGGCCTCCCGGGCGCATGGGGTTCCCGGCGCATGGGGTTCATCGTCCCCAAACAGCAAGTTCAGCCATAAAAGTCCTAAAAACTTGTTATGGCCATAACTTCCTCATCCGAAGTCGAAATCAAGCAAAACAAAAGCCAAAACTGCATGAAATTGAATTCTCTACAACATAGAACTATTAGTTTTCGAAAATAATCAAGTTTTAGAGATCAAAACCAAGAAAAACCGAAAAGTTACAAACTTAGATCTACAAGAATCCATCCATCAAATCCAAAGATGCCAAGTTCTAAAGAGGCTTAGAATCAAGTAAAGAAGAGAATGGAATAATAAAACTTGAGATCCATCATGAAGCAAGTTGCACTTTCCTAGCTCTCTTCCCTGGTAGGTGGAAGAGTAAATGTGGAGAAGAAGAAGAAGAAGAATGAAGAGAGAGAATGAAGGAATGGGTTAATAAAGGATGATGGGAGTGGTAGGTAGGGGTTCTCCCCTTGGTTCATGATGAACCAAGGCAAACCAAGCCTAGCCGAACCAACCCAAAATAAATCGAGCCAAGCCAAGAGATATGCAATACAAGAGGAAATATGTACACGTATTCCAAGATACGTAAGATGAACTACAGGCATTACAAAGCAGTTCCAAAGTATGATAGGAAATATAGAGCTAACAGTAGAATAAAATACATGACGTGCTGTAAAAAAAGTACAGAAATATAGGAGATATGGAGAAGTAAACTAAGTACATGAGACGTAATAAAGAATCTATGAACTATAATAAATATAAGGATTTCAGAGCACAAGATAGTTATGTGATTGGCTTAGGTTGCACATGTTTATTCTATGGTAACTCTATTATATGTGAGGGTATAATCGACAAGCACATTTTTACACTAGAGGGATTTAATCACATAACCACTTCTACTCTCTTTTACCCCAATTAATACACAAAGATCTGGTCAAGTTACATTACGTACATGATTGTTAGTTATACATGAAGTACATGTAAGCACATGACAGTACATGAGAGCACATGAGTGTACATGAAGAATACGAGTATAATGAGTACATGATGCATATGGTAAAGTACATGAACACAAAATATCCGATGCACCTGATAAGGGGATAACATCTTATGAAAAGATCCATATATAACCAATTTGTGTTAACAACGTGTCAGCATCAAGTGGAGTAGTCTAAAGGTGGCAATATGGATACTATCATGAATAAAAACTAACAGAGAATGTACTCGCCTGATATCCTGAGCAACAGATGTGTATAGATGTCTGAGCTGGAGTCATAAGGTCCTATTTAAAGAGGTACAGGTCACAATGTGTTCAATATTGAATAATTGAGATATAAATGCATTCTATATGATACTAGGCCTCTCTAGGTCAAAAGTCAACCTAAAGTCAACTCTGGTAAACTCTCAGTCAAACTAAGACTATGGTCGACTAGGTCAAAGGTCCATCTGGGTTTAGCTATTAGGAAAACTCTAAAACAAGGCTAAACTCATAATCCTAACTCAAATCCATTTCTACTAAGGTATCACACATAACCACTATCATATACATATATCATATATGAACTCTCAATAAGCCACATATACTATGGTCCCATATAACATATTCTAAATATATATATCTATATAGTGTATTATACTACCACTTCTATCTAACTCATAACCTCATATACCAATATATATATATATATATATATATATATATATATATATATATATATATATATATATATATATATATAATGTATCATAAAATCTAACATATAAGTGGATAGCCATTAAATGCAACAACTGAAACAAACGGGCCAACAATGTGTGATTGTTTGACCTAAAACAATAGGGTAATACTCTCATTGGGACCTATATGCAGGGCAATAAAGAAAGATTAGACTATACAAGATCCCAACTGTTACATGCAGTCTTCCCATATCTCATATATGAACCCTCCATATCAGGCCCAATGAGACAGAACATGCAATGATAAGAAGAAGAAGGAATGAGTGTCATAAGAGGTGTTGTGCAGTGAAGGGTACTAAATATACAGTTGATAACTAAGTGTGCAGTCGATGCTAGGACAGGATATCAAGATAAGGGAACTGAATATGTATACATGTCCATTCCAAACTAGGACTGGCCTAAAATGGATAGGTGAAAGCAGTGAAACAAGAAGTGATACGCATAATTTGGTATCTGAGTTCAAATCTGGACTGGGCTATGAAGTCCAAGTCTGGGCAAGATCAAAGGATAGATGGATATGAAGCCCGACCAATTATCAGGGCATTCATACATAATATGATTGAACCATGATAAGAATTGGGGCTAGAGAGAGTGGTCAGATTAGTTGACAGAACAATACCCTATTTGGCACTCTTAACCATGGTTGCTCTAGCATGCAGTACTGTACAAACCTAAGGAGTTAATGATCAAGAAGTCTATCCCATGATAAGTCACAAGGGAAATGACAGAATATGGAGGACATGACAGAACAAGGTAAATGGACTGAATGGAAATGGAAGATGGGAAACATGAGTGTATACTAAAGTTGAACCAGAGATTTGGACTAATACTCAAGGACAGATACTAAGGATAAGGGACTTGGACACTACCTAAATTCGAACTTACATGGACTGAACATGAGTGCATTGGCAAGGGCATAACAGATAGATTTGATACATAGCAGGTGTCAAGACAATTTCTTTGGTCATTTAAGTCTGAACAAAAAGGCAGTATCAAATGTAGGGAAAAGGAAGAGGACAGAATAATATTCAAGGCTAAACCACAATGAATACAGGCATTCTAAAGCCCAGGATTGGTTTGGTCTAAACAAAAAAGGTAGTGAACAGGACAATTAAATATGCATGTTGTGCAAGTGAACCAAATGCAGCAAGATAGCAGGGCAGTAGAAATTTGCAGTGAAGGTAATGTTGTGTTGTGCAGGGAAGCTACAGGTTCTGATACTGAAAATAGTGAATAAAGGAGTGAATGCAAGTAAGGAAGGATATCATATTTTGTCCATGCATTGGATGATGCATGTGAATGAAGTAAAGGGGAAGTCCTGCAAGGATGAAGATATAGGGTACATAGATTGCTAAATTGGTCATGACACAGTCATGTTCTTATACCATGAAGGTATCAGAGGATGCAGTAGGTAATGCAATATTAAGTGAATGAATGCAGTGTGTTCGTAGGCAGTTAGTGAAATGCAATGGTGGTTAGTGTAATGTATGCAATATGCAATGTGGTAAAAAGTGTACAGTCAATGTTAAGTTTATAGGTCAGCAAGAAGAATGAGTGCAACATGTGACAGTAGCTAAGTACAATGATCGTGTTGGGATATGTAGGTTTCAATTATTGCTCGATTGGTATTGGATCCCATATCAGAGCTATGGGGCAAGTGTAGAGGTTAGGCCTGCTAGCTAGGGTGGCCATGTGTGAAGGAATATGCTGTAAACCTAAGAAAATATCTCTGCACAGAAAGCATGCAAGGGACAGATAAATGCAAGGCTCGACTGTACTGTGTGGCTATTGTAGTGGCTGGCAAGGCTCGAGCTGGCTATGGCTCGAATCCCCAATCCTAGGATCACCTGTCAGTCACTAGTCCAAGCCACCACAGTGATTAGGAAGTGAATAAATTGTGTATCAATCTAGAACAGAGCCTATGGTAGCAGGGCATATACTATTCACTGGCCCAAATTTCAGCTGAGTGTTCCCATGTCCAAATAACCCTATCAACTTACTTCAAAATCACCCCAGAGCAATACACATGCAATATGTAGGCAATTAGCAACCCAAATATATAATTATATCATAAATTAGAGATCAAAACATCATATGGGGCATTTCATCGAACACTTGAGACATGTATTCGATATTCTTGTGACACGCACCCTAAATGGATTTGAATTTGAGCCAAACTCTACCTAATGATAGGAAGACCCTAAATGAATGCATCTATGGAAAGAAAATAGAAATTAAAAAGGTTTAGAGGATCTTACCAATTGGGAGTTGGAATCCTAAAGAGAACTTCTAGAATAGATCTTCCACCAAGCTCCAATGGTCAAATTGCTCTAAATCCTTCCTAGCTAGCCAATGGAGGCTTCCTCTTTTCAAGAGGAAGAGATTGCAATTGGTGGAGGCTTCCTCTCTTCAAGAGGAAGAGATTGTAATTGGTTTGGATGAATTTGGAGTCAATTTTAGGAATGGAGGCAATTTGGGGAGGAATACCAAATTAGGGTTAGGGTTCTTGATGAAAGAGGAAGGAAGGGGCTAATGATGACTTATATAGCAGGTAGGGGCTACTCTAGGCTGCTATGGCTGGCCACCTTGGTTGGGCTAGGGTTTGGTTGGCTACAATGGCTAAAGGTCTCTTCTAATGTGTCATTTTAAGCCTTTTAAGGAAAGGCCCAAAGGTGGCTTGATGTCTAAGTCAAATAATAGTCTCTACATGATATTCTAGAATGATTAGAGCCTAGCTAACAAGTCTAATTCCACTAGCTAGGTCTCTATGATCTTAGGTAGCCTCTAGTTCATGTAGTTCTAAGGTTTCACAAACTAATGACACTAACACATTACATTGAATAAGATAATATTAAATAATCATAAATTTACCAATTGATATCACTAACATGATTTAATCCATTATTTAATAACCAAAATAATTAATTTTGCAAAAGTTTAAAATTACCATCATTTTAGAAAAGTGGTAGTTACATAACGAGAGACTCTAGGAGCAATGGACTATAAACATTCTATAATCTTACCTATGATTAGATAGAATGGGTTAAAAGTACAGCACAATTCAATTTGGTTTATTGAGGAAGATAGGATAGGGTTCTTAATGAAAATGAATGGAGTAACTTGGAAGAATATCTGGAAGAATTTTAGAATTAGATACGGTTCACTAGTTAGAGTGTGATCATACATATGGAAGACTATAGTGAAAGGATTTGAAAGTCTTATTCTAAATATAATTAGTCCATAACCATTGTACTTAAGATAGATACAGAACCTCATAGAAATTCTATTGTTGCATCAAGGTGGAGGAAGTTTCACTTAACAATATAGAAATCATGATAGTAGGCATAGGTCAAGAAATGGAGTTACACTGGACAGTTGTTATGCCCCCATCCCGCAGAGTCATTTAGTCCTTGCTTTGGACTCTGTGGAACTATTCGTCCTCGCTTGGGCGTGACGTCGAGGAAGCCTAAATTATGCTTGCATAAGGCCAAGACCTGTACAATGACAAAATAGACAAAGAAGACAATAACACAGTGGAACTTTAAATGAAGAAAATTGAACAATGGGCAATATTATAGAAAATAGAATTGAACACAATGATAACAGAAACATATTCTCTTTATTGATAACATTGAATCGATTACAAGGCTCTCAATAGATCTTTGATACACGTTGTACTTTGCTTATAATCTCTCATACATAATTACAATGATCACGTTCTATATATTACATCCCTTTATATAAAAAATCATCTTTTTGAATATTATTCTTCTAATTTCTGGCTCCCAAGGATGAGGCTCTGACTAATGCTTCGGATTATTCATCTCGATACATCTTGCACCTGCATGCAAACTGGTGGTGGGTCAATACATTAACGTACTTGTGATAGAACAAAGGCTACACCATGTGGAACGACCACTAAGTAATTTAGTGAAAAAATATTTCTTATGAGATGATCTTGCTACTTTTGCCTAAGATCATTTCATGCAATACAGCATCAGTTTACACCTTTTGAAAACCATTTCGAAAAGCCACAGTTCGTATTTCACATTTCTTTCGGACAGAAGAACTATTAGGGTCACTTTCATGCATGACAAAGATTCTATCTATCTTGATGTATGCAGCATGTCTCGTGAGCCATAATATTTTATTAGGGATATTGGCAGCATTCTAGGCATCATATATATTTATCAACTATTGAATATAGAAGCATGGAAATAAACAGGAAATCCTATGCGGGTCAAGACTAGGAGAGGTCCCTGCGGCTCAAAAGTTCATTAGAGCGCCATGCTGCTCAAAAGTTCATTAGAGTTCCACGCGGCTCAAAAGTTCATTAGAGTTTCATGCGGCTCAGAAATCCCCCTAGCTCCATGCGGTTCTATGCAACGGCCTCATTCAAATGCCACGTACAGCTGGCCATCAAGCAGCGGCCTCATTTAATACTCTGACACAACAAGGCGGCTCTGACATAAAAGTGAATTGACAGCTCTGACATAAAGCTGCAATGATGACTCTGACATAAAGGTGTGCTTCTAGAAAAACGAAGAAAATCTCTATTATCTGGAACAAATCCATCAAATCCCAAAGTCTTTCATACAGCTTTGACACATGGCCAGCATGCGGCTCGGATGGAGGCCACCCCCATGCGGCTGCTACTCCCATGCGGCTCGGATTATGGGGGCCATCTTCATGAGGCTCGAATCCTGAGTGGCCACCCCCATGCGGTCGCTACTCTCATGAGGCTCGGATCATGGAGGTCATCTTCATGCGGATCGAATGTTGAGAGGCCACGCCCATGCAGCCTTGACACGTGGCCAGCCTTATGCAGTTCAGTTGGAAACTACTCTCATGCGGCTCAGATTTCGGAGGCCATACCTATGCGGCTGTCACCTTTATGCGGTTCAAATCCTGAGAAGCCATCCTCATGCGGCTCTGTCAAGACACCCTGTCCCTGTCGCTCGCGGTTAGGACACGTGGCAGAAGATCAGTTCCTCCTGCGTCCCTACGGCTCACAGCATAATGATGGTTGGACACGTGGCACCAAATCAATCAAGATTTATCGACCCAGATTTGTTACTATCAACAACCAGATTTAGTGCAATCATCATAATTATCCGGATCAAATCAGATTTATTACAATCAAGCAGATTGAACATGTGGCGAGAGATCCGAGCTTATCATAACAAATCATAAAGATTCATGGCAATCAACATTAATTGCCCATACAAATTTGGCGCAATCAACATTAACTGCCCAGATTTGTTGCAATCAAGATTAACGGCCCAGATTAATTAGCAACAAATCAGGATCAAGGAAAATGGTAATTAATCCCCAGACTACCGACTTTTTAAGAGAAAATCATTGCAAACCCTAATGATCACACCCCACTCCTATAAATAGCAAGGTGCCATTCCCTTGCAAAAAGGGAGGAGAGAAAAAAAGAGAGCACAGAGAGAGAGAAGGACCCGGCTGGACACACAGAGAGATAAAGGCACGTACAGAAGAGTCTCCCCACACATTCCGAGAGCATTTCTTCATCAGAGCCAAGGCTACGTCCGATCGTCCAAGGATTAAGGCAGAGCTGCCGTGTCTTTCCCGAGCCTCTACCGTCACCCCCAGAATCAAAAATAAACAATCGTACTTAGATTACTGTACCTAAGTTTTCGTCCCTAGGCTTTCTTTGTACGAGCGAGTTTGTATTATGAGTCTAAGTTCAGTCCTCCTATAAAATTATTCTGTACTTTTACAATTAATGACAAACACGATGGCGACTCTGCTGGGGACTAACTTCTCCACGGCTGAGGAGTTGGTGATGCAATTGGACGCAGCCAAATTTTGGCTCCACTTAATAAATGCTGGTTGTCCGGTTCGACCAGCAGACGTTTGAAGAAATGCACTCCGACGGAAGCGCTGGCCCGGTCCAGCGGCGAGCCCGCACGAAGAAGGAGTACTCTCTGTTGCCCAAATCATTCGCTCCTCCCCAAACTCTCGAAGGAGTACTCTCTGTTGCCCAAAATGGCAGGAAAGACTCTCTTACGGCCCCACTTCAGACCATAGAGGACTCTGTTGTCCCCAAGTCCAGCAGAGGAAAATACTATGATACTGGACTTGCAGGGGCAAAGGGTAACTCTACACGGTCCAGTAAGAAGCCGCAGAAGGGCGATGGCCGCATGAAGATTCATGCGGCCACAAAAGCCAGCCGCAGACAGAAGGCTCATGTGGCCAGTACTGCCAGCCGCATGGAGGATGCTCATGCGGCCACTATGACTCCCAGCCGCATGAAAGAGGCCCACGCGACCACTACAGCTCCCAGCCGCATGCAAACTTCCAGCCGCATGCGGGCTGCTTATGCGGCCACAAATACCAGCCGCATGCAGGCAGGCTATGCGGGAAAAAAGTTCAGCCGTAGGACATCTGTTTCATGAGGCTCGGGCTCAGTCTTCGACCACCTCTCAGGCGATCTTGATCCCAGATACTCTCATGTGCCAGTCTCTGTGGACACTTCCTACTACGCACTTTCAGGTGCTAGAAGGAAGAAGTCTCGGCCAGCGCGGGCTCATCGAACTCAGACAGCTGTTCCAACTTCTGACTATCAGGGCATCCCGCTGACTATTGCAGGCCCCTGATGGAAAGTTGTATGAAACTATCCGTGTTCAGCCCCCGGCGGCCAACGAACGGGATAGTTATCAAGAATCTCCCAACAATGATCAAGGGCTAGTACTCGTACTACCCCTACATCAGGGAGCAGGCAGGACGCCAACACACTCATGTGCTCAGGACTCCCGGGCCCCCAAAGCGAGTGACTTGCGTGACGTGATCCTTCACATGCGCAAGAAAAGAGAAGAAGCCTCGGTGTACAGAGAGTCCTTCCATGGACATCACTGCACCAAAGTCATTGTCAACTGCTGCTGCAATAATGCGATAGTACAAGAAAACCGGTGGTTCGTCTTCCAACGACTACAACACCCAAGCTCGGAAGACGAGGCACTTCTTGTTGTCTCCTGCAATTCTGCTTACAAGGTACCTGGCAGCGGGAGAGGGAAGAAAACAAACGTCTCTAGCCCAAAAATCTCAACCAAGAAACTCTCTTCTAAGTGGTCGTCCACGACCGATACGGGAGGAGTTTTCCAAGGTACACGCTCAAAGACGAAATCTACCACACTTGGAGGTTCGTCATCCACATCTCTGGGAGGCGCTGGAGCCGGGGGTAGCACTCCTCCAAATATCTACGACAATCCGGTGTTCCAAGAAGATAATCCAGGAGAAACGATTCCCCCAACAGATGCAGCAGGTTCCGACGTCCCCGAGGGTGTCCAAAACTCTCAAGACGAGGCAAGCTCTGAAGCTGGGGGTACCACTCCTTCTGAGTCCGAACCAGAGGAGAATATTCCCACATACCCTGATGACTTCTCTGCACAAGGGTATGAGTCCGAGGGCGCGTCCTCCACCGTCCCTTCTATCTCTCCTCATGTAAGAACGGTGTTTATGACGGACAGCAACCAAGATGGTCCCAGTGATCGCCAACGCATCGACACTCTGGAAGCCATACTTCTTACCTTGGTCAAGTTTGTGGATGAGATCAAAGCGCCCCTTCCAACTCTGCAAGGAAGAACACTTAGCCAAACAAACATGGGACCTGCGGTCAATACGGACTCGAACTCAGCCGCACCAAACCCGGGCGACAATCCTCCTGAAATATCGGCTCCCACCACTGCAGACAAGGCCAAGGAGGCAAGAAGAGAGGTCCAGGAGCTCCGGGCCATGTTTCACTCCCGAAAAAACTGCCAGGACCTCAGGATACGACAACCGTATCCTGTTGCATAGAGAGATGTTCCCTTCCCACCAAGATATAAACCATTCAACATCAATCCGTATGATGGGAAGACATCCACAAGCAGGTACATCACCTACTTCGAAGTCACAACCGATCATCTGCCTCATGACGACGCCATCCTCACGCCGTTATTCATTGGAGCGTTGGAAGGGGTCGCCTTTGACTGGTACCGCAACTTGCTGGACAACTGCATCCATTCCTTTGCCGGCTTCAAGCGTATGTTCCTAGAAAGGTTCTACGAAGTAGGATAAGACATGACGATGTCCACCCTCATGGACGTTTTCCAGGGAGAAAAGGAGCTGACAAGGAATTATATCGAACGGTTTCGTCAAACCGTAATGAAGTTGCCTTCCGGTAACCCCGATTCCTCCTTGATTGAAATTTGCCAAAAGAGACTGCTTCCCACAATCAGTCTCTGGATGGGCAAAAGTCAGTTTAAGGATTGGAAGACTTTCATTATCAGCACCACTAGCGCAGAAGACAAGTTGAAGAAAGCTCGCCAACTGGGATTATACATCTCGAAAGTAGAGGATAAGGGCAAACACCCTAACACTAACAACAATAATATTGGTAACCCCTCTAACAATTGAGACAACAAGGGAAAGCAGGATATGGTGGCCGACACAGCTCCGAAGACTGAACCAAAGCCGGCAGAGAAGCAGTGGCCTCAGATGACCTACTCCTTCAAAGACGGCCATGTCCAGCCCATCTTGGACATGCTCATACAAGGAGGTCAAATTCAGCTCCCTCCTCCAAGATGTAAACCTCGTCCTGCAGAGATGGAAGGCCCCAAGTACTGCCACTATCATTACTATGTCCACCATGCTACACAAGACTGATACCAACTGAAGCGATACATCCAGCATCTCATCGATTCTAATGCCTTGGCCATTGATTTCGAAGAAGTGACTGAAGCAGCTAACATGGTGTCAGTACAATCCGGCAGCTTTCCTCCGACAAAGACTCAAGATAGAGTAGTACCCGTCCCCAGAGCAAGGATGGAAGTCGCTAACCTTCCACCTCCCCGAGACCAGGCTGCTGGTCTAGTGTCCCTTACCACATCACGAGGGGAGGTCATGTGGGTCCATTCGGATATGGTACCTGAAGTGACTCAGTCGACACCACCCTCCACGAGCAAGAAGAAGAGTGGGAAAGTTAAATCATGTCGTACAATCTCGGCAGAGGTCGAAGAAGCTACGGCGGTAGTCACCTGGTCAGGTGCACAATCCCAACCTCCACCAGGTAATTCGGCTGAAGATCATCAGCCAGGTGCTGCTGATGCTCTAGGACCTTCTCAACCTCCGACGACCGACAAGCCTAGACCGAAGGAGACTCGCTTTGAGAAACCGCTCCGAAAAGAGATGCCTCATGGGCTGGAAAGGCCCTACAAATTGGACATCTTGGCATAATTGGCCAACACACCAGCCAAATTGTCGCTATACGAGCTCCTGAGACTCTCCAAAGATGTTCACGTCGTGCTGAGCGAGGCACTCCAGAATGCCGACGCATATCTGGCTCAGTCCAATCTCACTGGGGAGAATTCGCCTGCAGATCTTCAAAACAGCACTTGTACAGGTGCAATGCCCAACATTGTCTTCACTCCGTAGGATATGCTTATCAAGACCAACCTGCACAATCGTCCTCTATATTATACTGGATACATTGGCGATATCAAGGTGGATCGGATGCACATTGACCCCGGTTCTTCCATAAGCATCATCCCGAATAGCCTGCTACACCATCTGCGCATCCCAATGCATCGCCTAACACAGACAAGCACCACCATTAGCGGTTTCAATTCAGGCAAAAGCTATCCAATAGGAAAGATTCGTCTGAAATGCCAAATCGGCGATCTTCAATCAGAAGTGACCTGTTATGTCATATATGCGGATACTTCCTACAATATTCTCTTGGGGCATCCTTGGATACACAATTACATGATCGTGCCTTCCACCCTGCACTAATGCTTCAAGCACGTCGATAAGCATGGCTTCGTGAGGACAGAATTTGTCGACATCAATCCCTTTAAAGGGGTCGAATCTTACTACTCCGACTCATGCTTGTACGAGAAGTCAAAAAGGCACCTTGTCGAAGAAGATACTCAAGCTCCAACTGAGGCGGCAACTAGATCGGAAGCCTCTAACAATCCACCTCCAAGCCCGCAAGCCTGGCAGAACTGTACCCCTTACGCCACTCTGCGTAAGGACGCAATCAGCCTCTTTGCACAGAAAGAGCAGATGATAATCCGACTACCAAGGTCTGGCCAAGTGCCAAGACCCATGACAGAGCCACTAACAATCAGGCTGCCTAGAGTGAGTCAGCAACAAATAGAGGAGCTCAATCCCTCTGTCAAGCCGATGATGATTCGTCTTTCCCGAATAAATCGGCAGCCGAACGCTAAGCCGGGGACTGCTAGCCAGCCAACAACTCCCCGCCCAGCACTAAGCACTAAACTGGGGGGGGCTAGTACGTCAACGACTCCATGTTCTGCTCCACCCCTGGAGCCCCTGATGATTAAGCTGCCAAGTCATCCTTCCAATCTACATTGACATAGGGGGTGGTTGAAGAAGAGCCAGAGCTGGCCAAGTATGTGGCTGCTCACACTGATGTTCCATCTGCAGATGATGTAATTCCACTAGAAAAGATACCTTATTTCATCAATAAAGGTCTTTCTTTGAACTACCACGAGCTTAATAAGCTTTGTACAATATATGCTATAGAACACGGTATAGGGACCCACCTACACACACAGGTGACAAATATCTACACCACAAACCTACTTACCCCAGTGGAAGACGCTTACAGCATAGTCGAGGGAGCGGATCATCCAATCATCTTCGGTCGGAAGAACGATCCACAACCCTTCAAGATAGAAGAAGTTGATCTCGAACCCGACACCGGGAGACTGCCTCTTTATCAGTATAGCTCCCAATCCAAGTACCTCATACAAAAACAGGGGTATGATCTGGAAACTACACCAAGTTTGAACTACGATACTGGATGGCGGTTACCCTTACAATTGTCGGTCCCGACTGAAAAACTACGAGATTACTACAACAAAACCAGATGTGGGCTAGGTTACGTTACACCTGCAACAACCCCTGAAAGCTCATATGAAGAATGCGACTGGCATTCACACTCAACTGTATCACCAATTTCTGATTCGGATGTCAGCATCGGGAACGTATTCAGGCAAGTCTTGTCTGTCAATATGGCATTCGTCGACGTCTATGAAAAAGATGAAAATACTCCCAAAATTCTTGAGTTAGTACCATGGGCCCAACAGCTAGACGCACAATAGGAGAGGCGGTTCGAACAGAGAGAGCCTTCCACTAAAGATGAGGTCGTGCAAGTTAATCTCGGTGATGAGTCCTCTCCAAAGCCCATCTTTGTCAGCAAGAATCTGACAGACGAAGAGCGAGAATCGCTACTGCAACTCGTCAGAGAATACATCGACGTATTCGCCTGGAGCTACGAAGACATGCCAGGACTAAATCCAGAGGTTGCACTACACAAACTCAATATTCGGCCGGACGCAAAACCAGTCAAGCAACAACAACGACGGTTCTGTCCCGACATCATGAATGCCATTGAAGCCGAGGTCAACAAGTTGATAGCTAGCGGCTTTATCCGCGAAGAACAAGATCCAGACTAGGTCGCCAACATAGTACCAATCCTCAAGAAGAATAGAAAGATTCAGATCTGCATCGACTTCCGCAATCTGAACGAGGCATGTCCCAAAGATGAATTTCCTCTCCCTATCACAAACATTATGATTGAAAATACCTGCAGATTCGAGCGTATGTCATTCATGGATGGTTTCTCGGGGTACAACCAAATCAAGATGTCCCCTGATGACGAAAAGCATACATCATTTCGAACACCAATTGGCACATACTGCTACACAGTCATGCCTTTCGGTTTAAAGAATACTGGCGCCACCTAACAAAGTGCCATGAGCATCATCTTTAGAGACCACCTGTTATACAATATATGCTACGGAAATGGTATAGGCACCCACCTGCACATATAGGTGACAAATATCTACATCGTAAACCAACTTACCCCAGTAGAAGACGCTTACAGCATAGTCGAGGGAGCGGATCATCCAATCATCTTCGGCCGAAAGAACGATCCACAACCCTTCAAGATAGAAGAAGTTGATCTCGAACCCGACACCGGGAGACTGCCTCTTTATCTGTATAGCTCCCAATCCAAGTACCTCATGCAAAAACAGGGGTATGATCTGGAAACAACACCAGGTTTGAACTACGACACTGGAGGGCGGTTACCCTTATAATTGTCGGTCCCAGCTGGGAAACCACAAGATTACTACAACAAAACCAGATGTGGGCTAGGTTACGTTACACCTCCAACAACCCCTGAAAGCTCAGATGAGGAATGCGACTGGCATTCACACCCAAATGGATCACCAACTTCTGATTCGGATGTCAGCATCGGGGACATATTCAGGCAAGTCTTGTCTGTCAATATGGCATTCGTCGACGTCTATAAAAAAGATGAAAACATTCTCGAAATTCTTGAGTTAGAGCCGTGGGCCCAACAGCTAGACGCGTAATAGGAGAGACGGTTCGAACAGAGAGAGCCTTCCACTGAAGATGAGGTCGTGTAAGTTGATCTCGGTGATGAGTCCTCTCCAAAGCCCATCTTCGTCAGCAAAATTTGACAGAAGAAGAGCGGGAATCGCTACTGCAACTCGTCAAAGAATACATCGACGTGTTCGCCTAGAGCTACGAAGACATGCCAGGACTGAATCCAGAGGTTCCACTTCACAAACTCAATATTCGGCCGGACGCAAAACCAGTCAAGCAACAACAACGACGATTCCGTCCCGACATCATGAATGCCATTGAAGCTGAGGTCAATAAGCTGATAGCTAGCGGCTTTACCGCGAGGAACAAGATCTAGACTGGGTCGCCAATATAGTACCAGTCCTCAAGAAGAATAGAAAGATTCAGATCTGCATCGACTTCCACAGTCTGAACGAGGCATGTCCCAAAGATAAATTTCCTCTCCCTATCACAGACATCATGATTGAAGACACCTGCAGCTTCGAGCATATGTCATTCATGGATGGTTTCTCGGGGTACAACCAAATCAAGATGTCCCCTGATGACGAAAAGCATACATCATTCCGAACACCAATTGGCACATACTGCTACACAGTTATGTCTTTCGGTTTAAAAAATACTGGAGCCACCTATCAAAGTGCTATGAGCATCATCTTTAGAGACCACCTGCGCAAGACAGTGTAATGCTACGTCGACGACATCGCCGTCAAAAGCAGCTCTAAGAAAGATCATCTGCATGATCTGAGGACAGTGTTCGACCTAATGCGAGCGCACAATTTAAAAATGAATCCCACAAAATTCTTCTTGGGCGTATCCAGCAGAAAGTTCTTGGGTTTCATCATCACCTCCCATGGTATCCACGTAGACCCTGAGAAGACGTAGGCAATCATGGAGATGGGTCCCCCGCAAAATCTTCGTGAACTCCGAGACCTTCAAGGGAGGTTAGCCTACATCAGGAGGTTTATCTCTAACCTCTTCGGACGATGTCAACCATTCACCCACCTTATGAAGAAAGGCATTTTATTCGTATGGGATGAAGAATGCCACCGTACCTTCGACAGCATCAAAGAATACCTGACGAACCCTCTAGTCCTGGTAGTCCCGATTGCTGGAAGACCATTCTTGCTTTATGTACGGTCGATGGAACATTCTCTCGGTGCTCTGCTAGCACAAAACAACGATGCAAGCCATGAGCAAGCTATACATTACCTCAGCCGAATGATGATGGGGCCAGAGCACCGATACATTACCGTAGAAAAGAAATGCCTTGCTCTGGTGTTCGCCATTCAGAAGACGTGAGACTACATCACGGGACAAACCATCCATGTAGTATCAAGAGTTAACCCCCTCAGGGTCCTCATGACTAAGCCGGGCACGCTCAGCTCTCTGTTTGCCTTTGATTGTAAAAGTACAGAACAATTATATAGGAGGACTGAACTTAGACTCACAATACAAACTCGCTCGTACAAAAAAAGCCTAGGGACGAAAACCTAGGTAGAGCAATCTAAGTATGATTGTTTATTTTTGATTCTGGGGGTGACGGTAGAGTCTCGGGAAAGCGATGGCAGCTCTGCCTTACTCCTTGGACGATCGGACGTAGGCTTCGCTCTGATGAAGAAATGCTCTCGGGATGCGTAGAAAGAATCCTCTGTGCGAGTCTTTGTCTCTCTGTGTGTCCAGCCGGGTGGAGAGAGTCTCCTTCTCTCTGGAATTCTTCTTCTCTTTTTCTCCCCAATTCTTCAGGGTTTGCAAGGGAATGGCACCTTGCTATTTATAGAAGTGGGGGTGTGATCATTAGGGTTTACAATGATTCCTTCCTTAAAAAGTCGACGGCCAATCATCTGGACCATTAATCTTGATTGCATTACATCTGGGCAGTTAATTTTTGATTGTGCCAAATCCGTGTGGACAATTAATGCTGATTGCAATGAATCTTCATAATTTGTCATGACAAGCCCGGATCTCCCGCCACGTGTTCAATTTGCTTAATTACAATAAATCTGATTTGATCCGTGTAATTATGGTGATTGTATTAAATTTGATTATTATGATTTGCGAACAGCCATAATTCTGAGGGGATAAGACAGCCACGTGTCTCAACTATCATGAGGATCGCCACGTGTCTCGTCTGACAGAGCCGCATGAGTGCAGTCTCTAAATGAGCCGTATACAGGTGGCCCCTTCATAATCCTAGCCGTATGAAGGTAGCAGCCGTATGAAGGTGGTGGCCGCATGAGGGTGGGCAACCGCATGAAGATGGCAGCCGCATGAGGGAGGACGCCGTATGAAGATGGCAGCCGCATAGGAGTGGCAGCCGCATGAAGATGGCAGCCGCATGAGAGAGGCAGCCGCATGAGCATGGCATCTGCATGAACGTGGCAGCCGTATAGGGAGCTTCGGGGTCGGTGGATCGTGCCAGCTGTAACAAAGATTTTTTTCGTTTCCTTAGGAACACGCCATCATGTCAGATTTATTATTTTGACTTTATGTCAGAGCTGTCACTTGTCAGGGCTGTTATTGTCAGAGCTGCCATCAGGGCATTTAATACGACAATTGCTTTGTGGCCAGCTGTAGAGGAGAACTACTTAGGGCCACGTGGCTCTTTTCTGAGCCGCATGGAGCTATCCGAGCCGTATGATGCTCTAAAGAACTTTGAGCCGCATGCGTTTTCTAATTGATTTCTGAGCCGCATAAGGCTCCTTCTGTCTGAGCCGCATGAGCCTTTTCTTGTCATTTTCTATGCTTCTACACTCTCGTCTCGCTACCTGGGTGATATTACTGTCCCTCTACCACATGATCTTCGTCCCACAGAAAGCGGTTAAAGGTCAAGCTCTGGCAGACTTTTAGCCACAATACTTAACTGTACTGCCACCAACTCTTATTCTTCCACTGCAAAGAAATAGGAAGAGAGAGAAAATATTTGGGAAAAAGAGATGTGAACGGAAGAGGGAAGACTCACCGTGGTCGCCATCGGCTGGCGGTGGGGGATGACCTTACGCGGAAGCGACGTGGGGATGGTCCTCGCCGGAGATGAAGCGGCCTGATGGCGGCGAAAAGGCACGTTGGCTCGTGCGGAAGGACGCAGGTTCCGGCTCACCGGCGGATTGGCGGAATCTCGGTGGTGAGCCTTCACAGTGGAGGCTGCGGCTGCCAGAGGTCGGATGGAGGCGGAGATCGGAGACAGGTCGGCCCGCGGGCGGCGGATCGCGCGAGGAGACGCGCTCGCGCGGGCGGGGGTCACGGCGGAGCGGTCCCGGCTGGATGCTGGAGTCCTCGAGCACGCAGGAGGCTCTGCGCGGCTCGGCAGAGATATGTGAGATTTTCTATTGTTCTTTTTTTATTTGCCCTAGTTGTTTGCTAATGGACAATGTGTTGCCGATGGGGTGGTGACGATGATGTCGTGGGGGCTGTCGGGGGTTCGCTGATGGCAGCAGCGGGTTGGTGGTGGTGACATCGGTGGGGGTAGAGTCGGAACGGTGGTAGTGGAAAGATGTGGTGGTGGTGAAGATGATGGGAGGGTGCTGGGTGTTGGAGACGGGTGGCGGTGATGGTTCGGATTAGGGTTAAGGTCGAGTCGACCGTGTCTGGTGTGTCAGACACGGTAGGAATGTCTGTAAAATTTAATGGAATAAGAGTGTGCAGACACAGACACGATGCACAATTTGTGGATGGAAAATTTCTGGAGGAGTACCTCTCCTTTTATAGGAGGTGGGAATTCCCAGTTGGATAGGGATTGGAATTTATTTAAATCCCCAATAGATAATCACTTTAAATTAAAACAATTTAAACCTCATTTCGATAAAATCTAAATATAAGTTAATTACAGATACTCTAATCTTTAATAACATAAATAAAAATCTTTTGTAAAATAAATTATCATGATTAATTAAATATTAAATCAACAAGATTTTATAATTATCTTTTTCGAAATAGTAAAATATGATAAAAATAAATTTCAAAAATCATAAGAAATATTCAAATATTTGAAAATATTTTTGTATGTGAATAAAATAATTTAAACAAGTTTTGGAAGATATAACATGCATAAAATTATATTTCCTATCTTGCAAATAGGATATCTTAATAAAGCATTATTTGTACCATGAAATTACTAACATCAATAAATAAATTGCCAATAACGATGCGATCCAAATATTTACTTTATATTGATATAAAAATATACTTATTTTCTTTATGAAGAAAAATGCACACCATTTGCAAATTCGTACTCGACGCACAATTAGAAAAAATGGGAACTCGCACGCGACATATAAATATGAAAAACAATTTCAATACCAAATAAATAAAAATTTAAAATCATAGTAAAATTTTAGGGGGTTTACAGGTTTGCAGAGCTTGGAAAATGGCTGCCTCCTGTGGAGTAACCGATACAAGGGAGCAGATCCTCGAACTTCAGAAGAAGCTGGCCTTCTTGGAGTCTGAGCTTGAAGCTTTCCGTGCAGATAAAGAGTTGATCATTCAGGACGCCGAAAGGGTTTTCCGAGCTCCTGCTAACCTGGAGCGTGCTCTGAAGAAGTTTGAGGATGGATGGCGGGCTCATGTGCACCTGGAAGATGTGGCGCTGCTGACTCAGAAGGCTGAGCGCCGGGCCAAACAGAGGTTTGAGCGGTCGACTACCTTGTTGAGAGACCGTCTCATGGTATTATGTATCGCCGAACAATAGGCAACTTTTTCCTTCTTTTGTTTATGTTCTTTTTCTTTCTTTTTCGATCTTGTAATAGGGACATAGTCCCAGATAATGTAGTACCTTGGATTTTGAAAAAATGAGCATGTTTCGACTCACCCTTTATTTCTTGTACTTGTTGTGTTTGTGGCATTTGTCCCACTAGAAGACTATTTATAGACCTGTTACCCTGGGCATACCTTGGTTTTAGGTACGGATAACAAATTTAAGAGGGATACCTAGAACAACTTTGCGATGAGGGCATTATGGAAGTTCTTGGTATTGAAAGAATGCTAGGGAGCAGCTGGGCTCCCAAGACATGATAAAAGAAGAGTGGCATGTACTAGAAAACTTAGTACAGTACTTGTGGTCGACTGCGGACATTTGTGGTCAACAGAGGACATTTGCAGTCAACAGAGGACATTTGTGGTCGTCGGAAGACATTTGTGGACCTATTATCTTTGGCGTACTCCTAGTTGTGGGTACAGATAACAAGTCGAGAGATAAACCAACATACTTACACAGAGGTAATGAGGATATGGTAAATATGAGGGTTTCTTCGATGGAGCCTTTCCACTCTGAGGTAATGAGGATATGGCAGGAGTGGGCTCAATGAAGGGGTACATAGAACAACTCAGAGGTAATGAGGACATGGAAGTTCTATGTGAGGGGGCGGTTTATTTTTGATGGAAATGAAACAACTCAAAGGTAGCATTAACATGGTTGTCTTAGGAAATTTGTGGATCTGTTACCCTTTTGTGTACTGGAAGTGCTGGTAGTGGATCATGAGAAAGGAGCTCCTTTTAGGAAGAAAGTTCAGAGGTATGATCATACGTGACTTACTACCCAAAAGATACGATATAGATTAACCAGGATGGGAGTTCAGCGGTACCTGTGGGTACATAACTCGACAATCTGAAAGATTTGGAGACAGAATGTGAGTTCAGCGGTACCACAGGGTACATAACTCAACTATCTGAAATATTCGGAAGCAGAATGTAAGTTCAGTGGTACCAGAGGGTACATAACTCTACAATCTGAGATATTTTGAGGATGAATGTAGGTGAGTTCAGTAGTACCAAGGGGTACATGACTCGATAATCTAAGATGTTTGGAGGTCGAATGTGAGTTCAGCGGTACCAGAGGGTACATAACTCAATAATCTGAGATATTTGGAGGCAAACTATGGGTTTAGCGGTACCGGAGGGTACATAACTCAATAGTCTGAGATATTTACGGTATGTCATTTCAGACATAATACTTCTTTAGGAACTTGTCGTTGATGGGCAACATGAGCAAGTCTCTGTTTTGCTTTGCGAGACGGTATGCTCCATTAGAGAATACAGTCTCGATGATGAACGGGCCTTCCCACTTTGGCTGGAACTTGTCGGCGATCTTGTGAGTCATGACCATCGGCCTCCGAACTTCCAAAACAAGATCGCCTACTTGAAACATTCTAATTTTGACCTTCTTATTGAAAGCTTCGAAGATTCGGGCTTGATACAGCTCAATTCGTTGTTAAGCTAACAGGCGCTTCTCGTCTAGGGCCTCCAACTATTGTAGTCGGCGATGGTGATTATCGTCTGTCATCAATCAATAGGTGAGGGCGACGCGGAGTGAGGGGATTTGGGTCTCCAAGGGGAGAACTGCCTCACTCCCGTATACCAAGAAGAATGGTGTATTCCCGGTGGCCGTCCGTACTGTATTACGGTATGCCCATAAGCATTCGCCAAGCTTTTTATTCCGATTGCGTTTGTTGGAAGGCACAAACTTCTTGAGCAGCTTGATTATAGTTTTATTGAACACTTCTGCCAACCCATTCGCTGCCGGATTGTAAGGCACTGAAGTAATATTTTGGATTCGATGTTTGTCGCAAAACCGATAGAAAGCATGGCTTGCGAACTGCGGACCATTATCATGGATGATCCTTCGGGGCAGTCTAAAGCGGTAAATGACGTGATGCTTGAGGAAGCTGATCATGTTTGAAGTCTTCACTTCTGTCAACGGAACAGCCTCCGTCTATTTAGAGAAGTAATCTGTGATTGCGAGTATGAAGCGATGTCCTCTGGACGAAGGTGGAGTAATCGGACCAATGATGTCCATTCCCCATGCTTCGAATGGCCAGGATGCCACCGTCGGATGTAGAAACTCGAATGGCTGGTAGATAAAATTTAGGTGGACTTGACAGGCTTTGTATTTTCGTGCATAGTCTATTACATCTGCAACCATCGTGAGCCAATAATAGCCCATTCGTCGAAGGCGATCATGTAATTTCGAGCCAGGATGATGGGCCCCACAGACGCCGTCATGAGCTTCACGTACAGCTTCTTTGGCTTCTATATTTGACCGACACCGAAGCAGTAGTCTATCGTATGATCGTCGATACAGCAGTTTTGTTTCTGTATCGTAGAAGAATCTGAGGGAACGTCTTCTGATAGAAGTGGCTTCCTTCGGATTCTCTAGCAGGATGTCATAGATTACGAAGTCAATGAATGGTTGTCTCCAGTCTGGTGCTTCGTCGACTGCCAGCGCAGAGTAACTCTCAACACATTGAATATTATTCCTGGGACAGACCAACTCATGGCCTATGATGTTAACCAGATGATGAGCATGATTCGGAACTGCTAAGGAAGCGGCGAGACCTGCTAGGACATCGGCTTCAATGTTCTGGAGCCAGGGAACATGTTCTATGAAGAACCCTTCCAAGGACAAGATGATGTCCATCGCTATTTGGTGATAGAGGATCATCTCTTTATGACGAACTTCGTATGAGCCCCGGATCTGGTTAACGATTAGCTGCAAATTACCGTATGCTTCAAGGTACTCTACCCCCAGCTCCTTTGCAAGTCGAAGGCTAATGACCAGAGCGTTGTACTCGGCCACATTGTTTGAGCAGGACTCCGTGAGGGAGTAAGCCCGATTGATCACCAGCTCGGAGGGAGAAATCAGCACCACTCCGACTCCAGCGACGATGTTGCCCTTGGGCCCCGTTCTGGAAGCACCGTCGAAAAATATTTGCCATACGGTATCATGAGAGGCCACATTTGAATTGGCAACCTCATCTGGAATCTCTTCGTCTATTCTGGTTGACTCCGATCCTGGATGAGTCACTAAAAAGTCTGCCAGAGCTTGACCTTTAACCGCTTTCTGTGGAACGAAGATCATGTGGTAGGTGAATAGTAATATCGCCCAGGTAGCGAGGTGAGAGCTGAGTGCACCTGGCTTGGTCATGAGAACCCTGAGGGGATTGACTCTTGATATGAAATGGATGGTTTGTCCCGTGATGTAGTATCACGTCTTCTGAATGGCGAACACTAGAGCAAGATACTGCTTTTATACGGCAGTGTATCGGTGTTCTGGCCCCATCATCATTCGGCTGAGGTAATATATAGCTTGTTCATGGCCTGCATCATTATTTTGTGCTAGTACAGCACCGAGAGAATGCTCCATAGCTCGTACACCGAGATAATTCTCTCAGAGAGGCTGATTGCGTCCTTACGCTAGTAGAGCACCGAGAAAATGCTCCAGATATGCGTCGACATTCTGGAGTACCTTGCTCAGTGCGACGCGAACATCTTTGGAGAGTCTCAAGAGCTCGTATAGTGATAATTTGGCCGGTGTGTTGGACAATTGTGCCAAGATGTCAAAGTTGTAAGGCCTCTCCAGCCCCTGAGGCACCTCTTTTCAGAGCGGCTTGTCAAAACGAGTCTCTTTCGGCCTAGACTTGTCGGTCGTCGAAGGCTGAGAAGGTCCTGGGGCATCAGCAGCTATCGGCTGATGATCTTCAGTCGAGTTACCGGTGGAGGTTGGGTTTGTGCGCCGGATCGGGTAACAACAGCAGTAGCTTCTTCGACCTCTGTCGAGATTATGCGACATGATTTAACTTTCCTACTCTTTTTTTTATTGGAAGCGGGTGGTACAGATTGAGTTACTTTTGGTACCAGGTCCGGGTGGACCCACATGACCTCCCCTCGTGATGTGGTAAGGGGCACTAGACCAGCAGCCTGGTCTCGGGGAGGTGAAAGGTTAGCGACTTCCATTCTTGCCCTGGGGACGGGCACTACTCCATCTTGAGTCTTTGTCGGAGGAAAGCTGCCAAATTGTACTGACACCATGTTGGCTGCTACGGTCACCTATTCGAAATCAATGGCCAAGGCCTTAGAATCGATGAGATGCTGGATGTATCGCTTCAGTTGGTAGCAGTCTTATGTAGTATGGTGGACATAGCGATGATAGTGGCAGTACTTGGGGCCTTCTATCTCTGCAGGACGAGGTTCACATCTTGGAGGAGGGAGCTGGATTCGACCTCCTTGTATGAGCATGTCCAAGATGGGCTTAACATGGCCGTCTTTGAAGGAGTAGGTCATTTGAGGCCACTACTTCTCTGACGGCTTCGGTTCAGGCTTCGGAGCTGTGTCGGCCACCATAGCCTGTTTTCTCTTGTTGTCTCGATTGTTGGAGGGGTAACCACCATTACTATTGTTAATGTTAGGACGTTTGCCCTTATTCTCTCCTTCCGAGACGTGTAATCCCAGTTGGCGGGCTTTCTGTAACACCCAGTTTTTTAGATGAGGATAATTTTGTAATTATAATTATTATTTATTAATATTTATTTCATATTTTGATTTTTGGTGATTTTTAATTATTTTTAAACTATTTAAAATCATGACTTGTGATTTGGTGCTTTGCTAGTGTAACCCTAGAGATAGTGACCTAGAGCCTAGCCACGTGATTAGGGTATTTCATTTATCATTTTTAGTTTGAGGGTATTTTTGTCATTTTGAATTTAAAATGATTATTTAGAATGGTGTGATTTAAATATTATTTAATTGATTGTCTTGTATTGTGTTTAGCCCTAACTTAGATTGGAACTAACCTAGATTAGTCATAGCTAGTCTAGTTAGCCATGGTTAGTATTATTTAGTATGGGTTAGTTGGGTTAAGTCATGACTTGTTAGAAAGGAATAGGTTGCAACTTGACTAGAAGGGGAAGCCTAGATTTCTAGCCATTGAATAGATTAGATGTGATGAGAGCCCTTGGATTAAATCCCAAGACCCTAACCCTAGCATTTATGGCCAGCCACCTAGGGATCATCCCCCTATTTATACTCTCTTCCATTAGGTTATCCTCTTTAGAAAATAGCAAGTTTAGAAAAAGAGGTAAATCCCATCTTTAGAAATTCCTAGAAAATCCATTTTAATTCCTTTTTAATCCAAAAAAATTGCAATAGGTTCTAATTATTGTGTTCTTGCTGTTTGTGGAGATTTTTCTCAGTTTGTGTACAATTTGGTGAAGTTGGGAAGCAAAAAGAACACCCCCTTCTTTAGAGCTTTTGAGGAGATTGATACCTATAGGTAAATTGCTAAAACTCTATTATAGTTGCTGTTATTTTTGCATTTTAGCCTAGGCCTAGGAGTCCCCTAACTGTAGAAATCATTTCGTGTCTAGGTGGACTCATTTCGTGTCCGTATCGGACACGTATCCAATAGGATACCTGAGTGTTTGTGGAAATGTCATATAGGAATTAGATTTCATATTTTTGAAATATAATTGCATGGATTTATAGATCTAGATGTGTGTATTAATTTTTGTGAAGGTAGTAGTGTGTTTCGTGTCCATTTGTGTCATGTTTTTACATGTGGACACGCAGCACGCGCCCGTAGGCCGTGTCCTGCATCACGGGCCCTGTATCTACGGATACAGGACACATCATCTCCTGATTTTTTGTAGGAATCTTGGGGCATCGTCTGCGACCACGCTTCCAAAATTTGGGAGCGGCTCGTGCACCACGCGTGGAATTATCGAGGTCGCATTGGTCGCACGCTGTCGCGCACAGGCTGCTGTGCGCGTGCACAGGTACGAATGACATGCGTGTCGTGTCGTGTCTGTGTGACTCGTGGACTTAATGCAGGGTGTGTCAGTCCTAGAGCTACCCTAGGCACACCACTGGACACGAGCACGTGTCATGTCGTGTCGTGTGTCGCGTGTTGGATGCACGTGCACGCTTGCACGACGATTGTTGTACATTGTCAAGTGTCTGTGTACATATGTTTATTTGGACACGATTCGTGGCCAATTCCTGGACACGAATACACTCTCATGTACCCTCACATGTATGTCCTTAATTACCAACTTGTTAATTATGATTTTAATGGCTAATTGCATTCAAAAATTTGAATTCCCTTGATAGCTGATACTCGGCTGATATGGGCAGGATTAGGTTTCAGTTTTGTTTAAAAATTGAATTATTAACTGTGATGTTGATTAAATATCTGTAATTTGGCTCACCCACATATTTGTTAATAGTTGAACTTGTAGTTGTGTTTGTATGGGGATAGGGGAATCATCGAAGTAGGGTTTTGCATTTGGGTTTTGGTGCTCCTGTCAAGTTTCAGAAAACTGATACTTGTTCACTGTTTTAGCTCACACTCTTTAACCTATCACAACACTCACACATTACACACACAAAAATTTTGATTTCCTGTTCACTCTTCACACAACACACTCACACCCCTCCACACATGCCACTGTTTCCTGTGATGATTTACCCACACACTATGATACATAGTCTTCCTATATGTCCTGTCACTTTGGTTTCCTGAGAACACAAGGGCATGGCTAATATATCCTGTCACTTTGATTTCATGTATTTTTCTAGTTTCTAAAATCAAACTCTGGCAACCAAATTAACATAGTTAGAAGCTCTAATTTGTATGTTTAAGACCTTAGTATGTTGTACCTACATGTTTTTTAGCTATATGTCAATTTTGGGGTGGATTGGTTGAGTATTAATTTCGAAAATGGGTTTGAATGTGGGTTCACTGATTTTCAGTTTTTCCATTCATTGTTTTCCTTCACTTGCTATCACACACATAGCCCTACTCACTTGGACTCACACCCTACATGTAAATCACACCTATACACATCTGTCACACTGTTCACTAACCCTCACTCACATTGCTATGCATACACACGCTCACACTCCCACACTCTGACACTCTTTTTACCCTCTTTATATTCCTCTCTACATCTCTATATACCTATGTATATATATGCATGTATATATGTAATATATGTATATCTATATATGTAGTATATGTATGTATCTAGTAAAGATACTTGTGAATAGTATGTAAATATGCATCTATGTATTTATGCATGTATGTATATGTGTATAGGCATATATGAATGACTTGAATGCATGATGAAATGCTAGAATGCAATATAAACATGAATGTGCATATATAGAGTATATGTGTATGTATGTATCCATAAGTGTATGTATATATATGGTATGTACAATGTGGGTTGCTTGAGGCTTAGTGATGTTGCTTGGTAGACTAGTATAGGCTAGTTTAGCCTTGATTAGATAATATAGACTAGATAGGCTTGGTTTAGGCTTGTATGGTCTTGTGGGCTTGTTTAGACCTAGAATAACTTGTTTGACCTAATTTAGACTTGTTAGACCTAGTTTGACCATAGTTGACCTAGTTTGACTTCTAGGGTTGACTAAAGTTGACCAAGAGTTGACTTTGGTCTAGATTGACCAAGATTCATGTAGAATGCATTAAATTGCATCTTATTATCATTTTAGACTTATAGTGACTTGTACTATTCTATAGGAGACAGACACCACTCCTCGGACAGTAGATATTCTTCAGATACTCAGGATACACACGAGTACATTCTGTGATTATTTTATATCCTGTTAGAATTATTCTTCTGCTTTAAATTACTTTACTTGATGCTGTCACGTTGGTCACATAGATTAGTACTATATGGATCCTTTCTTGAGATGTTATCCCCTCAGGGAGCATCAGATACTATATGTTCTGTGCGTTTTACTTACATTGTGTATCACTATGCTTCATGGTTCATTGAATTACTTGTGACATGTACTCTCATGATCACAGAGACTTCCTTGAATCCCCCCATTTATGGGCATTCCTAGAATTCCTATTTATGGGACTATCATGTACCACCCTTCAGGGGCCGTTACATGAATTATAACATAACCTGGCTGGATCCTTGTGTATTAATTGGGGGTACGGAGGAGTAGAAGTGGAAATATAGATAATATCCAAGTAGTGTAGCATCAGAATCCTTCCGAAGTGTAGCATCAGAATCGTCCTATGCCATTCACATGTCTATATTATACTCTGACTCACTAGCCACTGTTAGTTCTCTACTTATAGTAGATATTTCTACTACAGTTCTCTCTCTGTTTACATTCTGTACTTTCTTTCAGATCCTGTATCTTACTTTACTGCATGATTATATTTTCTAACCTGCTATGAACTGTTGAGATGTATTGTGCTCGCTCCGTCCTGATTAGGCACCGTTGATATGTTTACAGAGGACGAGTATGAGGCTGGTGTTGACACTTTTTATGGGACAGCTCTAGATGATACCTGTGATCCGGATTTCCAGCCGGATCCACTAGCTATAGAGACTGAGGCTCCCTAGTCTTGGTTTTATTATTTCTGTCATTTGAGATCTGGATTGTACATATTCTTTCATATTCAGTAATTGAGATTTTGTATTTCTGGATGTTTGCTGAGTTGTTATCTTAGGCACTTAGACTCTTCTGATCATCTGTATTTCATTTTGAGTTCTATATCATATCGTGCTACTTCTTCCTTAGTGGTGATTGAGTTTATATTCTGCTATGTCACCCCCATTCGGGAAGTATAAACTGCTTAGCATTATATTGTTAGATGTTGTGACCTATGACAGCGTTCTACCGTCGACACTGCGGCGTAGGCTGGACGTACCCACTTCTCGTGCCCTTACTCTAGGGTACGGGTCATGACACATTTTTAGTGGTGGCCCATGCAGGTCGAGTCTATGTAGTGGTGTTCGAACTAGAGTATCACTATAGCCAGCAGTAGGATTAGGCTATTTTGAAGGTACTCAATCACATTAGGAAAAACTCTTAATCAGATTCCTTTTATCTAAATTGTTGCTTATTGACTTTCCTTGAATATAAACTGTTCCATTTTAAATTTTTGCTTTATTCTCAGAAATTGCTTCTTGTTTTGATCTGTCTTCATGATGGTTATGAAGACACGATCTCATCGCTCCGGTCCGGGGAATACTATCGAGAGGCTGGCCACCTCTCATCCTGTTCATCAGGGCCTCGAGACCGCAGCTCCTGTTGTGCCAACTCAGGTTGGCGTTTCTGCTATATTGGAGGTACACCTCTGCTGTACAGAGACTTTTTCCCGTCATTCTCGATTTCTCTCACCAGTAGCGGTTCATACAGCATTAGCAGCAGACCAGGGGAAACCAGCAGGGGCGAGCTATCGTCAGGACAGTCGAGGATGTACAAACCATTGGAGATTTTGCTGCAAGTTCCGTTCTTCTCGATTCCATTTCCGCAATTGTCTTTTATAACTACCTTGAAATCCGATTCCATATGTTCCTTGCTGATTGATTAATTTTTGTCATGTTGCTCTTTTGTTATGTTTGTTTTTCTTCTAAGAAAATCATATGGGCTAGGTCACCTCGGTCATAGGATCTAGAATCTTTGATAGTCGTGTTAGTTGGCATAGTGAGGACATGTAGTCAGATTTTGGATGTATTTCTCGGGTATGGGAATTTAAGGTTTTCGCCGTCGCATACGGCAATGCAAAAATTTTAAATACCATGAACCTAGAGGTACGTACCTTAGTCAAGGACTCTGTGATTATCGTAGCCTTGCTCACTAGCATGATGAAGACTCTGGACAACATGATTTTGGACAGACGCATATGATTAACAGATTGTATCTTGAGAAGGTTTTAAACCTTCTGTTGTTATAAATAACTTAGGAGCAGGGATATTTAGTTTTGTAGAGCTTATTCATATGTGGTTCTTTCATAGTATAATGATATGATGACTTGTAGAGTGCCTATACCCTGGGAATGATAGTTAGCATTGGTATTAGAATAGTAACCCAGTGTAGGTGATTCCCATGTTATTTATAATATCAACCAGTTACGTATAGGATGCTAGTATGCCTTGCAGCCTTTATGATTATTATTATTTTTCCTTACCATCTTCCAGTGAGGCACCCATGACCAGAGCCTGTCCTTGAGTATAGTTGTAGTTCACCTAAGACTGAGAGGCCTATATAGATATAGATAGGTTGCAGATGATATTGGCATATAGGATATGGGTTGGTTGGTACCTATAGATCATTGTTGTATAGGATTATTGACATGTTGTTAGCCTATATTGGTCCACTTCCTATTTTAGTAAGTTTTCTTTGTGTTGAGTTCAGTCATGTTAATCAACCTTTATAGGCAGTGTGCAGACCCTTCACTAGATATCCTGTCCCCTTGGTTCAGACTTGTACAAGTTGTTCACTGCACTCAAAATTTATTACCTACCATGTTGCATCATAGGTTTCACTGGACCATAGTTCAGACCCCAATTATTGACTCACCAATATAACCATCAACCCCTTACCATATTCTGCATATATGGAGAGTTAGTATCATGCATACTAGAGGTCTGCACTCACCACTTGGGATAGTTCACTGTTCTGTCCCAGTACACCTTACAGTATATGACCCCTTTCCTTGGAGTGATAGGCATGTGGTAGGGAGTATGTGTTATTAGACCCCGAGTAGAGTTGAGGTGATAAGAGTTAATATATATAGTTTGTATATATGTGTAATGTAATTTGATTGGTACGTAGCATGCACTCATTTGCAGTATACTACCTATTGTATTCCCTGTACACCAGTCTGGTTCACTTCTTCAGACTACTGTCCTGCATGTAGTTAGTTCAGCCAGATATAGAGGAGAGGCTAGGTTGATCTAGAGGCATGTTTCAGTCACTATGTAGGTTTTTTTTACTTTGACTATACAAGTGGACCCAAATGTCCTGTCCTTTAGCTTATAAATTTCAGTCTCCTTAGCACCATTCCCTTTTTGCCTATATTGATGATTTAGGCCATTCATCCTTAGCTAAATTTCTGAGCATTTGTTTCAGTCCCTTATAAGTATAGTCTACTTTAACCCCCTGGTTGATCAGTCATATATATATATAGATGATATACTTAGGATATATGTGTGGGTTGTTGTTTTTGAGCATATATATATGTGGTATTTAGGATTGGTGTGCTTAGCTTGTAGGTATTTAGTTACGGTGACTTGATAGGATTAGAAAGTTAAGAGCTAGCCTATTATAGAGTTTCTCTTTTTGCTAAATTTTGATTGCCAACACTAGGTAGCTAGCATAGGTAAAATCCTAAGAAGTTGACCAGCTGATGAACAAGTACTTTGATGTTGAGAAATTGACTAGTGATTGACCCTTGACTATGTTTGACCTAGAAGGGGGTGCGATCATCTTAATTTCGAGGACAAAATTTTTATGAGGTGGGTAGGATTGTAACACCCAGTTTTCCAGATGAGGGTAATTTTGAAATTTTATAATTATAATTATTATTTATTGATATTTATTTCATATTATGATTTTTTGTGATTTTTAATTATTTTTAAACTATTTAAAATCATGACTTGTGATTTGGTATTTTGCTAGTGTAACCCTAGAGATAGTGACCTAGAGCCTAGCCATGTGATAAGAGTATTTCATTTATCATTTTTATTTTGAGGGTATTTTTGTCATTTTGAATTATTTGAATTTAATATATATTATTTGGAATTTAAAATAATTATTTAGAATGGTGTGATTTAAATATTATTTAATTGATTGTCTTGTGTTGTGTTTAGCCCTAACCTAGATTGGACCTAACCTAGATTAGTCATAGCTAGTCTAGTTAGCCATGGTTAGTATTATTTAGTATGGGTTAGTTGGGTTAAGTCATGACTTGTTAGAAAGGAATAGGTTGCAACTTGACTAGAAGGGGAAACCTAGATTTCTAGCCATTGAATAGATTAGATGTGATGAGCGCCCTTGGATTAAATCCCAAAACCCTAACCCTTGTATTTATGGCCAACCACCTAGGGATCATCTCCCTATTTATACTCTCTTCCATTAGGTTAGCCTCATTAGGAAATAACAAGTTTGAAAAAATAGGTAAATTCCATCTTTAGAAATTCCTAGAAAATCTATTTTAATTCCTTTTTAATCCAAACAAATTGCAATAGGTTCTAATTACTGTGTTCTTGCTGTTTGTGGAGGTTTTTCTCAGTTTGTGTACAATTTGGTGAAGTTGGGAAGCAAGAAGAACACCCCCCTTCTTTAGAGCTTTTGAGGAGATTGATACATAGAGGTAAATCCCTAAAACTCAATTATAGTTGCTGTTAATTTTGCATTTTAGCCTAGGCCTAGGAGTCCCCTAACTGTAGGAATCATTTCGTGTCTGGGTGGACTCATTTCGTGTCCGTATCGGACATGTATCCAATAGGATACCTGAGTGTTTGTGGAAATGCCACATAGGAATTAAATTTCGTATTTTTGAAATGTAATTACATTGATTTATAGATCTAGATGTGTATATTAATTTTTGTGAAGGTAGTAGTGTGTTTCGTGTCCATTTGTGTCATGTTTTTACACGTGGACACGCAGCACGAGCCCGTAGGCCGTGTCCTGCATCATGGGCCCTATATCTCCGGATACAGGACACGCTGTATCCTGATTTTTTGTTGGAATCTTGGGGCATCGTCTGCGACCACGCTACCAAAATTTGGGAGCATCTCGTGCACCGTGCATGGAATTATCGAGGTCACATTGGTCGCGCGCTGTCGCGCGGGGGCTGCTTTGCGCGTGCACAGGCACGACTGACATGCATGTCGTGTCATGTCTGTGTGACTCGTGGACTCAATGCAGGGTGTGTCAGTCCTAGAGCTACCCTAGGCGCACCACTGGACACGAGCACATGTCATGTCGTGTCGTGTGTCGCATGTTGGATGCATGTGCACGCGTGCACGACGATTGTTGTGCACTGTCAAGTGTCTGTGTACATATGTTTATTTGGACACGATTCTTGTCCAATTCCTGGACACGAATACACTCTCATGTACCCTCACATGTATGTCCTTAATTACCAACTTGTTAATTATGATTTTAATGGCTAATTGCATTCGAAAATTCGAATTCCCTTGATAGCTGATACTCGGCTGATATGGGCAGGATTGGGTTTCAGTTTTGTTTAAAAATTGAATTATTAACTGTTATGTTGATTAAATATCAGTAATTTGGCTCACCCACATATTTGTTAATAGTTGAACTTGTAGTTGTATTTGTATGGGGATAGGGGAATCATCGAAGTGGGGTTTTGCACTTAGGTTTTGGAGTTCCTGTCAAGTTTCAGAAAACCGAAACTTGTTCACTGTTTTAGCTCACACTCTTTAATCTATCACAACACTCACACATTACACACACACAAATTCTGATTTCCTGTTCACTCTTCACACAACACACTCACACCCCTCCACACATGCCACTGTTTCCTGTGATGATTTACCCACAAACTATGATACATGGTCTTCCTATATGTCCTGTCACTTTGGTTTCCTGAGAACACATGGGCATGGCTAATATATCCTGTCACTTTAATTTCCTATATTTTTCCAATTTCTAAAATCGAACTTTGGCAACCAAATTAACATAGTTAGAAGCTCTAATTTGTATGTTTAAGACCTTAGTATGTTGTACCTACATGTTTTCTAGCTATATGTCAATTTTGGGGTGGATTGGTTGAGTATTAATTTTGAAAATGGGTTTGAATGTGGGTTCACTGATTTCCAGTTTTTTCATTCACTGTTTTCCTTCACTTGCTATCACACACACAGCCCTACTCACTTGGACTCACACCCTACATGTAAATCACACCTACACACATCTGTCACACTGTTCACTAACCCTCACTCACATTGCTATGCATACACACACTCACACTCCCACACTTTGACACTCTTTTCACGCTTTTTCTATACCTTTCTACATCTCTATATACCTATGTATATATATGCATGTATATATGTAATATATGTATATCTATATATGTAGTATATGTATGTATCTAGTATAGATACTTGTGAATAGTATATAAATATGCATCTATGTATTTATGCATGTATGTATGTGCGTATAGGCATATATGAATGACTTGAATGCATGATGAAATGCTAGAATGCAATATAAATATGAATGTGTATATAGAGTATATGTGTATGTATGTATCCATGAGTGTATGTATATATATGGTATGTGCAATGTGGGTTGCTTGAGGCTTAGTAATGTTGCTTGGTAGACTAGTATAGGCTAGTTTAGCCTTGATTAGACTAATATAGACTAGATAGGCTTGGTTTAGGCTTGTATGGTCTTGTGGGCTTGTTTAGACCTAGAATAACTTGTTTGACCTAATTTAGACTTATTAGACCTAGTTTGACCATAGTTGACCTAGTTTGACTTCTAGGGTTGACCAGAGTTGACCAAGAATTGACTTTGGTCTAGATTGACCTAGATTCATGTAGAATGCATTGAATTGCATCATATTATCATTTTAGACTTATAGTAACTTGTACTGTTCTATAGGAGACAGACACCACTTCTCGGACAGTAGATATTCTTCAGATACTCAGGATACAGGCGAGTACATTCTTTGATCATTTCATATCCTGTTAGAATTATTCTCCTGCTTTAAATTACTTTACTTGATGTTGTCACGTTGGTCACACAGATTAGTACTATATGGATCCTTTCTTGAGATGTTATCCCCTCAGGGAGCATCGGATACTATATGTTCTGTGCGTTTCACTTACATTGTGTATCATTATGCTTCATGGTTCATTGAATTACTTGTGACATGTACTCTCACGATCACAGAGTCTTCCTTGAATCCCTCCATTTATGGGCATTCCTAGAATCCCTATTTATGTGACTATCATGTACCACCCTTCGGGGGCCGTTACATGAATCATAACATAACCTGGCTGGATCCTTGTGTATTGATTGGGGGTAGGGGGAGTAGAAGTGGACATGTGGATAATATCCAAGTAGTGTAGCATCAGAATCCTTTCGTAATGTAGCATCAGAATCGTACTATGCCATTCACATGTCTATATTGTACTCTGACTCACTCGCCACTGTTAGTTCTCTACTTATAGTAGATATTTCTATTACAGTTCTCTCTCTGTTTATATTATGTACTTTCATTCAGATCCTGTATCTTACTTTACTGCATGATTGTATTTTCTAACCTGCTATGAACTGTTGAGATATATTGTGCTTGCTCCGTCCTGATTGGACACCGTTGATATGTTTACAGAGGATGAGGCTGGTGTTAACACTTTTTTATGGGACAGCTCTAGATGATACCTGTGATCCGAATTTCCAGCCGGATCCACTAGCTATAGAGACCGAGGCTTCCTAGTCTAGGTTTTATTATTTCTGTCATTTGAGATCTGGATTGTACATATTCTTTCATATTCAGTAGTTGAGACTTTGTATTTCTGGATGTTTGCTGAGTTGTTATCTTAGACACTTAGACTCTTCTGATCATCTATATTTCATTTTGAGTTCTATATCATATCGTGCTTCTTCTTTCTTAGTTGTGATTGAGTTTACATTCTGCTATGTCACCCCCATTCGGGGAGTATAAACTGCTTAGCATTATATTGTTAGATGTTGTGACCTAGGACAACGTTCTACCGCCGATACTACAGCGTAGGCCGGACGTACCCACTTCTCGTGCCCTTACTCTAGGGTGCAGATCATGAGACTTTCTTTAACTTTTCTTCTGCGCTAGTGGCGCTGATAATGAAAGTCTTCCAATCCTTAAACTTACTTTCGCCCATCCAGAGGCTGATTGTTGGAAGCAGCCTCTTTTGGCAAATTTCAATCAAGGAGGAATCGGGGTTACCGGAAGGCAACTTCATCGCGGTTTGATGAAACCATTCGATATAGTTCCTTGTTAGCTCCTTTTCTCCCTGGACAATGTCCATAAGGGTGGACATCGTCACGTATTGTCCTACTCCGTAGAACCTTTCCAGAAACATGCGTTTGAAGCCGATGAAGGAATGGATGTAGTTGTCTGGCAAGTTGCGGTACCTGTCAAAGGCGACCCCTTCCAACGCTCTAATGAACAGCCGCATGAGAATAGCGTCGTCATGAGGCAGATGGTCGGTTGTGACTTCGAAGTAGGTGATGTACCTGCTTGTAGATGTCTTTCCATCATACGGATTGATGTTGAATGGTTTATATCTTGGTGGGAAGGGAACATCTCTCCATATAATAGGATACGGTTGTCGTATCCTGAGGTCCTGGCAGTTTTTTCGGGCGTGGAACATGGCCCGAAGCTCCTGGACGTCTCTTCTTGCCTCCCTGGCCTCGTCTGCAGCAGTAGGAGCCGATGTTGTTGGAGGATTGTCACCCGGGTTTGGTGCAGTGGAGTTTGAGTCCGTATTGACCGCAGGACTCAAGCTTGTTTGGCCAGGCGTCCTCCCTTGCAGAGTTGGAAGGGCCGCTTTGATCTCGTCCACGGACTTGACCAAGGCGTGCAGTATGGCCTCGAGAGTGTCGATATGTTGGCGATTACTGGAACCATCTTGGTTGCTGTCTGTCATGAATACCGTCGTCACATGAGGAGAGATGGAAGGGACGGTGGAGGACGCGCCCTCTGAGTCATACCCTTGTACAGAGAAGTCATCAGGGTATGTGGGAATGTTCTCCTCTGGTTCAGACTCAGAAGGAGTGTTCCCCCCAGCTTCAAAGCTTGCCTCGTCTTGAGAGTCGCGGACGTCCTTGGGAACGTCGGAACCTGCTGCATCTGTTGGGGAAACCGTTTCCCCTGGATTATCTTCTTGGAACACTAGATTATCGTGGATGTTTGTAGGAGTGCTACCCCCGGCTCCAGCGCCACCCAGAGATGTAGATGACGAACCTCCAAGTGTGGCAAATTTCGTCTTTGAGCGAGTACCTTGGAAAACTCCTTCCGTATCAGTCATGGACAACCTCTTAGAAGAGAGTTTCTTGGTTGAGAGTTTCGGGCTAGAGACGTTTGTTTTCATCCCTCTCCCGCTGCCAGGGACCTTGTGAGCAGAATTGCAGGAGGCAACAAGAAGCGCCTCGTCTTTCGAGCTTGGGTGTTGCAGTCATTGGAAGACGGACCGCCGGTCTTCTTGTACTGCCTTATTGTTGTAGCAGCAATTGACAATGACTTGGGTGCAGTGATGTCCATGGAAGGACTCTCTGCACACCGAGGCTTCTTCTCTTTCTTTGTGCTTGTGAAAGATCACGTCACGTAAGTCAGGTGCGTCTCGAGCAACCTTTACAACCGATTTGTGGGTCCGGGAAACTCGAGCATCCGAGTGTATTGGCACCATGTTTGCTCCCTGATTGTTGGAAGACTTTTGGGAACCACTCTGTCCGTTTGCTGCCGGGGGCTGGACTCGAGTGGTTCGGTACAACTTTCCATCGGAGGCCCGTATAACAGTGAGCGGAGCGCTCGGATGGTCTAAGGTTGGGACAGCTGACTGAGCTCACCGAGCCCGTACTGTCCTAGACTTCCTCGCTCTAACACCCGAGGGTGCATAGTAAGAGGAGTCCAAATAGTGCCGCACAGAGTCTGGCGCATTCTCTTGGGAGCATCTCGAGTCAGAACCGCATGAGAGGCGATCAAAGACTGACCGTGAGCCGCATGGAGCAGATGGTATACGGCTGGGATTGGTGGCCGTGCAGGCTGTCTGCATGCGGCTAGCATGTGTGGCCGCATGACCCTTCTGTATGTGGCTAAGAGCGGTGGCCTCATAAGGATTCTGTATGCGGCTGGCAGTCGTGGCCGCATGAGCTTCCTTCATGCGGCTGAGAGTTTTGGCCGCATGAGCCTTCTGCATGCGACTGGCTTCTGTAGCCGCATGAGTCTTCATACGGTTGGCATCCTTATGCGGCTTCTTCTTAGACCGCACAGAGTTCTTCTTTGCCCCGGCAAGTCCAGCATCGTAGTATTTTCCTGCCGGACTTGGGGACAGCAAAGTCCTCTATGGTGTGAAGTGGGGCCGCAAGAGGGTCTTTTTTGCCGTCTTGGGCAACAGAGAGTACACCTTCGAGAGTTTGGAAAGAAGCGAATGATTTGGGCCTCCACTCCCTGCGGACCTTCTTCGTGCGGGCTCACCGCTGGACCGGGCCAGCGCTCCCGTCGGAGAGCATTTCTTCAAATGCATGCTGATCGAACCGGGCGACCAGCATTTGTTGAGTGGAGCCAAGTTTGGCTGCGTCCGATTGCATCACCAACTCCTCAGCCGTGGAGAAGCTTGTCCCCAGCAGAGTCGCCATCGTATTTTCCATTGATTGTAAAAGTATAGAATAATTATATAGGAGGACTGAACTTAGACTCACAATACAAACTCGCTCGTACAAAAAAGCCTAGGAACGAAAACCTAGGTACAGCAATCTAAGTATGATTGTTTATTTTTGATTCTGGGGGGGTGACGGTAGAGGCTCGGGAAAGCGACGGCAGCTCTGCCTTACTCCTTGGATGATTGTACGTAGCCTTGGCTCTGATGAAGAAATGCTCTCGGGATGCGTGGAAAGAATCCTCTGTGCATGCCTTTGTCTCTCTGTGTGTCCAGCCGGGTGGAGAGAGTCTCCTTCTCTCTGGAATTCTCCTTCTCTTTTTTTCCTAATTCTCCAGGGTTTGCAAGGGAATGGCACCTTGCTATTTATAGAAGTGGGGGTGTGATCATTAGGATTTGCAATAATTCCTCCTTGAAAAGTCTGCGACCAATCATCTGGACCATTAATCTTGATTGCATTACATCTGGACAGTTAATTCTTGATTGCGCCAAATCCGTATGGGCAATTAATGCTGATTGCAATAGATCTTCATAATTTGTCATGACAAGCTCGAATCTCCCGCCACGTGTTCAATTTTCTAAATCACAACAAATCTGATTTGATCCGTGTAATTATGGTAATTGCACTAAATCTGGTTGTTATGATTTGCGAGCAGCCATAATTCCGAGGCGATAAGACAGCCACGTGTCTCAACTGTCATGAGGATTGCCACGTGTCTCGTTTGACAGAGCCGCATAAGTGCGGCCTCTAAGTGAGCCGCATACAGGTGGCCCCTTCACAATTCTAGCCATATGAACGTAGCAGATGCATGAAGGTGGTGGCCGCATGAGGGTGGGCAACCGCATGAAGATGGCAACTGCATGAGGGAGGCGGCCGCATGAAGATGGCAGCCGCATGAAGGTGGCAGCCGCATAGGAGTGGCAGCCACATGAAGATGGCAGCCGCATGAGAGAGGCAGCCGCATGAGCATGGCATCCGCATGAACGTGGCAGCCGCATAGGGAGCTTCGGGGTCGGTGGATCGGGCTAGCTGTAACAAAGATTTTCTTCGTTTTTTTAGGAACACGCCATCATGTCAGAGTCATTATTTCGAATTTATGTCAGAGCTGTCACTTATCAGGGATGTTATTGTCAGAGCTGCCGTCAGGGCACTTAATACGGCAATTGCTTTATGGCCAGCTGTAGAGGAGAACTACTTAGGACCACGTGGCTCTTTTCTGAGCCGTATGGAGCTATCCGAGCCGCATGAGGCTCTAAAGGACTTTGAGCCGCATGCATTTTCTAATAGATTTTTGAGCCGCATTAGGCTCCTTCTGTCTGAGCCGCATGAGCCTTTTTTTGTCATTTTCCATGCTTCTACACTCTCGTCTCGCTACCTGGGCGATATTACTGTCCCCCTACCACATGATCTTCGTCCCACAGAAAGCGGTTAAAGGTCAAGCTCTGGCAGACTTTTTTGCAGCTCATCCAGGTTCGGAGTCAACCAGGATAGACGAAGAGATTCCTGATGAGGTCGTCAATTCAAATGCGGTTTCCCATGATTCCATCTGGCGAATGTTCATCGACGGTACTTCCAGAACTGGGCCCAAAGGCAACATCGTCGCTGGAGTCGGAGTAGTGCTGATCTCTCCCTCCGGGCTGGTGATCAATCGGGTCTACTCCCTCACGGAGCCCTGTTCAAACAATGTGGCCGAGTACAACGCTTTAGTCATTGGCCTTCGACTCATAAAAGAGCTGGGGGTAGAGTATCTGGCAGCATATGGCGATTCGCAGGTAATCATCAACCAGATTCGGGGCTCATACGAGGTTCGCCAGGAAGACATGATCCCCTATCACCAAATAGCAATGGACATCATCTCGTCCTTGGAAGGGTTCTCCATAGAACACGTTCCCAGGCTCCAGAACATTGAAGCCGATGCCCTAGCAGGCCTTGCCGCTTCCTTAGCGGTTTCGAATCATGCTCACCACTTAGTTGACATAATAGGCCGTGAATTGGTTTGTCCCAAGAATAATGTTCAATGTGTGGAGAGTTACTCCGTTCTGACTGTTGACGAAGCACCAGACTGGAGACAGCCATTTATTGACTTCGTATTCTACGACATCCTGCTAGAGAATCCAGAGGAAGCCACTTCTATCAGAAGACGTTCCCTCAAATTCTTCTACGATACAGAGACAAAAATGCTGTATCGACGATCATACAATGGATCACTGCTTCGGTGTTTGTCAAATACAGAAGCCAAGGAAGCTGTACACGAATTTCATGACGGCGTCTGCGGGGCCCATCAGCCTGGCCCAAAATTGCAAGACCGCCTTCGCCGAATGGGCTATTACTGGCCCACGATGGTTACGGATACAATAGATTATACACGAAAGTGTAAAGCCTGTCAAGTCCACGCAGATTTCATCCATCAACCATCCGAGTTTCTACATCCAACGGTGGCATCCTGGCTATTCTAAGCATAAGGAATGGATATCATTGGTCCAATCACCCCACCTTCATCCAGAGGACACCGCTTCATACTCGCAATCACAGATTACTTCTCTAAATGGGCGGAAGCTGTTCCGCTCACAGAAGTGAAGACATCAAACGTGATCAGCTTCCTCAAGCATCACGTAATCTACAGCTATGGACTGCCCCGAAGGATCATCCACGACAATGATCCGCAGTTCGCAAGCCACGCCTTCTATCGGTTTTGCGATAAATATCGAATCCAGAATGTTGCTTCAACGCCATACAATCCGATAGTGAATGGGTTGGCAGACGCATTCAATAAAACTATAATCAAGCTACTCAAGAAGTTCGTGTCTTCTAACAGACGTGATTAGAATAAGAAGCTTGGCGAATGCTTATGGGTGTACTGTACTACAGTATGAACGGCCACTGGGAACACACCATTCTCTCTGGTATATGGGAGTGAGGCAGTTTCCCCACTAGAGACTCAAATCCCTTCGCTCCGCGTCGCCCTCACCTACCGATTGACAATAGATGATAATCATCATCGTCGACTACAAGAGTTGGAGGCCCTAGATGAGAAGCGCATGTTAGCTCAACAACGAATTGAGCAGTATCAAGCCCGAATCTTCGGAACTTTCAACAAGAAGGTTAAAATTAGAACATTCTAAGTGGGTGACCTCGTTTTGGCAGTTCGGAGGCCGATGGTTATGATTCACAAAACCGTCGGCAAATTTTAGCCAAAGTGGGAAGGCCCATTCATCATCGAGGCTGTATTCTCCAATGGTGCTTACCGCCTCGCAAAACAAAACGGAGACTTGCTCATGTTGCCCATCAACGGCAAGTTCTTGAAGAAGTATTATGTCTGAAACGACATCCTCCAAATCTTTCAGATTGTTGAGTTATGTACCGTTAAACTTACACTCTGATTCCAAATTTCCAGAATGATTAGTTATGTACCCCTGGTACCGCTGAACTTACATTCTTACTCCAAATCTTCCAGATTGTCGAGTTATGTACCCTCTGGTACCGCTGAACTTACATTCTAAACTCCAAATCTCCCAGGATGATGAGTTATGTACCCTCTGGTACCGCTAAACTCATATTCTGTCTCCAAGTTTCCCAGAATGATGAGTTATGTACACTCTGGTACCGCTAAACTTACATTCTAAACTCCATATCACCCAGCTTGATTGAGTCATGTACCCTCTGGTACCGCTGAACCTACGTTCCAATCCAAAATTTCCCAGATTATTGAGTTATGTACCCGTAAGTACCGCTGAACTCACACTCTGGTCACTATAAATGAATCTATATCACATCTTTTAGGTAGTAAGTCATGTATGATCATACCTCTGAACTTTTCTCCTAAAAGAGCTCCCTCCTCATGATCCAATACCCGCACTTTCAGTGCATAAACAGGGTAACAGATCCACAAATTTCCTGAAACAACCACGTCGATGTTACCTCTGAGTTGTTTCCCTTCCATCAAAAACAAACCGTCCCTCACGTAGAACTTCCTTGTCCTCATTACCTCTGAGTTGTTCTATGTACCCCTTCATGGTGTCCACTCCTACCACGTCCTCATTACCTCTGAGTAGGAAGATTCCATCGAAGAAATCCTCATATTTACCATGTCCTCATTATCTCTGAGTAAATATGTTGGATTTTTTCTCGACTTATTATCCGTATCCAAGACCGGAGTACGCCAAGGATAATAGGCCCATAAATGTCCTCTGTGACCATAAATGTTGTACTAAGTACATGCCCCTCATTTTTTATCATGCCCCGGGAGCCCAGCGGCTCCATGGCATTCTTTCTCCCGATACCAGGAACGTCCACTGCCATCTTACCGTAGAATTGTTCTAAGTATCTCCATCAAACTTGCTATCCGTACCTAAAACCAAGGTATGCCAAGGGTAACAAGTCCACAAACAATCCCCCATTGGGGCAAATATTACAACACCACAAACGCAATAAGCAATACAAATGAAGGGTAAAATAAAACATACTCTTTTATTTGTAAGATAAAGGTACTACATGTTCTGGGACCATGTCCCTCTCAAGAAAAAGAAAAGAACATAAACAAAAGAAGGAAAAGGCCGACTATGATTCGGCGATACATAATTCCATAAGACGGTCTCTCAACAAGACAGTCGACCGCTCAAACCTCTGCTTGGCCCGACGTTCGGCCTCATGAGTCAGCCGCTCAAATCTTCCAGGTGCGCATGAGCCCGCCAGTCATCCTCAAGCTTCTTCAGAGCACGCTCCAGGCTAGCAGAAGCTCGAGTGACCCTTTCGGCTTCCTGGACGATCAGCTCTTTATCTGCACGGAAAGCTTCGAGCTCAGATTCCAAGAAAACTAGCTTCCTTTGGAGCTCGAGGATCTGCTCCCTTGTATCGACTATTCCGCGAGAGGGAGCCGCTTTTCGAGCCATGCAATCCTCGCTCCGGTGGCTCAGCTGGTCATACTGGAAAGATAGGTCGCCGAGGTCCTTCATTATAACCGACTTAGACTTATCTCGTGCAGCCCTTATCTTCTCCAAGACAGTGGTGAGGAAGTCACGCTCTTGTTCTATGGCTGCAGACAGATCAGCTTGCCGCAGCACGAGAAACAGGGCCACGAGCTGATCAGCCTATAGCAATTTAGGCTCCAAAAGTGCAACTATCTCCGCCCTACTAGGGAGGGTTTTAAGAATCTCAATTTGGCCAAGAGCACATTATCGGGCCAAGGCAAAGGGGGTCCCCCATTCCACAGCAGCTTCGACCCCTCTCTTCAAGTGGCGGTAGAAACTGTCAACCACATCCTGTGACGTCTCATCCAGAACTTTCGTAGAAGACGGCGTCAAAGGAAGTGCAGCTGGCAGTATCGAAGGAGACGCACCAGAACTTGCTACCCCTGCCACCAGGGAGACAAATTCCGAGCGAAAAGACGCTTAGATAGCAGCTAACTCCTCCTCCGAGGCCCGAAGAATCTGGATAATCGGCAAGGCAGAAAGGTCGACCCCCGAAGCCACATGAGCAGAGGAAGACGCAGGGACCATTGCTTCCTGCCCCGGTTGTGCCACCATCTGTTGTCCCGAACTCGATCCAGCGGAAGGCCCCTCAGTATAAGTTGTAAAATGAGGGGGCATACTCCCCTCAACCAGATCCCCGCTGGCAGAGCCTATCCGGACGATGTCCGTCATCGGCAGTAAAGAGGCAGGACTTATATGTCCAGAGCAACAATCAATCAACCTAACCCGAAGGATGTGATAATAGAGCAAATGAGCCTCCTCACTAGTCAAGATCTGGCTTATCTTACCAGGGAAGGGTTGTGGAGGCTGAGGTTCGCTCACAGCTGCCGCAGTCCCCTCACCAGAGACTTCCAAGCCAAATTCAGCTGGCTCCTCTACCCCAGCCTCCCCGGAAGGAGATACGGCTAGGTCAGCGTCACCCTGCCAAAATTCAGCAGTCTCGGGGATAGGTCCAGCGGAGCCCCCGTCGCCTTGGATTGAGACTTCAGTAACATGAGATCCCTCAGCCGCTGCCGAAATAATTTCAGCACACATGTCATTAATCAAAGTGGTCACAGCCGGATCGACTTCAGAAACCGCGGCGGTTCTCGAGAGTCTGACTCTTCTGACGCCTACAGGGAAGAAAGAAAGTGATTAGATCATAGTTCAAAAAAAAAAGGGCTAAAGAAGGAGAGGGTCGCAATTTAACTCACCTCCGAAACAGTGTCATCACCCTCGCCTCTCTCCTTAATGAATAGCCCGCGGTGTCTTACCGCAGCCCGCTTCACGGAGAAGGATACGCCACCAATAGAATCACGCCTGTCTTTCTTGCGTGAAAGGCCGGGCGAAACAGGCGGTTGATCTGCCACCACCTCACCTGGCACAACAGGCGGCTGATCCGTCGCTACCTCTTCCGCAGGAGGGAGAGAGTTATCGTGCTCTTCATCCTCTTCGTCTGCAGTTGTGGATTCTGAGTCAGGCACAGGAACCGTGTTCGCCCTCCTCTTCCTCGTCTTAGACCCCTTGGGCTTCTCCGCTAAGCAGTACCCACAATAAAACTGGTACTCGGGTCAAAATTAACGGGAGGCTTGCTCGCCGTAACATGGTATGGGGTCGCCATGTACAAAATCTCCCCTAGCGCCTTAGTATCAGGAACTGAAAAACTGGTTCGGGTATGAACCGTATCATAATAATGCCATGCCCTGATACTGTCCAGGACGCTACCTTCAAAGCCCAGGCAAGAGCTTGGACTGTCAAAGAATAGCTAGCTATACCCGAACTGGCAGGAGAACCTGCTGGGCAAGTAGGGCTCCAGGTAGACGTTATTGCGATTACGGTATACTAGGTACGCGGGGCAGATATTACGCAACCAAAGAAGCATCTTCTCAGACAGGAGGTGAGGAGGTCCGGTACCATCAATATGTACGCCCCTCACTTCTTCAGCGGTAAAACGAGGAACAGACACAAAAAAGTCGTATCCGTCCACTCTCGCCAGCACCCTCCGATAAGCTGGCATAGTGCTGCACGCCCAGGGCTGATGGTGGTATTGGAAAATGAAAGCATCATCAGCCGTAATACAGTCTTCTGCTCCAAGCCTCATCAAAGACCGACAGTGCATTAACAGCCACCCTATCAAATAATGGTATGGCAGCTCTATGCGCTCAAAATCCATCGTCGTGTCACGGGCGATGACCTTGGATGAAAAGGCACGAAGGCCGTGGTGTATGCTGCACACCATGGCCAGAAGAAGGGCCAGTCTGACACCAAAGACCAGCTTTACGGCGGGGAGGATAAAGTGGCGGTTGATCCTCTCAATGGAACCTGCCCCTCCTGAGACCACACAGTTACGTAGCCACACCATCAGGAATCCTGCCAAGAGTGCCTTCTCTGACAGTTGCTGAGTACCATGATAAAAATAACTGAAGGAGTCAGTTCGACTCCCAAATATGTTGCCCATGGACCTCGATCTCTTGGCAGTCGATGCCAGGTTTTATACCTCCTCCGGGGTTTGAGGATCTCGGGAAGAAACCCGACCTGAGGTGCCTAGGGTAAAAAGGTATGAAACCCAAGACCTGGTATGAGGAATGCTCCCCTCCGAGCTGCCATCCTTCTTGATGGCCGTCTGGTGACAAGTACTGTGGTGACATAACAATTCCCGATATACGGCAACAAAGCCCGAGAACTGTCGATCCAAATCCTCGAGCTCACTCGTAGGGTGTACACTTCAAAGACTTCTTCCCCCAGGGCAGCCTGGAAATGACGTGCATCTTATGGTGAGCGAGTCCCAGCTCCCCTCCAGGTGTGAAGAAGGTTTCCGTCCGCCGGTTGTACATTTCCAGGAGAGCGATGAACAACAGCTTATTTATAGGTAGACCATGACAGGTGCCTCGAATGGCTTGATAGAGGACAATCTCACGCAGGGGAGTCTCATACTTCCATAAAATCCACGTGGTCAAGTTGGCCCATACAGGGATAGGGTTTATCCAGTTCAGCAGCGCTAACCGTCCGACGGGATAAGACCCCTTCCGAGCAAGCTGGTTCAAGAAGGTGTCAGCTTGAGAGAACGTAAAATTGGGATCCGATACGTTTATGAAGGTACCCAGGGCCAGTCCCATCACGTACCGACTAACCGGTTCCCTTCCTACATACGCTGACCCCAAATTCCTGTTGTAATGGATGTTTCCCATAATCATCCCCGACCTGCTTGGAGTTAAGGAGTCCACCATCTTTCTGTCCATCGGTAACATATTGAACCATGACAGAGAAAAATGACGCTCTATCGGAGGAATATGGATTGCCACCCCGTCAAGAGTAAAATCCTAATGCTCGGATATATCTAGCACTCGAGGGTTCTTTACAGTCAAAGCATCCCCGAAGAGGAACGCCGACTTCAGGTATTTTCCCTCCAATTGCCCGAGTTCATCATGGCACAGAGAAAGTGGAAGGGTTGGTTTTTGATAGCATTCAGCCTCTCCAAAGGCTCATCTGCAGGAAGTTGATTCGCCACATATTGGACTGAGTGGTCGAATCGCACACCCACAACAGATTGGGTCAAACCCACCCGGGGTTCTTCTGCTGGATTGACTGGCAGGTTCACTGAAAAAGGACAAAAGAAACAAGTCAGGGGATGGCTAAACAAAACCACTTAGGTGTTTTTTTAGGCTCATGCGGCCCAGTCTGCATGGGCTTATGTGGCTCTATTTGAACATGGGCTTATGCGGCTCTGTTTGAACATGAACTTATGCGGCAGTAATTAGCGTAAGCTTATGTGGCTCTATTTAGCGTGAGCTTATGCGGTTCTGTTTAGCGTGAGCTTATGCGGTTCTGCTTAGCGAAGCATTATGCAGCCCAATTCAGAGGAGCTTATGCGGCTCGGTTCAGCACGGCCTCATACGGCCCAGTCCAGACGAGTTTATAGCAGGGCATTATGCGGCCCAGTCCAGATAAGCTTATACGGCCTTGTTTGAAGGGGGCTTCATGCGGTTCGATTTAGAGGGACTTATGCGGCTCTGTTTGCCAGGTCATTATGTGGTTCAGGTCGTGAAGTGTTTATGCGGCCACCAGACAACTCCCATGCGGCTTTGACATGGGGTATACCTTTCATGCGGCTCAGCCATGGGATGTACATGCGGCACACACAAGTTGAACAGTTTAAAGGCTTGTGCATAAAACATGCAACAGAGCCATCTTTGTTCGGGTTTTTGAAGCACACGATCCTCATAAAGTCCTTACCAGCAATGGTGGGTTGGACGTCAGGGTGGACTTCAGGCGCTGCGGCTGATGAAGAGGCCACTCCCTTACTCTTCGCCGCAGCCTTGGAAACTTTGGGGGCCATCGTTGATCGAAGAAGAAGAAGAAGAAGAGGACGACAGTTAGGGCAAGAAGAGCTTAAATTGGAAAAGAGAGTAAAGAGTTTCTTTCTCTAAATTACTCTTATTTATAGGAGGCCAAAGGGGAGACACGTGGATCGATGAACGCTTCGGGTCGCGTGCTGCAGGCAAAACTGACTCCTAGGATTTCGTTCCCTCTCATAAAGGAGATTCATCAAAGCATAAAATCCGAATATTTAATGAACCGACTCTTGGGATTCCCCCAAAAAGATGGCTCTAAATCAAAAAAAACGAATCAAGGGTAACTAATGACGCTTACGTGGCAGAAAAAACAGCATGCGGCCAGGCAGTCCATGCGGCCAGGAAAGCCATGCGGCTAAGAAGTCCATGCGGCCAGAATATCTTATACGGCCAGGAGAGATTAAGTGAACATGGTCATGCTTCTCATTCAAAGTATTTCAATTTTTCAAATTAAAAACTTTGAAGGGGGTCTTGTAGAAACATAAAAATAAACAGGAAATCCTATGCGGCTCAAGACTAGGAGAGGTCCCTGCGGCTCAAAAGTTTATTAGAGCGCCATGCGGCTCAAAAGTTCATTAGAGTTCCATGCGGCTCAAAAGTTCATTAGAGTTTCTTGTGGCTCAGAAATCCCCCTAGCTCCATGCGGTTCTATGCAGCGGCCTCATTCAAATGCCACGTACAGCTGGCCATCATGCAGCGGCCTCATTTAATGCTCTGACACAACAAGACGGCTCTGACATAAAAGTGAACTGACATCTCTGACATAAAGCTGCAATGATGACTCTGACATAAAGGTGTGCTCCTAGGAAAACGAAGAAAATCTCTATTAGCTGGCACAAATCCATCAAATACCAAAGTCTTTCATACAACTTTAACACGTGGCCAGCCGCATGCGGATCAGATGGAGGCCACCCCCATGCGGCTGCTACTCTCATGCGGCTCGGATTATGGGGGCCATCTTCTTGCGGCTCGAATCCTGAGAGGCCACCCCCATGCGGCCGCTACTCTCATGCGGCTCGAATCATGGGGGCCATCTTCATGAGGCTCAAATGCTGAGAGGCCACGCCCATGTAGCCTTGATACGTGGCCAGCCTTATGCGATTCAGTTGAAAACCACTCTCATGCGGCTCAGATTTCGGAGGCCATACCTATGCGGCTGTCACCTTCATGCGGTTCAAATCCTGAGAATCCACCCTCATGCGGCTCTGTCAAGACACCCTGTCCCTGTCGCTCGCGGTTAGGACACGTGGCAGAAGATCAGTTCTTCCCGTGTCCCTACGGCTCGCAGCATAATGATTGTTGGACACGTGGCACCAAATCAATCAGATTTATCCACCCATATTTGTCTATCAACAACCAGATTAAGTACAATCATCATAATTACCCGGATCAAATCAGATTTATTTTAATCAAGCAGATTGAACACGTGGCGAGAGATCCGAGCTTATCATAATAAATCATAAAGATTCATGGCAATAAACATTAATTGCCCATACGGATTTGGCACAATCAACATTATCTGCCCAAATTTGTTGCAATCAAGATTAATGGCCCAGATTAATTGCCAACAAATTAGGATCAAGGAAAATAGTAATTAATCCCCAGACCGTCAACTTTTCAAGAGAAAATCATTACAAACCCTAATGATCATACCCCACTCCTATAAATAGCAAGGTGCCATTCCCTTGCAAAAAGGGAGAAGAGGAAAAAAAGAGCACAGAGAGAGAGAGAATGACCCGGCTGGACACACAGAGAGACAAAGGCACATACAAAAGAGTCTCCCCACACATTCTGAGAGCATTTTTTTATCAAAGCCAAGGCTACGTCCGATCGTCCAAGGAGTAAGGCAGAGCTGTCGTCGCTTTCCCGAGCCTCTACCGTCACCCCCCATAATCAAAAATAAACAATCATACTTAGATTGCTGTACCTAGATTTTTGTCCCTAGGCTTTCTTTGTACGAGCAAGTTTGTATTGTGAGTCTAAGTTCAGTCCTTCTATAAAATTGTTCTGTACTTTTACAATCAATGGCAAACATTGAAACAGTAATATTTCATTTGTATTAGATTATCAAAATCATTCCATGATTAACACATAAGCAATAAAGGACACCTCTTATTTAGTGATTCTTACCCATTTTAATAATCCATTCCTGCACAAGATAAGGATTAAATATAACTATAATGTTTCCAATACTATTCTTTGTTCATCTTTGTATTGTTAGGCTTACAATAAACTCTATCGATGCATGCCATCGAGTAGCAGCTATGACTCAAGGCTCACCTCTTTACTAACGCATGTATATACTAGTAACTGTGACTCATGGTTCAGCTCTCAACTAAGGTACACAAATGCTAGTAGCTTCGGCTCTGGTTTTAGCTCTTCACTAATCGAAATCATATCTACGTGACGGTCCATGGGTTTATTCTCATGATTAGTCGTTGGGACTCTTTGTCCAGCTCGTCGCTAATAGATACAACACCCTCCATTAATCGCGAGGTCTAGCATTTACCTCAGGTGTGCTTTGACAATCTCTCCTAGTACAATCGATTCCTAGTGCCCCAAAGAATCGTTGAAGACTATTACCTTGTGCACAAGTTGTCCAAGACCAATGCATAAATACAAATTTCTATCAGATAAAACTATTCAATTCCCAGTCCATTGGTAAATAATAATTCTTTCTTTTCTCTTCATTTTTTAATACAGAGACCGTGGCTTCTCTCTTCTTTTCAGATTAGGAAGCAAGTAGCTTCTATCTTTTTATTCATTAAACAACAGAGTCGTAACTCTGCTTTTCTCTTTCAAATCATTCATTCAGTCAGCACACGTGTCTTTCTTTCATTCATTTGTCTCATCATACGGTTCAGGAACATAAAATCATTCAACTTCTACAAGCAGGATAACAGTTCGATAACAGTAAGCATAGCAGTCTACACTTGATAACATACAATTTGGAATGCAAACATTCTCTTTTATCTTCTTATTAAGCATGGCCACAGTTCAACAATTGAAGCAACATTCTAACTTTTTAGCATGGCAACATCTTATCTTGCCTTAGCATAGCAATAGGTTCGATCATTTAGCAATATGTAAAATTTCTCTATTAAACTATACTGGGTCATCATACTAGCATTTTCAATTATTACGTTCTTGTTCTCAACAATAAGCATTCATTCAAAATCATAGATTCTTTATTAGGCATGAAAAGAATAATAAAGCATAGTCCTTGTCTACCCACCCAGATTAATCATATTCATGAAGGCTTCCTCTCGAGCCAGCACCGATCTCTCTATTCATCTAGTACCTTCGCAGAGTGGGGCACTACATAATTACCCACCAAAAAAAGTTTTGTTCTCGAAACTTAAGAAGAAACTTACGATATCCATAGCAGCGATAGTCCTCACCCTTCACCAGCATCAATCGATAAAACTCTCGATTCAATTACACATTTCAGTATCAATCAATCTTTAGAACATATGTCATCGTCATAAAAATATTTACGGACTCATTGTATGGAACGTTCATCTCATTACGATATCAAGGAAATAAAGGGACTTCGATCAAGAAGGCATATTCGATTTGTAACGAATCAACAATTGGTCAGAGATCGTGTTGCTATGATACCATTATGTCATGTCCCGATCCCGCAGAGTCCTTTTGTCCTCACTTTCGACTTTATGAAACCATTCATCCTCGCTTGTGCATGATGTTGTACAAACCTAAATTGTGCTTGTATAAGACAAAACCTGTACAATGAAAAAATAAAGTAAATAATAACACAACAGAACTTTAAATGTAGAAAATTAAACAATAGGCAATATTTTAGAAAATAGAATTGAACACAATAATAATAAAACATATTCTCTTTATTGATAACATTGAATCGATTACAAGTCTCTCAATAGCTCTACAATACATGTTGTATTTGGCTTACAATCTCTCATGAACTATATAGAATTATAATGATCATGTTCCATACATTATATCACTTTATATAGAAAATCATCCCTTTTGCATATTCTTTTTCTGATTTTTGGCTCCCAAGATGAAGCTCTGCTATCACATCAAATTATCCATCTTGATACATCTTACGCCTGTATAGAAACTGGTGGTGGATCAGTACATTAACTACTGGTGATAGAACAAAGACTACATCGTGTGAAATGATCACCAAGTAATTTAGCGATAAAACATTTCTTATGAGATGATCTTACTACTTTTACCTATGTTCATTTTATGTAGTACAGAGTCAGTTGAACCATTTCGAAAAGTCACAGTTCATATTTCACATTTCTATAGGGCAGAACTATTGGGGCCACTTCCATGCATGACAAGGATTCTATCTATCTTCATATTCGCACCATGTCTTGTGAGCCATAACATTTTATTAGAGACATTGGCAGCATTCTAGACATCATGTATCTTTACCAACTCTTGGAACAATAATATTTCATTTGCTTCAGATTATTCATAGAAACATTTCATAATAGAAACATAAACATTAATGGACATCACTTATTCAATGATTATTACCTACAACCGACAATCTATCCCTGCATAAGATGATTAAATATAACCATAATATTTTTAATACTATTCAATGTTCATCCCTGCATTGTTAGGCTTACAATACTCTATCGATGCATGCCATCGATTAGCAGCTGTGACTAAAGGCTCAACTCTGCACTAATACATGTGTATACCAGCATATGTGACTCATATTTCAGCTCTACACTGATGTACACATATGCTAACAGCTGTGGCTCAGAGTTCAGCTCTTCAGTAATCGACATCCTATCTACATGATGGTCCATGGGCATATTCCCATGATTAGTCGTTGGGACTCTTTGGTTCAGCTCGTCGCTAATAGATACAACATCCCCCTAATCGTGAGGTCTAGCATTTACCTTAGGAGTGTTATTACACTCTCTCATTGGCCAATCGATTTTGCAATGCCTCGGGAACTATCAAGAGACTATTACCTTGTGTACAAGTTATCCGAGACCAATGCATGAATGCAAATTTCTATCAGGTAGAACTATTTAATTCCCAGTCCATTGGTAAACAATAATTTTGTCTTTTATCTTCATTTTATATAATATAGAGGTCGTGGCTCCTCTCTTCTTTTCAGATTACGAAGCAAGTAGCTTCTTTCTTTTCATTCATTAAATAACAGTTATAAATCTATTTTTCTCTTTTCATAATATTTATTCAATTAACACAAGTGCCCTTCTTTCATTCATTTTTTTAAGTATATGGTTCAGGAACATGAAATCATTCAACTTTTATGAGTAGGATAACAGTTCGATAAAAGTAAGCATAGCAATCTACTTTGATATTGTACAATTAGGAACATGCAAACATTCTCTTTTATCTTCTTATTAAGCATGGCAACATTTCATCAATTGAAGTAACATTCTAACTTTTTTAGCATGGCAACATCTTATCTTGTCTTACTATAGCAATGGGTTCGATCATTTAGCAACATGTAAAATTTCTCTATTATTCTTACTAGGTCATCATACTAGCATTCTCAATGATTACATTCCTGTTGTCAACAATAAGCTTTCATTCAAAATTACAGATTCTTTATTAGGCGTGAAAAGAATCAGAAAGCATAGTCCTTGTCCACTCACCTAGATTACATATTTTCGTGAAGCTTCCTCTCGAGCCAGCACCGATCTCTTTGTTCATCTAGTGCCTTCGTGGAGCAGGACACTACAACAGTGGCACAAAAACCTTACTAGGGAAAATCCTATTAAAAGGATACGGGATGATAGGTTATACCATAGTGTCGATCTTAGGACAGAGTGTAGAATGGATAGGAATGTGTTAGACTAAACATACATATATATAGAAAGGAAATAACATAGAAAGGATCTATTAGCAACCATGACAAGAGTACTAGTCAATAGGTAAGTGGTTACCAAAGTAGCATATGTAAGCATGGTTTAGCAGTAACATATTCCATTATTTAGTAGACAAGTATAGACAGTTAGGTGTACTAGTAAATATTACATAGCTCCTATAGACTAGAAATTATGGATTGTTTCATACTATTAAAGAGATGTGATAGGAGAATGACATGGCGTACTACCTTGAGCTATTCCTAGTTGTGCTAGCATTAGTGAGCATTATTTTAATTTTAAGGATAAAATTCTTTTAAGGTGGGTAGATTATAAGCAACCCTAATTTTTGAGAATTTTTTTATTTATTAAACCATATTATATTTTTAATTATGACTATATAGGCACTTTGTCGTAACTTTAATTTTTTAAGGGTAGCATTAGCCAATTTCTCGAAACAAGTTCCATATTTGTGTTCTAGATGATTCCACCTTTATTTTGGTATATTATGTCCCACTCAAACATGTTCCCTTGTACTATATTTTTTTTGCAGAACTTTCAGGTCAAAATGACCATTTTACCCTTTGTCATAATTTTGATGTATTTTTCTAATTCTGATTTGAGGACCAAACACGACACGAACTTTTTGACCCAATATATAATTTTGACCTATTCTTAGCCTACTACACACATGTCAATTGTGTGCACTCAATTAGTTTCCATGTGCTATTTATTTTCATGTGGCACACAAGAATAAATATTAGACTTATTGGGCTCAATTCGATCGGACTAATTACACAGACCCAAAACTAGTCCAACTAGGATTCATAGAGCCTATTATAGGTTATTCTAACCTAATATGATTTTTTTAGATTGATTTTTATCAATTAAATGGTAGCCATATTGATTTAAGTCTAATTTAAACAAACTCTATAACTATTTTCCTAATTTGGCCAATCAAATCTCTTTGAGATACACCTTTGATTAAAACTATCAAATCTCCTCCAAAATCCTACCAAACCAACTTTAAATCTTTCCTAAGACCTTTTTCTCATGTAAACCAGCACACCTATTCCTATATTTCACAGATTTTATATTTAATTTTACTAAAAACTTAGCGTCCCCTTCTTTTTCCATCCGTGCACACGGTTTTGTACCAACCGGGAGAAACCACAAAAAACCGACACTTCTTACCCTTCCATCAACTCTCACGCCTCCCCAAAACATCTTTATAACATCTAGAAATCCCCTAAAAGTCCATGACAACTTTGTGAGGAGTTGCAAATTTTAGAAGTCACCCGAAGTTGGGTTCCAAGTTTGAATTCGTTCCAACAGGTACGCTATTTTGCATCAAATTTCGTGTACTTTTTGACAACATCTTTTCATGGAACTAAAACTAATGAAAATATCTCTATGTCTATTTTATGTCCAATTTTCCACTCACGGGGTTCCTTACAGTTTGTCCGAGGTATCCGTTCTACGAAAAGGTGTCAAAACTGAACCAAATCTTTCGTGTGCAAGTTTTCGTCAACTTTCAGACCACTTCCACCCTTCCTATAATTTTGATAATAATCTAGACAACCTAAGCTTTTTATTGAATATACTTTTATATTATTTTACTGAGGTATACTATTATATAAAATCCGGACTTGTCACCATAAGTTTGGAACACCCTTCCTATATTTTTGATAAGAATCTAGACATCCTAAGCTTTCTATTGAATATACTTTTACATTATTTTACTGAGGTATACTATTATATAAAATCCGGACTTGTCACCATAATATTGGAACACTGAAAACCCATAGATTCTATTCGATGCTTCGGAACTTCATGAGACATCCAAAATAATTTTGGTGCATGTTTTGATAAAAAAATAATATTTAAATATTTTATACTATTTTTCCAGAATTAATATTTATAAAAAATTTGTCGTTTCGAGAGCCAAACTATGGAACAAGTCTATATATATTGATGTAGAATCAATATAAGACTTGTAAACATGTTTTTTATAAATAAAATATATTAATTATTACAATAAAATATTTACATTTTTCTAAAATTAAAAATAATATTTTTATGTTATTAAAAGATTACTTTAATAGGTAGATTCACTGCCATATATGATAGATTGAGTTAAATAGGTAATGTGACTAATAGAGTAGTTTATACTAGTTTTATTTATGAGGAATGTAGTCTAAATATGATTATAAATATTTTAATAATTTTTCAAGAAATAAATATTATATTTTTACTTTAGAAAAATATTATTTATTAAAGTTGATTGGTACCATATATGTTAGATTGGTATGGCATCTGCCACCCCGATTATAATTTAGTGATATTTTACTTTTATTTGATTAGTTTATATTTAATTTTCTAGGATCATAGGAGTTGAGACTAAGCCATAGGTGATTAGGGACCATCTTGTGGTCACTTGACCTCTAGATACCTTGTATATGTATTATTTAGCTATTTTATATTTTTCTACAATTTTTGGATATGTTTAGGTATTTAATATTTAAGGTTTTATTATTTTTAAGGACTTTCAGAATTTACTGTAAGGTTATACGGGGGTATTTCTGGACCAAATATTTTTATTTGGGCTCTATATGACTAAAAATATTATCTAGAATATTTTAGAAATTTTCTGGATTTTTTAATAATTTTGGGAATTTTTATATAATTAAAACATATAGAATTTATATTTTTTAGGTTTTTGAAATTTACTGTGAGGTCACACGATGATATTTTGTGTTAAAATATTTATTTATATTCTAGACACTTAGAAATATTTTCTAATTTTTTTTAGAATTTTTTCTGAATTTTTCTGTAATTTATTTTGATTTATTTGAAATTAAAATGATTTTTAAATAATTTTTTGAATTAAATAAATAAATACCAAGAAATCCACCCGGGGGGGGCCCACCAGTCGGCGCCAACTGCTACAGTGACCGCCTCTCTCTCTCTTATATATATATATATTATTATATTCGCCCACCCTAATTAAATTCCAGCAACCTTTTGTGGGAGAACTCATCTAAGATTTCCGACTTCCCGAAGCGATTCCTGCCAACCCAGACGTGCTTTTTGCATGCTGTTTTGTTGTTGGATTCGTATCGAGGTAAGCTTTCTGATTATGTAATTTATTTTTGCAGATATTATTCCTAAATTTTTGAAAAATTCGTAGAGTGTCGATTGTCCGAAATTTGACACGTTTCGGTGTTTTCGAGATTTCGGAAGAACCAGAAATCGAAATCATGAACCGTTTAAAGTTTCTGAAAGCTAACACAGAGTTCTACGATATATAATTTTTCTAGAAATTATTTCATTCAAATAGTATTTTTATTATTCTGTTGAACTCAGAATTGATCGGTTAATCATCATTTTTGTCACGATTAGCCATAACGACGATATCTTTTGACCAAAGCATGATTTTGCGGCACGGTTGATTCCAGCGCACTCATGGCACTGAAATCTACCAAAGTGTACTTTTAAAATCTAGAGTTCACAGCGTTTGACTAAATAGTCAATGGCACGCCTCGACTTACGTGCCATGGTTTCTAAAATTGGAAGCATGACTTTTGATGGCCAAACTTGCATGTTTAGATTATATTTAGATTATTATTAGGTTAAATTAGGTTTTTAAGTAAATTATTCCAGAATTAATTATTATTTTATTAGTAACCCAATTAGCCACTATTCCATGATTTTAGAACTGGAATATTAGAATTGATTTATAGTTTCCATGCACGGTTCGTGGTACGATATGTGTTATAGGTTGACATCTTCTAGATTGGTAATCCCCTCATCATCTACTTGTGACTACGGTTTGTGCAAGGATTCAAGCAAGTACAGTATTGCATTTATATTTTAGTTCATTATAACGTTTACTCTATAGTTTTCTTGTTTGATATCCCGTTGAGTTATTGCCCTTGATATTCCATAGAGACACGATTGTGACACTGTATTTATCATATCCTTCTTAGTGTATCATTGACCGTTATTGATTGTTAGAGAGTCGGGAGGGAAAATACTTAGTAAGTACGTGAACAAACCCGTTTATTTTTATTATTGATAGCTAAGTCATACACCCCACGTATGAGTTAGCCGTATCCTGTTATTCTTGATAGCCATCGTATGTTGTACCGTATTAGCCCAGCCGTTCACGTATTAAAAGGTATTTCACACACATAGTGGTTCCTATTTTCCTTTATCTAGTCCATTATCTTGTTAGTTCATATCTTGCTAGTTTATTTCTTGCCAGTTTATATCTTGTTAGATCCCATCTTGCTAGTTTACATTTTGCTAGTCATATCATGATCATTCATACCTGGATAGTACAAGTTCTTTATATACTCTTTACCATTATCGTTTCTCGTTGTTCTAACTTATTTTGGACTAACAACATTAATTACAATATGGTTGTACTCTGCTCCTTTCTTGGCTGGATCGTTGTTATAGGTGAGGACGAGTATCGCTAGCACTTCATGTTATGGACCAGCAGTGGGTAGTACTGACGTTATTGTACCGAGACTCAGGTGCCATGGTTGATCTCATGAGGGATCTAGATTTACCTTTATGCATGCCTTAGTTTATTTTTTTAGATGGATCAGATTTGTTCATGGATGGACAATATTTTATTATTCTAGATTTCAGTCTCTTTGTCATTGGATTTGGATATTATTATTTTATTATCTATACTCTTGTTTTCATGGTTTGTGTTACTATGAAGTACGATTTGTATTTGTGTTCTACTATATCTGTGGAGGATGTTATTGTGTGTACTAGACAACGTTCTACCGACGATACCGCGGCGTAGGCTGGGCTTGGACACGAACTCATACTCGGTTATCCGAGAGCGGATCGTGACAAGTTTTTATGGTGGCCCATGCAGGTCCGTTTTTGCAAAGACTGCAAACTCGTGGTAGTACTTAAGTTAGTCGTACTACTGCGGGCCTGCGAATAGGATTAGATTTTAAGGACATCCTCCACACGTTTGAATTAATGATCTCCACCTTTGACTTTAACCTTTTCTTGATTTGCATCCTGCTTGAATCTTTCTGCCATTTAATGCTTTTCCTTTATTGCAGGTAATGGATTCTCAAGACAGGAATATCGCTCCCTTGAACGCCCGAGCAACTGTCGGCGGGTCTTTCGCGAACGGAACTCCACCGATCCACGGAGGCCACTTCACCTATTTAGGCGAGCGCCCCAGTCGCGGACTTTGAGATTTTGCCGTGATGACATTCCACCACCTCTCCAGTTCCCTCCGCCGACCCTGCCACCACCACAGTTTCCTCCACCAGCAGCCTGTCCCTTTCCAACAGCATACACCCTTCCAACAGCCAGTACCCCTTCAGCATCCAACACCAGTTCTACCCCCAGCACCTGCGCTGGACAACGCCACACTCCTTGGGATTTTCCAGCAACTCATCACTTTCCAGACGCGGCAGGCTGACATCTTTCGTGATACCCCGAGGGAGGCTCTTCAGACTAGAGATGCTCCTCCACTGCACCCCGGGACTTCCAAGAATTTCATGGACCTTAGGCCCAGAGAATTCAAAGGAACGGAAGGGATACTCTACGCCGACGGCTTGTTGGAGAACATGGACCGCAACCTCCGGATGGCTCGAATTCCTGAAGATATGAAGGTCGAGACAGCTAGAATGCAGCTTTACGACATTGCCCGCACATGGTATAGAGACGAGCCCCGATTCACCGCACCAGATGTGACTTGGGAAGAGTTCAAGGAGCTGTTCAAGACAAAGTTCTATCCCGACGCAGTCAGAGAGGAGTTAGAGAACGATTTCGAGAGCCTGGAGCAGGGCAAACTCTCCATCGAGTACACCGCAGAGTTCTTCTGCCTCAGTCACTTCGCAGATGCCTTGACCCCTGGAGCCAAAGCCAAGGAATTTAGAAATGGGCTTTCACATGAAATTCGCATAGCCATCGCTACCAGCCAGGCCACCACATATGAAAGAATCTTGAAAGTTGCACAGGACGTAGAGAAGGAGCTGAAGCGCAAGCAGAAGAGAAATAGAGACGCAAATGGAGGACTTAACAACCAATTGGGATCGACAAAATGTCCCAATATTTCGGAGAAGAATTCACCCCAACACTATCATCTGCAGCCTCGTTCCCTGCAGCAGCAAAATCAGATCCAACCGATTATTACATGCTCATACTGTCGAAGACCAGGCCATCATTTTGGTGGGTGTCGTAAAAGATTAGGATAATGCTTATTGTAAGCCTCCTCATTTTTGGATCTTATTTTTAATTATTTTATATAGATATTTTAATTTATTAAAGTCAATAATGACTATGTTAGTAGTTTACTGTAGCTTTGATTTTGGAAGCACAAAAAATATTATTTTCTCAAATCCAGTTTTATATTTGAATTCTAGACTCATCCACCTTGAGTTTGATATATCATGTCCCATCCAATTTTGCTTTTCAACATTCCTTTAACTTTGCGCAATTTTGGGCCAACTTAGGCCAATTTGAGCCATTGACGTAATTTTAAGCCAACTTCCAATTTAATTGTTAGACTTGACATAGATCGAAACCGTATGACCCAATATATAGTTTTAATCCATTTTGAGTCAACAATGCACATGCCTAGGGTGTACTATCTAATCGAGTTCTCATGGGCTACTTATTTGCAAATGGAACATGAGACTCATTAAATTGATTTTTGGATCCAATTTGACTAGTAATGCTACTCGAACCCTACCCTAGTCAACCCTACTAGTTAGAGCCTAACTAGGAGTACCAAAACCAAGTATACATATATTTAAGAGAATATTAGAGGTTTAATTGCAGTCATATGTAATATTCCCTTATATATTTGGCCTGGTCAAACATCTAACCAAATAGGAAACCTATTAATAATAGTATGATTTGGAGAACCAAATCATATCCAAATTAGATCAAACCAAATCCTATGTCCTAATAGTATAAATACAAACCAACCCTAATCTTTTTCTCTCTCTTCATAACCACCCACTATTCCACAAATCACCCCAAACCTAGCGGCCACCACTCCAAACCCGAAACCCTAGCCGACCCCCCTTTCTTCACAAAATATATTTTTTCCTCGATTTCTCCGCCAACCACCACCACTTGTACATCCCTCTAAACATCCCCTTCCATCCTAGAAACTATAGGAACAACCTTGCGGCTGTTCGAGGGGTGCACGACGCGCTACTTGGGCCGAAACTCCGTCGAATCGAAGTTTGAAACGTCACAGCCGGTTGGTCGACTTGTAGATGATGTTTCATCACTTTTTCTCATTTGTTTCTCCATAAACTAAATCCAAGAATTACCTTTATGTGTCTACTCCAACCTCTGATCGTTGGAACTCCTAGTTCCAAGCGGTTTGCCCGTGGCGTTGATTCTATGACAGGGTATCCAGAACTGATGAATTCTGTTGCAGGCTACTTTTTGCCTATCTAAGGTCAGTTTTTAATATTTTAATATTTTTATTCAGAATCTAGACATTGATACCTTTCCGACACATATATGAAAGTTAGGTTTTGCATCCGTTTGCTATTTTTAAAAATTTATGACATTTGTCGTATCACCGAACTCAAAAAAATTCTGTTTTCCTTGTGTCCAAAAGTGTCAAAACTTCATGAATCTATATTAAACTTTAAGTTGTGCAAAGTCTAAATTTATAAGTACTATTTTAACTAATTTTTAGAATTTTTACCAAATTTATTAATTTTATTTAATCGTTGTTTTGGGGCTAAATTAATGGGTCAATTTAAGGAAGTCATGTGTGGCATTGACTTAAGACCTCTTGTGAAAGAGTTTTACTATTAAAAATAGTATTATAGCAATATATAAGTATTTATAGATAAATTCTAGAATTTAAATATATTATTTACGAGAGATTTTGTTACCTATATGTACTTATATAATAGATGCAGTGTCGTAACAACGTTATAGCAACTAGGAGGCATAGATATTCATATAATTTATATATTGTGTGTTTATATAGAATATTAAATATAGTGTATTATTAAAGGTGAGCTTGGAAGGATCGACAAGGACACCGGAGATGGACAGGCTTACCCGAAGACAGCAGTTACAACATTTGGAGACTGTTGTGCGAGTTGACCATTCGTGGCTCATTGAGTGGTTTGTAGTTCGATTTTGTCAGCTCAGGACAGCAGGCGAGTACATTCTCTGATAGTTTTCATTGTATTGATATCTACTATATTTGATTCAGTTGTAGTATTTTACTTGATTCTCGACACGATGGTACACGGACTAGTATACGTCGGATCCTGTCATGAGATGTCATTCCTGAGTTACTTGGTATACTGGTACATTGTTCGATCTTATTTTTTGTACTTGTATAGACGCCGATTCCTAAGGGGATTTGCTACCCACTTAGAGAATCCCGTGTCATGCCGTGTTATGTCCGAATCCATATACTATTCGGAAGATAGGGAGTTATTAGTAGTTATGTGATCATTACCCCTACTTGTTTATTACCTGTGCATTGCTCCACCCTCACCACACGTAGGGTGTAGCCTGACCTTATACTACTTGTGCATAGCTTTCCATTTTGGCTGGCCTGATCCTTATACTATTATACTACTTGTGCATAGCCGGTCGAATGGAACAGCCTGATCTTGACCCAAGCCGATCACATAACGCTCTAATATCTCATTGCACTTTCTTTTATGATTACATTCATGCCTCAGTTTACTTTTTACTGTTTATTTTCCAGTTTTATCTTATATCTCACACATGACATGATATCCAGTTCTCTTGTACTGTTTACTTTCAGTCTTGATATTTCATCTTGTATTTCATTATAATTGTCTCTTATAGTATTTGTCAATTCACATGGAACTACTGTTAGCGTTTGTACTTGCTCATATCCTGACAGGATAACCCCCGTTATTTTTCAGAGGATTTAGATGCAGATTTGCCGACCTACTAGGGGTTTGGCTTAAATGGAGCCTACGACTAGGACCAGCCTTTTGATACTTTGAGACTTGTAGTATTTATTTTGGAATATTATTTTATGTCTTAGATTCTGAACTTGTGATTGTGGCTCGGCACTATTTCAGACTATTTACTTCATCTTATCTTTATCTTTATCTTCATCTTTATCATCGTGCTTATCTCCCTTAGATTATGTGATTGAGTTGTATTCCTCCGTGCGGAGATGACATATTATATTGTTGTGTCTTAGATTCTATATCTTCTAGATGACCTTTACAGCGTTCTACCGCCGATACTACGGCGTAGGCTGGACGTACCCACGTGCTCGTGCCCCTAAACAGGGTACGGGTCGTGACACATTTTTATGGTGGCCCATACATGTCTTCATTAATCACTTCTGTTACATTACTGTACCGACGTGATCCTGCAATTAGAATAGAAAAGACCCATAGGATCACATCCATATGCTTGATACCTTCCTTGATTTCGTTTCGAACTCTCACTTGACTTCTCGATTTGCATCCAGTTTGATTATATTTTACCGTAATCGTTATTTTTTCATACTAGCAAGACAAATCTTCGTAATGGATGTATCTTTCCTTTACTATCACATCTGGAAAGCAGAGGCATAGATACTAGAAGTCATAGGTGTAGTAGAGTCTTCGTGAATTTTGCGAAGTCGTAGTGATACCTAGGATAGTCGTACTACTATGAGCCTGCAACCAATTAAGGAATAGGACTTAAGGATACATCCACAAACATGATTATAGACTTTTCTCAGACTCTTCAGCATGATTGCTTTCATGTTATCTTATTTCTTAATATGATTGCTTTTGTGTTCTTCCTTATGCGAGATTTGACTAAACCCTTCCCTATTGACTTCTCGAGTAAATCTTCTCATTTGTTTTCGTTAATTTGTTGGAAACTGCCTTATGGATTGGTCCAAGGAAAAGTTTGAGAAATTATATTTATCCATGTATTACGGAATCAAAATTTTTGTAGCTTGAGAAATATTGGCGAGACAGGACTTCAGATAACGGCATCATGGCTACATATGTTTCTCAAATTCTACTTGAACCATATCCTATAAATGTTGACATTTTTCCTGTATTTTCGTAAAAAAAGAAGTTAATTCAAAAATATTTTATGGATTTGGCCAAGATAAGCTAAAGAACCTGTATTACCTGGCATGGTAGATGTGCACTACAGCCATCCGTCGTATTATGGAACTAAAAGTTTTTGCAGCCAGATGCACACTGGTGTGGCAGTAACTTTATGTAACATAATCACGGAGATATATGGTTCTCGAGTCTTACCGAGACTATGTCCTGTGCATCTTGTTTGGCTTCACATCGTTCTTGAAAATAATTTGACAAACCTTCCTGCTTTACTTGACCCTACCGTTGTTTGAAATTGGTATATAGGTTTATTTGACCCAGCCTTAGGCTTCCATTACCTTCCATTTATTAAATAACTAAAATAGCTAACCGTTATAATTATATTATAGAATATAATTAAGCTAGATTATTGGTGTAATTATGAGGATTGGTAGCTAGAAATGGATAAGTTTCTTAGAGATGGATCCTAGTAAAATTATGAGTCGAGTATGAGTGTCTGGATATCGGATGCATAGAGCCTATTAGGAGAAATTGTTAGGAGTGAACTGACGAGTATCATTAAATAGGTTATAATACTATACCTACGATAGAGTGAGTTGTATTGGGAGTATTGAGGAAGGAGAAGTGATAGCCCAAGCTTAGTAAGTATGAATTCTGCTTTGATAGAGTTCCATTCCTTGGACACGTTATCTTAGGAGAAGGACTTTCAATAGATCCAGAGAAGATAGCTACCGTAGAGTCTTGGCCAACACCAACATTAGTTGTAGAAGTTAGGAGTTTTCTCGGACTTACCGGGCATTACCGCAGGTTCATAGAAGATTTCTCACGGATTGTATTTCCCATGACGCGGTTGACGCACAAGGATCAAGAGTTTCGATGGACAGAAGATTGTCAGAAGACTTTTGAAGAATTGAAGAAGAGGTTGACCTCACCACTTATTTTGACGCTCCCTTCTGGTCGGAAGGATTCGTGGTTTATAGTGATACGTTAGGTAGTGGATTTTGGATGTGTTTTGATGCAACATAGAAAGGTCATAGCCTACGTATCGAGGCAGATTAGGGTATATGAGAAGAATTACCATACTCATGATCTGGAGTTAGCAGTGGTGATCTTTGCATTGAAGCTATGGAGACATTATTTGTACGAAGAACGTGTGGAGATATTTACGGATCATAAGAGCTTGAAGTATGTATTCACGTAAAAAGAGTTAAATATGAGACAGAGGCGGTGGTTGGAGCTCATGACAGACTATGACATAGATTTACAGTACCATCCTGGCAAGACGAACGTAGTAGCGGCCGCTTTAAGTAGGAAGCCTACTGCATATTCTTGACAGCTCAGCCACAATTATTAGAGGATCTTCAAGAGCTTGGAATATAAGTCATTATGCCGGGATAGCAATGATTATTTGCCAATCTTGAAGTATAGTCGTCACTTGTTGATAAATCATGGCAGCGTTACCTACAGATGCAAGATTTTGAAGCCTTCGCGAGATGACAGAGGTGAGAGTGACAGATACTTAGACCAGAGCTTGTGAAGCAGACAGTCGAGAAAGTGAAGCGAATTCAGAGTCATCTTCAGGCAGCTCCAGACTGACAGAAACATTAGGCCGATACGCATCATCGACCACTGGAATTCAACGAGGGAGGGCATGTATTTCTGAGGATCTTATCGACGCGGGGCACTATTAGATTCGGGAGTAGGGGGAAGTTGACTCCAAGATATATAGGACCGTTCGATATCATTGGGCGTGTAGGAGAGGTGGCATACCGTCTTGTATTACCCTCATCACTAGAGGGAGTACACGATGTATTCGATGTATCACAGCTGAGGACATATGTGACTGATCCCAGTCATGTGGTCGATCACTCTGAGATCATGGTGGGACCCAGTTTTTCATACGAGGAGCAGCTGGTAGGTATCTTGGATACAAGTGTGAAGACGCTCAGAGGGCAGACGATTAGATTGGTTCGTGTTGCATGAAGGCACCATTCTCCGGGAGTTGGGAGCATGAAGATTCTATGCGTGAGAATTATCTCCACTTATTCGTAGATACCGATAAGTCTTAGCTTAATTATTCTTATGATAAGTTTTCTTTTTATTATTGTTTTATTTTTAATTTCGAGGATAAAATTTTCTAAGGTGGGTAGGTTGTAAGCCCCCTCATTTTTGGCTCTTATTTTTAATTATTTTTAATTATTTTATATAGATATTTTAATTTATTAAAGTCAATAATGACTATGTTCGTAGTTTACTGTAGCTTTGATTTTGGAAGCACAACAAATATTGTTTTCTCAAATCCAGTTCCATATTTGAATTCTAAACTCATCCACCTTGAGTTTGATATATCATGTCCCATCCAATTTTGCTTTTTAACATTCCTTTGACTTTGCGCAATTTCGGGCCAACTTAGACCAATTTGAGCCATTGACGTAATTTTAAGCCAACTTCCAATTTAATTGTTAGACTTGACATAGATCGAAACCGTATGAACCAATATATGGTTTTAATCCATTTTGAGTTAACAATGCACATGCATAGGGTGTAATATCTAATTGATTTCTCATAGGCTACTTATTTGCAAATGGCACATGAGACTCATTAAATTGATTTTTGGGTCCAATTTGACTAGTAATGCTACTCGGACCCTAACCTAGTCAACCCAACTAGTTAGAGCCTAACTAGGAGTATCAAAACCAAGTATACATATATTTAAGAGAATATTAGAGGTTTAATTGCAGCCATATGTAATATTCCCTTATATATTTGGCTTGGTCAAACATCTAACCAAAATAGGAAACCTATTAATAAAAGTTTGATTTGGAGAACCAAATCATATCCAAATTAGATCAAACCAAATCCCATGCCCTAATAGTATAAATACAAACCAACCCTAATCTTTTTCTCTTTCTTTATAACCACCCACTACACCACAAATCCCCTCTAACCTAGCGGCCACCACTCCAAACCCGAAACCCTAGCCGACCTCCCTTTCTTCACAAAATATATTTTTTCCTCGATTTCTCTGCCAACCACCACCACTTGGACATCCCTCTCAACATCCCTTCAACCCTAGCAATTGTAGGAACAACCTTGCGGCCGTTAGAGGGGTGCACGATACGCTACTTGGGCCGAAACTCCGTCGAATCAAAGTCTGAAACGTCACAGTAAGTTAGTTGAATTGTAGATGATGTTTTATCCACTTTTTCTCTTTTGTTTCTCCACAAACCAAACCTAAGAATTACCTTTGTATGTCTAATCCAACCTTTGATCGCTGGAACTCCTAGTTCCAAGCAGTTTGCCCGTGGCGTTGATTCTACGACAGGGTATCCAGAACTGATAAATTCTGTTGCAGGCCATGTTTCACCTATCTAAGTTCAGTTTTTAACATTTTATTATTTTTATTCAGAATCTAGACGTCGGTACCTTTCCGACGCATACCTGAAAGTTAGGTTACACATTCGTTTGCTATTTTAAAAAATTCATGACATTTGTCGTATCACCGAACTCTAAAAAATTCTATTTTTCTTGTGTCCAAAAGTGTCAAAACTCCATGAATCTATATTAAATTTTAAGTTTTGCAAAGTCTAACATTATAAGTACTATTTTAACTAATTTTTAAAATTTTTAAAGAATTTATTAATTTTATTTAATCGTTGTTTCGGGGCTAACTTAATGGGTCGATTTGAGGAAGTCATATGTGGCATTGACTTAAGACCTCTTGTGAAAGGGTTTTGCTATTAAAAATAGTATTATAGCAATATATAAGTATTTATAGATAAATTCCAAAATTTAAATATATTATTTACGAGAGATTTGTTACCTATATGTACTTATATAATAGATGCAGTGTCGTAACAACGTTATAGCAACTAGGAGGCGTAGATACTCATACAATTAATATATGATTTGTTTATATACAATATTAAATAAAGTGTATTATTAAAGGTGAGATTGGAAGGATCGACAAGGACACCGGAGTTGGATAGGCTTACCCGAAGACAGCAGTTACAGCATTTGGAGACTGTTGTGCGAGTTGACCATTCGTGGCTCATTGAGTGGTTTATAGTTTGATTTTCTCAGCTCAGGACAGCAGGCGAGTACATTCTCTGAAAGTTTTCGTTGTCTTGATATCTACTATATCCGATTCAGTTGAAGTATTTTACTTGATTCTCGACACGATGGTACACGGACTAGTATACGTCGGATCCTGTCATGAGATGTCATTCCTGAGTTACCTGGTATACTGGTACATTATTCGATCTTATTTCTTGTACTTGTATAGACTTCGATTCCTAAGGTGATTTGCTACCCTCTTAGAGAATCCGGTGTCATGACGTGTTATGTCCGAATCTATATACTATTTGAGGGATGGTGGATGGGGAGTTGTTAGTGGTTATGTGATCATTACCGCTACTTGTTTATTACCTGTGCATAGCTCCACCCTCACCACACGTAGGGTGTAGCTTGACCTTATACTACTTGTGCATAGCTTTCCATTTTGGCCGGCCTGATCTCTATACTATTATACTACTTGTGCATAGCCGGTCAAATGGAACAGCCTGATCTTGACCCAAGCCGATCACATTACGCTCTAATATCTCATGGCACTTTCTTTTATGATTACATTCATACCTTAGTTTACTTTCCATTATTTATTTTCCAATTTTATCTTATATCTCATACATGATATGATATCCAGTTCTCTTGTACTGTTTACTTTCAGTCTTGATATTTCATCTTGTATTTCATTATAATTGTCTCTTATAGTATTTGTCAATTCATATGGAACTGTTTTTAGCGTTTGTACTTGCTCATATCCTGACAGGATAATTTCCGTTATTTTTCAGAGGATTTAGATGCAGATTTGTCGACCTACTACGGGTTTGGCTTAAATGGAGCCTACGTCCAGGACCAGCCTGTGGACCCGGTGCTCGTAGAGGACGCACCACCAGTAGTGACCTAGTTACCTAGATTTGTCTTGATTACATTCCATTTTGATACTTTGAGACTTGTAGTATCTATTTTGGGATATTATTTTATGTCTTAGATTCTGAACTTGTGATTGTAGCTCGGTACTATTTCAGACTATTTACTTCATCTTATCTTTATCTTTATCTTTATCATCGTGCTTATCTCCTTTAGATTATGTGATTGATTTGTATTCCTCCGTGCGGAGATGACATATTATATTATTGTGTCTTAGATTCTATATGTTCTAGATGACCTTTACAGCGTTCTACCGCCGATACTGCGGCGTAGGCTGGACGTACCCACGTACTCGTGGCCCTAAACAGGGTGCAGGTCGTGACACTTATCGTGTGGATCGACTGTGCACCAAGTGAGAGTTTGCCCAACAGCATTTACTCGTCAAGACCTAGCGCATTCTCATGGAGGGCCAGGAGGATAGCAGCAAGGACAAGATCAAGCATTTGTAGCAGTGACCCGACCTGAAGGTATATTTAGCTAAATAAGTTTCCTTAAAGGCTTTCCATAGTTATAGTTAGCATGTATGTTTGGTTAATGCTAGATTAGTAATCTTAGATTTTTTTTCACCTTTCCATGATATAGACTAGGAATTATTTTAGAGTTTGCCTGTAGAAGTTATTTAGTATGACCTGTTGATTTTTGAGGACAAACATATTTTTAAGGGGGATAGTATGTGGCATCTACCACCCCGATTATAATTTAGATATATTTTTATTTTTATTTGATTAGTTTATATTTAATTTTCTAGGATCACAGGAGTTAAGATCAATCCCATAGGTGATTAGGGACCATCTTGTGGTCACATGACCTCTAGATAGCCTATATATGTATTATTTAGCTATTTTATATTTTTCTACAATTTTTTGATATTTTTAGGTATTTAATATTTAAGGTTTTATTATTTTTAAGGACTTTCATGATTTACTGTAAGGCCATACGGGGGTATTTCTGGACCAGATATTTTTATTTGGGCTATAAATGACTAAAAATATTTTCTAGAATATTTTAGAAATTTTCTGGATTTTTTTAGAATTTTTGGGAATTTTTATATAATTAAAACATATAGAATTTATATTTTATAGGTTTTTGGAATTTACTGCGAGGTCACACGATGATATTTTGTCTTAAAATATTTTATTTATATTCTAGACACTTAGAAATATTTTCTAGAATTTTCTAGAATTTTTCTGAATTTTTCTGCAATTTATTTTGATTTATTTGGACTTAAAATGATTTTTAAATAATTTTCTGAATTAAATAAATAAATACCCAGAAATCCACCCAGGGGGCCCACCTGTCGGTGCCAACTGCTGCAGTGACCGCCTCTCTCTCTCCTATATATATATTATTATATTCGCCCACCCTAATTAAATTCCAGCAGCCTTTTGTGGGAGAACTCATCTAGGGTTTTCGACTTCCCGAAGCGATTTTCGCCAACCCCGACGTGCTTTTTGTGCGCCATTTTTTTGTTGGATTCGTATCGAGGTAAGATTTCTGATTATATAATTTATTTTCGTAGATATTTTTCCTAAATTTCTGGAAAATTCGTAGAGTGTCGGTTGTCCAAAATTTGACACGTTTCGGTGTTTTCGAGATTCCAGGAGAACCAGAAATCGAAATCATGAACCGTTTAAAGTTTCGGAAAGCTAACACAGAGTTCTACGACTTATATCTTTTCCAGAAATTATTTCATTTATATAGTATTTTAGTTATTCTGTTGAACTCAGAATTGATCGGTTAATCACCGTTTTGGTCACGATTAGCCATAACGGCGATATCATTTGACCAAAGCATGATTTTGTGGCACGGTTGATTCCAGCGCACTCGTGGCAATGAAATCTACCAAGGTGCACTTTCAAAATCTAGAGTTCATAGCATTTGACTAAATAGTCAATGGCACGCCTCAATTTGCGTGCCATGGTATCCAAAATTGGAAACATGACTTTTGATGGCCAAACTTGCATGTTTAGATTATATTTAGATTATTATTAGGTTAAATTAGATTTTTAAGTGAATTATTCTAGAATTAATTATTATTAGATTTGTAACCCAATTAGCCACTATTCTATGAATTTAGAACTAGAATAATAGAATTGATTTATGATTTTCGTGTACGGTTCATGGTGCGATATGTGTTATAGGTTGACAGTTTCTAGATTGGTAATCCCCTCATCATCTACTTGTGACTACGGTTTGTGTAAGGATTCAAGCAAGTACAGTATTGTATTTATGTTTTAGTTCATTATAACGTTTACTCTATAGTTTTCTTGTTTGATATCCCGTTGAGTCATTGCTTGATATTCCATTGAGACATGTTTGTGACACTGTAGATATCGTATCCTTCTTAGTGTATCATTGACCGTTATTGATTGTTAGAGAGTCGGAAGGGGAAATACTCAGTAAGTACGTGAACAAACCCATTTATTTTTATTGTGGATAGCTAAGTCATACACCCCACGTATGAGTTAGTCGTACCCTGTTATTATGGATAGCCATCGTATGATGTGCCGTATTAGCCCAACCATTCATGTATTAAAACGTATTTCACACACATAGTGGTTCCTATTTTTTCTTTATCTCGTCCATTATCTTGTTAGTTCATATCTTGCTAGTTTATTTCTTGCCAGTTTGTATCTTGTTAGATCCCATCTTGCTAGTTTATATTTTGCCAGTCATATCTTGATCGTTTATACCTGGCTAGTACTAGTTCTTTATATACTCTTTGACATCATCATTTCTCGTTGTTCTAACTTATTTTGGGCTAACAATATTAATTACAATATGGTTGTACTCTGCTCCTTTCCTGACTGGATCGTTGTTATAGGTGAGGACGAGTATCGCTAGCACTTCATGTTATGGATCCGCAGTGGGTAGTGCTGACGTTGTTGGTACCGAGACTCAGGAGCCATGGTTGATCTCTGGAGGGATCTAAATTTACCTTTATGCATGCCTTAGTTTATTTTCTTAGATAGATCAGATTTGTTCATGGATGGACGATATTTTGTTGTTCTGGATTTTAATCTCTTTGTCATTGGATTTGGATATTATTATTTCATTATCTATCATACTCTTGTTTCCTTGGTTTGTGTCACTGCGGAGTATGATTTGTATTTGTGTTCTATTATATCTGTGGAGGATGTTATTGTGTGTACTAGACAGCGTTCTACCGCCGATACCGCGGCGTAGGCTGGGCTTGGATGCGAACTCGTACTCGGTTATCCGGGAGCGGGTCGTGACAATTGGTCTTATATGTAATATGGCCTAGTTTAGTAGAATATATCTATTGGGACTATATATATATGGTAAGTCTATATATAGTATGTAATATGTTATAGGTATATTATTGATACTTAGATTTACTTATTCTAGGTGTACGTGATGGTGTTAGCGATGATCTTGGAGTCAGACCGTCGTATTCACATATGGGGGTTACAAGCAACTGTACCTTGCCAATGCATTAATACATTTATTCTTTTCTTTTATTCACATATTTATTTTCTTGTTTATGATCATTGAGGGAGTTAGTTGATACTTAGCGTCCTAATTGTATTCAGATGATTATGTCGTCTCATAGATATCAAGTATCAACACTAGCCATGGTGATTATTTTATTCATATTTTATGGACACGGTAGACCACATGATACTGACACGAGCATGATACAGACTCGTACATGACATATTCATGGTTTGGACTGTGATAGGATATATGACTCGTTACTTGTGCTTAAGTTTGTCGTATTGACACGACTTGACTTGATAGTACTAGAACATGGGGTAGGAAAAACATTACCGCTATATCAGGGTATATATATATATATATATATATATATATATATATATATATATTTATATATATATATATATATATTTTATATATATATATATATATATATATATATATATACACACACACACACACACACACACACACACACACATATATATATATATATATATATTATATATATATATATATATATATATATATATATAATATATATATATATATATATATATATATATAATATATTATATATATATATATACTCGTATATCCTCGTTTTCATATATAGTAATTGGCTGTTATTCTACTAGCTTGGCCTCGTTTCCATATAGGGACTTGGATGGTATTCTACTAGTATACCTTCGTCTCTATAGCAGATATTAGGTTGTTATTTACTTTAACTACTTGTATGCTCTTGGTTCCACGACACGGTGCCTTAGGACAATAGCCTGTTGAGGAGCTTGTGAGCCTCAGTGGTTAAGTCTGATATCTGGAATATGTTCTCACGTACATATTACGTAGCTAGTTAGGGTATTACCCTTTAGTTCATGTATTTTCTTTACTGTTTTATTGGCATGTTGTATGTACCTTGGTATGTCCCCTGAGTACCTGGTGACCTCTCCAAGTAGTCGTTCATGCATGAGTAGTCCGGCGACATGATGGTTCTGCTATGTTCGATTCAGGTATTTTATCGTGATTTCATATTTTACTAATTATTTATATTTATGCTCTTTAGCCTAGTTTATAGACCTGTTTTGTTAATCGAACATATGTGTTATTGGGCTGCATACCAGGATCCATATTGTTTATTCTTGATATTTCTTATTATATGGATTGAGATAGAGATGTGATAGTTGAATTAGTAGATAGATTTAGAAAACCAAGTCATCTTATACGTATTCGAGCTGGGTTGGAGTCTACTTGATACGTAGTTGGCATGTATACGTATTCCTAGTTGTACATATTGGGCGTTACATCTTCCAATACGTGTAGTTTGTGCCATCAAATAGAGGTGGCATGTTTTTTTATTGGCCTTCACAATATAGGGGTTTTATGGTTGCCATTTCTCTAGGAGTGTCAGTCCAACTTAGAGAACCTTTGCTCTGATACCAATTGTGGGATCATGGCAACTCTAGTGGAAGGGGAGGTAGAGTGTAGCAAAAGTAAATATCCCCAATTAAAAATACTTGTGTAATGTGAAGGCAGTTAATCACTACAGTATATAAATAAACAAATAAGTCAGCAGTAGAGTAATAAAAAGAAAACTCAAAGACATTAATTTTATCTTGGTATCCCTCTGAGAGGACTAGTCCAGTCCCGAGAACTCTTACTTGAAGTTGATCTACTATTTTTAATAGCATTACACCACACGTTTTAATCCGAAGAACACGTCGACTTTTTTACACATCATGCTTTGATCCGAAGGGCACGACAAACTTTAACTCTAAATAAATAACTTTGAAAAACCAAGCCTGTACAACTCAATCACATTTAATCAAAAACACACCGGCACTTAGAAGAATATGATTATTTTGGAGATTTGAAAAGTGAAAGGCTTTACAGAATATAGAAGATGAAGAATGAATTGACGATTGAATTGGAAAGCTTCTTCTCTATATAGTAATTTTTGGGACATAGTTTGGGCAGAACTTAGATGCCCTAACGTTTGAAATTTTGAACGTTAGGTGTCAAAAGAATAGGTAGTCCATTCTGACCATGAGGATTTTCAGGAGCACCGCGTTCGGGCCGAGTTCATGGTGAACTCATACTGAGTTCGATTTCTTGGATTCCAGAATGTAATGTGGCAAATTTTGATTAAAAGATAGTTTGGTTTTGGTTAGAAAATATTAGAATTTGGACAGGCTTATTTGAGTTCAGGATTACGACTACTTGCTAGTGCGATCTGAGTCACATACGTCCTAGACTCAATAAAAATAAAATACATAACAAACAAAAAAAATAACTCGAATGATTCACAACTTCCGAATTAATTTAATACAGTCTTATGAAGTCTTGTATTTCATGTATCGACTCAAAATTTATGTTAATTATCGAAATTAAGTTGACTGTGACCAGATGGGTCAACATAACCAACCTGACAAAAGTGTTTGAAAATTTTCTTTTCTTTTTTGAGAATGCTGGAGAACGAAAAGTATGAAAAGGAAGAAAAGGACCAACCTGACAGAAGTGTTTGGAAAATTTCTTTTCTTTTCTGATTATGTTGCAGAACAGAAAGCAAAAAAAGGTCCATGTGATAAAAGAGAAGGTTACAATCCGCTTGTGTAAGCCCCCTGATTTTTAGATTTTATTTTTTTATTTTTTATTTTATTTTATATGGATATTTTAAAGTTAATGATGACTATGTTAGTAGTTTACCGTAGCTTTATTTTTTGAAGCACAACAAATATTGTTTTCTCAAATCCAGTTCCATATTTAAATTCTAGACACTTTCACCTTCAGTTTGATATAGCATGTCCCATCCAATTCGGCTTTTCAACATTCCTTTGACTTTGTGCAATTTTGGGCCAACTTAGGCCAATTTGAGCCATTGACGTAATTTTAAGCCAACTTCCAATTTGATTTTTGTACTTGACATAGATCGAAACCGTATGACCCAATATATGATTTTGATCCATTTTAAGTCTACAATGCACATGCATAGGGTGTATCATCCAATCGAGTTCTCATGTGCTACTTATTTGCAAGTGGCACATGAGACTCATTAAATTAATTTTTGGGTCCAATTTAACTAGTAATGCTACTCGGACCCTAACCTAGTCAACCCTACTAGATAGAGCCTAACTAGGAGTACCAAAACCAAGTATACATATATTTAAGGGAATTTTAAGTATTAAATTACAGCCATATGCAATATTTCCTTATATATTTGGCTTGGTCAAACATCTAACCAAAATAGGAAACCTATTAATAATAGTATGATTTGGAGAACCAAATCCTATCCAAATTAGATCAAACCAAAGCCCATGCACTAAATATATATATATATACACCTATCAAACCCTAATCATCCCCCTCTCTCATAACCACCCACTACTCCACAAATTTCCCCAAACCTAGCAGCCACCACTCCAAACCCGAAACCCTAGCCGACCCCCCTTTCTTCACAAAATATAATTTCTTCTCGATTTTTCTGCCAACCACCACCACTTGGACATCTCTCTCAATATCATCTTCCACCTTATCAACTATAGGAGCACCTTGCGGCCGTTAGAGAGGTGTACGACGCACTACTTGGGCCAAAACTCTGTCGAATCAAAGTCTGAAATGTCACAGCATGTTAGTCGAATTGTAGATGATGTTTCACCCACTTTTTTTCATCATTTTCTCCTCAAACCAAATTTGAGTGTTACCTTTGTGTGTCTAGTCCAATCTCTGATCGCCGGATCCCCTAGTTCCAAGCGGTTTGTCGTGGCGTTGATTCTACGACAGGGTATCCAGAACTGACGAATTCTATTGTGGACCACTTTTTACCTACTTAGGTCAGTTTCTAACATTTTTATACTTTTATCAGAATCTAGACATCAATACCTTTCCGACGTATATCTTAAAGTTAGGTTTTGCATCCGTTTGCTATTTTTAAAAATTCATGACATTTGTCATGTCATCGAACTCCGAAAAATTATGTTTTCCTTGTGTCCAAAAGTGTCTAAACTCCATGAATCCATATTAAACTTTATGCTGTACAAGGTTTAACATTATAAATACTATTTTAACTAATTTTTATAATTTGTATAGAATTTATTATTTTTATTTTATTATTGTTTCGGAACTAAATTAATGAATCGATTTGAAGAAGTCATAATGTGGCATTGACATAAGACCTCTTGTGAAAGGGTTTCCTATTGAAAATAGCATTATAGCAATATATAAATATTTATAGATAAATTTTAGAATTTAAATATATTATTTTGTTATAATTGTAAAGTATTTACGAGAGGATTTGGTACCAATATGTACTTATATAATAGATGTAGTGTCGTAGCAACGTTATGACAACTAGGAGTTATAAAGACTCATATAATTTATATATGGTATGTTGATATAGAATATTAAATATAGTGTTATTATAGGTGAGCTTGGGAGGAGCGACAAGGACACCGGAGTTAGACAGGCTTACCCGCAGACAGCAGTTATAGGCAAGCGTGCCTTGCCTTCGTTACAGATTATTCTTTTCTATTTTTTTGTTATTTTTGATTAGCATTGCAAGACGTTGGACGTTGATACTTAGTGTCCGTTTATAGATGGGTGCCGATGTCATGATAGTGACATCGAGTATTGACATTAGGCATTACGTATATACTGATGTGTCCATTGACACAATTGACCATAGAACATGGACACATTCATGATGCGAGGTTTATATGACTATTCATGGTATTGACCTCGTGTTAGCATTCTAGATTTCTTTATCAGTATTGCTTTTACTTTTGAGATGACTGTACAGACTTGACATTGCTAGATTCTAGACATAGGAATTGGGGAGAACTTGACTACATTATCAGACCTATTGTCGTGTGGCCCATTGTTTAGTGACCTTTATCTCTGTAGAAGAGTAAGGGATTATCACTGTCGAGAATTTATTATACTTGGTGCTACGACACAGGTACTGGGGACAATACCCTGCTGAGGTGCTAGTGAGCCTTAGTGGAAGGGGTCTGGTATTCTAGAAAAGTATCTCACTTGCATAGCACATAGACGGATACAGTAGATTGCCTTATTTCATATTTTTATTTCGGTACCTTGGTATGTATATTATGCACCTTGCTAGTCCTCTGAGGACCTGGCTATTTCCCGGCTTAGATGAAGCTGAAGACTACCCAGAGCTTTACGGTTCAGGAGCTGAGACCGGAGGCGTACCGGCACAGGAAGACGAGATAGTGCTAGAAGATTTTTCGTGATCATATTATAATAATTTTTAGTCTTGCTACATTATTTCCTTTTCTTTTTATCAGACTTGTAGTTGATTTGTACTTTCTTTATACTTCTGTGATTTTGGGATGTTTCACCCGGACAGACTTTATTACTTTTATTGCTGGATATTTGAGACATTTTCTTATTTATCCTTGATCGCTTTGTGGACAATGTGGATGTAATTAGATGTATATACCTGTGGACTGTGTTGTATTTCTTGGTGTTATCATGATTTACAGCTTAAGTATTTCGCTAATAGGCTTGTTTTATAGCTTGGCCCATTGGTGAAGTGCTGCTAGCATGTATTCATATACCTGGTCCCACGTATTTTAGGATTGGAGTGTTACATATTTTTGTGGTGGTCCATACAGGTCTACGTTAATCACTTCGGTTATATAACTGTAACGACGTGAGCCTGCAAATAGAATAGGAAAGACCCATAGGATCACATCCATATGCTTGATACCTTCCTTGACTTAGTTTCGAACTCGTACTTGACTTTTTGATTTGCATCCAGTTTTATATGTTCTACTGTAATCCTTATATATTCATGCTAGTAAGATGAATCTTCATAATGGATGTATCTTCCCTTACTGTCACATTAGGAAAGCAGGAGCACAGTCATTAGAAGTCATAAGTGCAGGTGGAGTCTTCACGAATTGTGCGATGTCATGGTGATATCTATACTATTAGCCCATAATAGCTTGAGGAATAGGACTTGAGGATACATCTACAAACAAGATTATAGACTTCTCTCCGACACTTCAGCATGAATGTTTCCATGTTATCTTCTTTTTCAACATGATTGCTTTTGTGTTCTTTCCTACTCATTTGACTAAACCCTTCCATATTGACTTCTTGAGTAATCCTTCCAGTTCTTTTTGTGCTAAGTCGTTGGAAAGTGTATTATGGATTGATTTAAGGAAAAGTTTGAAAAATTATATTTATCCTTGTATTACGAAATCAAAGTTTTTGCAGCCAGAGAAATGCTGGCGAGGCAAGACTTAAGATAATGGCATCATGGCTACATATGTTTCTCAAATTTTACTTGAACCATATCCTATGCATGTTGACATTTTTTTTGTATTTTCGTAAAAAAATTTATTCAAAAGTATTTCATAGATTTGGCCAATATAAGCTCAAGAACCTGTATTACTTGGTATGGTAGATGTGCACTACATCCATCCGTCGTATTATGGAATAAGAAAGTTATTTGCATCAAGATGCATATTGGCGTGGCAGTAACTTTATGTGACATAACCACGGAGATATGGTTCTCGAGTCTTACCTAGACTATGTCCTATGCATCTTGTTTGGCTTCACATCGTTCTTGGAAATAATTTGACAAACCTTTCTGCTTTGCTTGACCCTATCGTTGATTGAAATTGGTATATAGGTGTAATGCCTGTTGTTCGTATTACGTATTTGGAATACGTATACGTATTTTATCTTGTATTTGCATATCTCTTTGGTTTGGTTTGGCTTGGTTATTCTTGGTTCGGGTTAGCTTGGTTCGGTTTGGGATTGCTATTGGTTCATTATGAACCAAAGGGTGAACCCCCTACCTACCACCACCACTACCATTTATTAACCCATTCTTCTTTCTCTCTCTTCATTAACCTCTTCTTCTTTCCCCCATTAATTCTTCACCTACCAGAAAGAGGGAGAGAGAGGTCTAGGCAAGTGCAACTTGCTTCATGGAGGAACTCCAATTTTATTGCTTTATTCTCTTTCTTACAGCATTCTAACTTACTTTAGAACTTGGCATTTTTACTTTCCATGGCTAGATTCTTGCAGATCTATATTTACCTTATTTTTGGATTTCTTAGGTTTTGATCTACTTAATCTTGTTATTTTCGAGTTTTGATGGTTCCATGTTGTAGAGAATTTCGTTCTACCCCATTTTGACCTATGAAAGTTCGGATTTGGGCTCTGGATGATAGAGTTATCCAACTTAGAAGCCATGGCTTATGGTGTACTTCTCGAAAATTTGGAGAAGAAGCACACTCCCGAGCCGCATAGTATCACTTGACCGCATGAACATTCATGCGGCAAGTCAGTTCCAACCGCATGCGCTATTGCCTTGACTTGACCGTATGACAAGTTCATGCGACAAGTATTCCTTCTCAGCCGCATGACTGAGGCCCAGTCCTTCCTGGCCGCATGGAATTCCAGCAACCCTGAGTCGCATGAACTCAACGCTCGCAAGCCGCATAGACCGCAGTCTTCCAGCCGTATGGGTTTGCTTCCCTTGACCGCATAGTCATTGCTCCCCGCAGCCGCATGGGTTGCTCCTTCCCGGTCGCAGTACTTGATTGGTCAGCCAGCCGCATGGACCCAATCCCCCGCCAGCCGCATGAGTTCCCTATCCTCCTGACCGCATATGTCTTGCCTTTCTCAGCCGCATGACTGAGTGGACCTCCGAGCCGCATATGACTGATACCCCTTTAACCGTATAAGCGTTCTCCTTTTAGCCGCATGCGCCTGACCCTATTCAACCGCATGGGCTGTTCTCTTCCAGCCGCATGAGATCATTCCTGGCCGCATATGGCTTAGCCACATGGCTCTCCTATAGCCCTGCGTATTGATATTTTATTAGATATTTTAAGTCCATTTTATATCCTTACGCCTTTTGTCATAAACTTGATAATCACGAATTTACTTGATATGTTTGGGCATGATAATTGAGCCTGACATGACAGTGACCCGTAGTGGTACACTTCTGACATGACTAACCTGACATGACATGATAGTGGCCCGTCGTGGCGCACTCCTGACAAGTACACCTGGCATGATTATCTTGAACAGCTGTTACGACGGCTACCTGACATGACATGACCTGTATAATTAATCTGGACACCGTGGGCGATTGTGTTTGTACAAATAATCCAGTCCTGTCTTGCATCATGTCTAGGAGGGGACTCCTGAGTACCACAGTCAGGAGTACCTACTGAAATGGACTAAGGCTAAATAACTAGATTAATACATTAGTCATAAAGAGATCTTCCAGCTACAGACAATCCCGTTACCTGGGCACGCCTTAGGATCTGTAGCCTGCCGTCGAGTAGGGCATATTTCCAGCACACTGTCATGTGTTGCACCCTTCAAGCTACCTAAGGGTACATGTGTTTCCTGGACGATGTACCCACCTAAATTCAACCCTAATCTTTCAACCCGGGTAACCTGGATGGTCTGCAGGGCTTGTGGCTGTGGAATAATCTTACTGCATCTTGTTAGTAATTAGGCTTGTGACAACCCTAGTTAGTTAAAGTATCAAGCCGTAATTCTTGCTTGGCCGTGAAATGATTGGATGGAGTCTAACTAGTCTAGTCTTGCCCTGATCCTGATTGCTGCATGACCAGAATGCTTGTATTTATTTTATCGATAAATGGTGAAAATTCTAAGTTCTGTTCAGACGAAGGGTTACAACCCCGGTCCTTGTTTGGTTTACGGGTTGTAACCTGGTTATCTGAATAGCTCCATGGTTATCTCGTCATATATCATCCTGATGTATTTTCTTTATTTTCGGTTCTTACTTTATTTATACTCTCGTGCTGATTGCTGGTTTTAGTTTCTAAGTGAAGCCTCCTTTGTGGCACTTGCTCTTTCTGGGGTCTGACCCAGCTGGTTTTGTGTGGCCAAATTTCGGAGCAGCTTCAGAGGATCTACCGACCTTCCAGCCAGATGGTGGCCACTAGACGGAAACCTGAAAACGAGTGGGTTTATTTTTGATCTCCTTCTTTATTATAAAAATATTCTTTTGAGGCGTTTAGCCGGCGAGCACCTGTTTAGCTCGATTGTACTTTACTTAATGTCTACCTACGGGCTGTAACATGATTAACAGATCCTAGGGTTGATCATGTATGAGTAAACTCTTGCTAGTCCTAACATTTTGTAACGACTAGCTTCATGATCAACTGAATATGTAATGTTTAGGACACCTTACTATTGTATATTTAATGATCATACATCTTGTGACTTTTACTTACGTGATTGTGATTGAGACAATAGGCTTGTTCATGACCTTAAGAGACTGCTGGCTTGTAGATAAACCCTCATGTATCTAGACAGCCGTGACCGTATAGCGAGATGGATCCCATTTCATATGCGTAGCTGGCTATGTCTGCCCCTGCTCTCCAGTATTATGGTTCTGGGGCGTGACAATAGGTTTTTTGGCCCAGCTTTAGGTTCTCATTACCTTCTACTTATTAAATGACTACAATAGTTAAAACCTTATAGTTATATTATAAAATATAATTAAGCTAGATATTGGTGTGATTGTGATGTTGGATAGCTAAAAACGGGTTAGTTTCTTAGAGATAGATCCTAGTGAGATTATGAGTCGAGTATGAGTGTCTGGATATCGGATGCGTAGAGCCTATTAGGAGAAATTGCTACGAGTGAACTGACGAGTACCATTGAATATGTTATAATACTATACCTACGATAGAGTGAGTTGTATTGGGAGTATTAAGGAAGGATAGATTGTATGCTAAGCTTAGTAAGTATGAATTTTGCCTTGTTAAAGTTCCTTTCCCTGGATACATTATCTCGGAAGAAGGACTTTCAGTTGATCAGAAAAAGATAGCTACCGTAGAGTCTTGGCCGACACCAACATCAGTTGCAGAAGTTTGGAGTTTTCTCGGACTTGCAGGGTATTACAACAGGTTCGTAGAGAATTTCTCACGGATTGCAGAGCTGATGACACGGTTGAACCGTAAGGATCAGGAGTTCCAGAGAACTAACGATTGTCAGAAGGATTTTGAAGAGTTAAAGAAGAGGTTGACCTCAACACCTATTTTGACGCTTCCTTCTGGATAGAGAGGATTCATAGTTTATAGTGATGCATCAGATAGTAGACTTGGATGTGTTTTGATGCAACATGGAAAGGTCAAAGCCTACGCATCGTGGCTGATGATGGTATATGAGAAGAATTACCCTACTCATGATCTGGAGTTATCAGCGGTGATCTTTATATTGAAGTTATGGTGGCATTATTTGTACGGAGTGCGTAGAGGCATTATTTGTACGGAGAGTGTGTGAAGATATTTACGGATCATAAGAGCTTGAAGTATGTCTTCACGCAAAATGAGTTGAATATGAGACATAGGCGGTTGTTGGAGCTTATGACATACTATGATATAGACTTACAGTACCATCCTGGTATGGCGAACGTAGTGACAGACACTTTGAGTAGGAAGCCTACTGTTTGCCATTAAAATTCTTTGATTGTAAATTTCAATACAAACAGAACAGTGTTACAATATAGGACTTAGACGTAGTCCTAGGAGTACACTTTTGTTTAATCTGGGTCCCTTGTGCCAATGGAGTGAGTGGTAATGCGTTGACTCCGTTGACGATCTGACGACGGTTATCAGTTCTTTGAAGGTCTGGATTGCTCTGGGTGTTGGAGCTTGCTGAGAGGAGGAAGACGTTGAGTATCTGTATCTGCCTCTCTGGTGGTGCGAAGTCTCTGTCTGTTCGCTATGGAGGTTGATATGTATGCACGTAGATTGGTCCGTCTCTGTGTGTATGTAAAGAAGGAAATGATCCCTCTATTTATAGTTTTGCAGGCTGGCTGCTCATGCACGCATATGTAGGATACGCGTGTACACGGGGACGCCACGTATTGATTGCTGATGGAGGCGCATGGACGATGCACCCTGATCGAGGGGGTTGACTTCTTTATGTTGCTGTTGTGAACCGGTACGTAGCGAAGAAGAAGATCTTTCTATTGCTGAGATCTTGGATGAGTCGAGTCAGAGGACGCGTGTCGTCAACACATGGCTCGGAGATCTCGGATTTGGTGGGGGAATGACTTGGTAGGATGCGCCTAGGGTTGGGCGCATGAGGATACTTTGGCTCGTAACCTTTAGGAGTCATGAACCATTCTGGGCGCATGGCTTTCGAGGCGCATGCAGAGCTTCAGTAGTGACTTTACTCCTGTCTTTTGGGATCAGGGAGAAGTCTGGGGCGCATGGCTTTTGAGGCGCATGCAGAGTTGTAACAGTGACTTTCATTCTGTCTTTAGGGATCAGTGAAAAGCCTGAGGCACACAGCTTTTGAGGCGTATGCATATTCGGGCACATGGCTGCAGAGGCGCATGCGAGATGGTTGGGTGGCCATGTGGCAGTAGCCGTCGGAGAGGAGTAATAATGATGTTGACGTTGGCGATGCTTCGTCTTCTGAAAAAGCTGCTGACTGCTCAGACTTTGGGAGGCGTACTGCCAACTCTGTCAGTTCAGTATTTAATGTTTGTGACATTCGATGGACAGCTGAGTGGGCACGTCGGTTGGCGTTCCACTAGGCGTATGGGGATGCATGGGGGCACATCCCCTATGATATGCTTGGTACTAAAGGGCGCGTCTGTGTGATGCGCTTGATGTAGAGGGGCACGTCTGTGTGATGCGCTCGATGTAGAGGGGCGCGTCTGTGTGATGCGTGGTCTGGTCGGCGCATCCGCTTCGTGAGACGTCTTTGATGGTGCAACTGTTACGTTCTTCGAGCGCATTAAATAGTCGTTTTGACTTGGCTGAATTCGAAGCGTCTGGTTCATCCACTTAATGCAAATTTATTGCACGGAATTCGGAGAGCCATCCACTTGGCGCGTGGGTTTGATTTGCCCGGCCTATAAATAGTGATATGGAGAGAGGGTTGGCCTCTCGTTCTCTCACGTCCTTCCGACATGAACTTGTGTACTCGAATGCATTCTGTTGACGAGATGCTCCCGAGGGTGAAGATGCGACGCAGTGTCTTCGCTGATGCACTTGAAGGTGACTGTTACATCCAAAAGAAGGAATCGAGGGCTTTCGAGGCAGGCGGAAGGTGCCTGTTAAATCCAAAGATAGGGATGTTCGGGCCTCATTTTCGTTATTCCGGAAGAGCCGTAGATCGAAATGGCGGTGCTGCGGCTTTGGTGGCTCTTTCTTCCTTCGAAATGGGTGCAGCCCATTCTGTTTGTGTTGAAAGCTGCTCCTTTAGCCGTGGTTTCGATCACGGTCTTCCTTCGCCTTTGGAGGCTCTTTCCAAGCCTCCCCTGGCCACAGATTTGCGGTGCACTTCTCTTCCTTGGTTCCAGCCAGAGGGTTAAATGCTTTATTAGTCGAAGCATTTATCAGGTGAGCCTGGCTGGAAGAGCGGCACATAACTGGGCTGTTGAAGGGATGCATATAACTGGGGATGCACATAACTGAGCTTCTGAAAAGGATGCGCCTTGCTGAGGGCGCATGGTGGTATGCGCCTCGCTGAGGGCGCATGGTGATTGCTGCGCCTGACTGGAGGCGCATGGTGGTTGCTGCGCCTGACTGGAGGCGCATGGTGGTTGCTGGCTGTAGACTTAGGATCCTTTCTTTGTAGAAATTCTCCCTTGTACAGTCTTTCTTAGACATGTAATAGACTTTTATATGTTAAATAAAAAGTCCTCTTTTAATGTCTATATTTGTTGCTCTTTGCTGTGAAGCACTTTGTCCAAGCTTTGGCACATGTAGTCTGGCACATGGGCTTTCTGGTTCTGAAATTCCATGCTTCTACAAGACCCCCTTCAAAGTTTTTAAAACTTTTGGATAAGTTTTGGAATACTTTGAATAAGAAGCATGGTAGTGGAGGCGCATGACCGTCAGGGCGCATAGATACTCCGCACGTCAGTGCTGGGCGCATGCTCCGCTCAGTTAGTACAAATGATGATGCCTCGGTAACCTAAAAAAGATTAAAGATGATCTTTTTTGATTTTATTTGTGGTTATCCTTCACAGAACCCGAGACGACGGCTGAGATCACACATCATCGGTTCACGCGTGCGACCAAGCCCTATAAATAGGCAAGAGATGGAGAGAGAGAGTTCTTCTTCTCCTTGCTTTTGCTTTCTTTAGAGTTCTTCTTCAAAAAACCCTAACTTTTCTTCTCTCAAAGAAATGGCTCCCAAGACTCCTCGCGGCGGTGCTGACAAGGGAAAGGAGCCGGTAGAGTATGACGAGGGGGATGCCCCTATCACCATTGTGACTCCGGCCGACGTTTGCCCCGCTGTGACGGGTGGGTGTCGTCTTTTCCACTACTTTCTTTGTTCAGGCGGTCTTTGGATCATGCGACTGAGTTGATGTGCCCTAACTCTCTTCTGCCGACGCGCATGGACTACTGTCCTCGCCGAGGTTTCACCCCGCCGACGTGCATAGGTTTAGGCCTTTATCATGCACCGAGGTTTAACTGCGGACGCGTATGGGTTTACACCCTAAATACGCCGAAGCCTTTGCTGATGCGCATGGGTTTACGCCCTGATGATGTGCCGAAACCTTTCACTGAGGCGTATGGGTTTACACCCTGATAATGCGCCAGGCTGCCTCTGGCACTGTGCACACAGGATGTCGTTTAAAGCAGTGCTGACAGCATACTTGATGATATGGCTCCGAGATTGTGTGTTTACGGGCGGATCCGGTGCAGTGGAGAGGGTACACCGGAACCTTATTTTGCCTGCCGTAAAGTTGGCCTTCGGGCGTCCCTTAGCTCTCCTTCCCGCTATGGTATGCAACTTATTACGGGGTTTGAAGACTTTTGCTTATGACGTGATCCAGAGGAGAGGTAAAAATGACAACTTTCCCCGAGCTGAATTGCCATTCCATTATCTTATGGGATGGCTAATTCTGCATCATTCGAATGTGATGAGTCTCGGTCCGGAGGAGGATCATGTTGAAGGAGATGCCTTTATCCGCCGCTTCTACAAGAGGAAGTGGTTACACACTGGCGTCCCCGTTTGCAGGAGAGTTTTGTCCTACCTTCAGGGGTGTGAGATTGTCAAGGTTGCCCCTATATTCAAAGATTTTGAGGCTGACCAAGATTTAATCGACTCAGGTGAAGATATGATTACTCTGTCGAAATAGGGTTTTCGTTGGTTGCAGAGTATTCGGCCTTCTCACTTAGTCTATCGCAACCAGAATAGGTGTTATCTGGAGCCATATCTGTCCAGCCGGTTCGCTCACCAGTTTGGCTATACTCAGCTGATGCTACGGAATCCCAGTAGCAGTCTGGGGTTCATCGGTAGTTTGCTGGACGGAGCCCGAGGCTGGCAATATTATAATGTCGGGTGTACTGGTGTTCAGTTTACGGCACCCGTTCGTAACCTTCGACCACAGATCATGTATTCGGCCGCTAAGCTGTATTGCACAATGAATGCTACGTCTCCAGGTTATGACAGAGAGACTAGTTTCATCATTGGAACTCAGCTGGAGGCCACGGCGAACATGTTGATGGTGGCTCGGTCATATCGCCCACCAGAGCCGGCGGGGTATTGGGCTGCTGCTGCGGCATCAGTGAGAGATCCTCTTATTAGGAAGAGGCAGGCTGACGCGGAAGTCGGCTCGTCTGTACCAAAAAGGTCGAAGAAGGCGACGAACCAACAGGCAACGGGAGTGTCACCTATACCGCCAGTAGAATCGGCTCCTGCTGAGGTAAGGAGTCCTCCGTAACTTTGGCTTATCTTGTCATTTTGGTGACTTGTGCTTTTCTTCTTGTAGGGATTGTCGAAGAAGAAGACCCGTGTTTCAAAACTGGGTGTCAGTAAACCGAAGGAGGTAGCAAGCTCTTCTGATGAGCGCATCCCTCCGATGGTAATGTCTCCAATGGAGGAGGGTCTTGAAGATGTTCCCGCAGTGGTTTTACTATCTCCAGACTTTGCTGAAAGAGATGCAGAGGTTGCAGCAACTTCTGGGGAGGTGCCAGCTGCCGTGAGGGCCTTGGACGTTGAGGGTCCGACGGACACGGGGCTTCGTGATGATGATGTGGGGTGGAGTTCGTCGTCTTCGGATGACGTCGCTCCAGGGTTGCAAGAGCCTGTTACGGGGGCAACAGAGACGGTCGGAACAGAGGAGAGGGTTGATTCCCCTCCTTGTTGTGATGAGGAGAGGTCGGCTGCATCATTGCCGAGCCCTACCCCAGACTCAGCGGCGGAAGCTGAGGTGGCTACCAATCAGGAGGTAGCGACAGATCCTGTTCCTGTAGAGGGATTTGATGAAGAGACTCGTCTAACAGTCCCGACTTCAGGGACGAGTCAGGAGGTAAGTGTTGATCTCCCCGTTCTGCCAGGGGAAGTATTGGCTGTTGATAACGCGTTGGGGATTGGAGAGGCAGTCGCTGACATCGGTGGTACTTCCAAGTTCGGGAAGGGTAAGGGTGTGATGGAACCCTGTGTTGCTCCTTCTACTTGGGGTACTATCTCGACAACTGTGCCGGCTCCTTCTGCTCCCTCGGCTCCTCGGGCTAGTAGTCCAGCCCCTGTTGATGAAGAGCCTATTGATGCCGAGGTGCAGGCCTCGCAGGTTGAGGTTGGCGGGTCTTCTTCCGGTCCGCCGACTGGAGTAGCTCCTCCAACCCCTGCTATGACGCCGCAGGTGCTGGCGGACGCAGATGAATATGTGAGATTCATCGTTGAGGCAGTGTACAAAATGCTGTAGAGGGGGGTGTCGGCAGTGATGGACGCCAAGGAGAGCTTTACGACAGCAAGAACTCTGGCATTGCCTCATATCAACTTAATCCGTGTTCACCCGGGCCACGAGCATATGGCTGACATTCTGGAAGCCACTGTAGCTGAGTTGGACCAGCAGCTTTCTGATTTAGGGCGCATCCAGCGGAATGACCTCTCCGTCCTGATAGATGCGAAGAAGGAGAAGTTGCTCGCCGATACTGTATCTTCCTACCAGGCCACCGTGAGTGTCTGGGAACGTGAAGTGTCTGAGACTGAAGCTGCAGTGGAGCGGTTATCTCAGTCTACATGGGAGACAGAGGAGACGCGAGCTGCGCTGAACGTAAATATCGCGGAGATTGCTGCACAGATGTGCCGTCTTGAGGATCAGCGAGCCCGACTCCTATTGGACGCTGAACGTGTCCAGGCTGAACATGTAGCGTTCAAGAAGGATAAAGCAGCTTTCACTCTCCGAGCTTTTACCCTGATTCAGCAGAGACAGCAGCTTGATGAAAAGCACGAGAACGAAACTTCTGCTGAGGCTGTCGAAGCAATACGTCAAGAAGCTGAACGTCGAGTCTTGGCGACTGTGGAGACTCGGGCGGCAGACTTGAAACGCCAAATTGTAGAGCTTTCCGCCAACCCTGGGGATACTTAGGGCTTGTAATCTCTGCTCTTTTGTATTTTTGCAACTCTTGCTGGGGATAGTGTAATCCTTTACTCTCCTTTTTTTAGAAATAATAAAGAAGTACACCATTTTCTGCGATGTGTTCATTTTTTGCTTGTCATAAACTTTGATGATTTGTGTGGACCTATTATCTTTTGCGTACCTTGGTTTCAGATACAGATAATAAGTTTGAAGGACCCAATGTATTTGCTCAGAGATAATGTAGACGTGGCAAATATGGGGTTCAAATGAAAGAATCTTCCTACTCAGTGGTGTTATGAACGTGGTAGGAATAATTCTGGGAGATGCGCGGAACTACTCAGAGGTAATGTGGACGTGGAAGTTCTGCGATCGATGTACGGCAACGCGGGGGTTGTTTGTACTTGATGTTTACTCAGAGGTAATGTGGATGTGGTAAACATGAAGGGTAGCGTAGTCTTACGGGGTATAAGATTCCGGCTTGTAGGGTGTAGGGGGACAACTCAGAGGTGATGTGGACGTAGTTGTCCTTCTACTGGAGGATGCTACGGAACAACTGGGTTCCGGAAGCGTATGATTTTTTGTGGAATAGAAGTACATGTCTGAAAAGATGTCAAGAGTAGTACTTCTTTAGGAACTTGCCGTTGATGGGCATCATGAACAAGTCCCTATTGGGTTTGGCGAGACGGTAAGCACCGTTTGAGTATACCGTCTCGATGATAAAAG